>CM021102.1:345630235-345983811 GCA_007115665.2 Sequoiadendron giganteum | reverse complement strand
CCTTTACATTGGACCCTCAACCTAACCCTTCAACTATATGCCCTCAAACCTATACCTTAAACCCTCTACCCTCAACCCTACACCCTTTAACCCTAAACCCTTAAACCTTCTACCCTCTACCCTCAACCCAATACGTTCTACCCTCAACCCTCAAACCTCAACCCTTAAACCCTAATACCCTATAGGTCCTCCACCCTAATACCTCAATCTTATACCCTCAACCCCTATCCCTTTCTCTCTATCTTACATCTTACCTCTCTCACCCTCCCTCTCTCCTACCCTCTCTAATTATCTCTATCTACTCTCTCCCTCTTTATACGTACCTCTCACTCAATCAGTCCCTAACACCCTCTCTCACTCCCTCTATCTATCTCTCTTTATCTCCCTCCAACTGCCTCTCCATCACTCCCTCTCTCCTACTCCCTCTCTCTCCCTCTCTCTCAGGTCTCTTCCTCTAGCACCCGACCTAGGTAACTCTCTCTCTCTCTCCCCCCTCTCTCTATCTATACCTCCCACCCTAACTAGGTAAGTCCCTCTCACTCCACCCCCTCTATCTCTCCCTCTCTCAGGTCACTTCCTCCCACACCCTCTCCCTCTCTCAGGTCTCTCACTCTCACACTTCCTCTCTCTCTCACTCCCTCCCTCTCGCACTCCCTCCCTCTCCCACTCCCTCTCACCCCCCTCACACTCTCAAGTCTCTCCCTTTGGAACTCTACCTACATAACTCTCTCTTTCTCTCCCTCTCCCTCTCTCTCAATTCTCTCTCTCCTCTATCCCTCCCACCCTACCTAGCTAAGTCCCTCTCACTCCAACCCCTGCTCTCCCACTCCCTCTCTCTTAGACTCTCCCTTCCACCCCCTCTCCCTCTCTCAAGACTCTCTCTCACTACCTCTCCACCTCTCTCTCTCTCTCTCTCTCAGGTCTCTCCCTCCCTCTCTCCCTCCCACCCTACCTAGACAACTCTCTCTCTCTCTCTCTTAAAATTCTCCCTCCCTCTAAAGAAATACATAAATACATACATACAAACATAATACATATGTACATACAATCCTACATACATACAAGCATACATGTACATATGTAGATATAATCTTACATACATATAGGCATACATACATACATACAAGTATACAAACATACAACCATGCATACATACATACATACATGACAGGAAAGCATACATGTACATACAAACATACAAATATATAAACATACATTCAATAGAGTAGAATTTAAGATAAAGAAAGACATAACACGAGTGTGTTGTGTCTTGATAGACATATCCTGCACAAACACAAAAAACCATGTCAAAACTAAGATATAACATGAGCGTGTTATAACACACTCATGATATATCTTGCTTTGGGAATCCCCAAGCCTTAGGCTTGGTATTTGCCTTGGAATACCAACCCAAAGGCTTGGAGGGCCTTCCCAATGACTAGAGATGTGTTTTTGCAAATTCTACAATATTTCACATAATTGGGTTTGTGATCATTGTACGAATTGCATGTATTTCAATGTCAAACAAATCAAACACCTAGGTAATTTTAGGTTCTCTCTTAGCTAGATCCGATGATGTAATTTTTTTTACTTTTTGACAATGTTAAGCCTTTCATCGATAATTGTTTTTGTTTTTGTGTCTCGTTTTTGGAAAAAAGCAGTGTTTGGTGTTTTTTTTGTTATAAATTAACCGTTCATCAAAATTTCAAATAAAATACATTTTTAGAAACTAAAATCCATTCTACAAATTAAAAAAAAATTCAATTAGTTTCCAAAATTTGTAGGGGTAGCATGACCAAAATTTAATTTTTAGGAAGTGTCCACTTAGAAAATTAGTAAAAAATCAATTATTCATTAAAAAATTATCAGACAAATTGTGCATTAGCTACATATTGTTAGCTAATTTCTCACCGAAGTGATTTTAAAAACACTAAAAAAAAGCTCACTGTGCTAGGGACGTACAAAAGTTGCTATGTTATGTTTTTTTGACAAAAACAACACCAATTTTTGTACATCCCTCTTTTGAACCCTTTAATCTCAACCATTTTCAAAATAAATTAGTAGTTTAGAAAGTAGACTCAGACCACTACGATCCTTTTTTTGTTGCATCTCAAAATTTTGAGTGTAACTATCCTCAAATTCACATCCAAGGTCAATATTTCTCGATTTCAGAAAAAAGTGGCCACTTAAGCCCCCTTTTTGGCACTGCATCTTTTTGCACTTACCCTACAAATAATTGTTTCTTTGAGACTGCTCCAACAACAAATAGTTGTAATATCATTCTATATTTTCAAATTTCTCTTCTTACAACCTTAAAATAAATATATTCTTTTTTTCAAATAAAGTGATACACAATCATATTGTCTAGTCTTTCATATATTATAATTTTTGAACACCCAAAACATTGAGAGGGGGGTGAATAAATATTCCATTAAATCATTTACATAATATCCATCCAAGTAATAATGTAATTCTAACTGCAATAACAAGTGAAAGCATGAAATCAACACAAGATCACAACATACATGAACACCAAGATTTTACATGGAAAAACCAAAATGAGAAAAAACATGGTGAGGATTAACTCACAATATAATATATTCAGATATAGAATATTACAAAGGCTTACTACCAGGACTCACTGTCCTTAAAGGATCACGTGAAGTAAACTACAAAATAGAGTATGGCTCACTGCTAGGGTGAGAACTAAGATAGAATGCACCTTCCTTGTGTTGGAGTTTAGTTCCAATGAAGCACAAAAGACAAAACACTTCTCTGTACAATATAATCAACAATTCTATTTGTTCACAGATACAATTTCACACATTTGCACCATACAACAATCCATACATGATCTCTCTGACTTTCACTACTTCACTACATCATTTTGCATACTCACTTTATATCTCCACTACTACATGCTTTGAAAAATGTCTTTCATAAACATACCGTATACATTTGCATAACACTAATTAGGTTGGCCTAATTAGAGTAGCCCAGTTTCAAATAAAAATTAACTCTGTTGGATTTATCCTCAAAAACATATTCATCTTTGCACCCAACATAATCATGTAATGTATGGTATTAGTTGACACAGACCTAAGATCCCTTTAGCATTCACAACACATATTTAACAAAAAATCACAATTAGGTTGGCTAGAGTTAGACCTAAAACATCAAGGACTTCAAACGTATATGAAATCCACCAAATGTGTAACTCCAAAACTTGTTAACACATTAAATTCTCCTTTAGATGACTTCAAATAACTTATCTTCAACACCACAAGGAAAAGAAATTAGTCATGAGAAAATGTGGAATCTCCTACATCAATGCGCTATACAAAAACTTATTGTAATCCTCAGAACACTATTACTCATAACTTCCATGTGTGTTCGTATATCATTATAAAATATTCAAATTAAGATGAATCTCACAAACAAAAATCTATGTACAAAATCATGCAATGATATCTTTCTTTGTGGTAGAATCTAGACCAAAAATCCAATGCATCAAACCAGTGTAAAAATAAAACACTATGTACCAACCTATTGGTAACTTTATCTTTCCAACTGTATAACCAAGCCAATCAAAAGTTTGTTTATAGGTGAAAATGATGTCAAGATAGAACATATTATTAGCTTCTGAATGAAACTTACAAAATAAGATAATCCAGACCAAAATACTTGATCAACAAACTTTTAGTATCTGATAAGTTTAGCTCGAACCTTTATTATTGGAGCAACTATTGATCTATACAAGTGATGTGAGTAAGATATGATGATGTAAATGTTGACATCAATGAAAATATTCTAATTTCCAACAATCTCCCCCTTTTTCATTGATGGCAACACATGACGTGAAAACCATTAAGAACAAAATTTATTCTTACAAAATCTCTCCTTATCATCTCTATAAAACAATTTCTTCTTTTCACATGGTACTCTAGGTACTCTCTCCCCCTTTGAAATCAATGGAAAAAGATAAAAGATATTGTATTGTTCTTCCCTTTGACATTGACCAAAATACGTTAACAATTTTTCTTTACGTACTTGAATACTCCCCTTTGGGAGTACATCTAAAACAATAACTATGAGTGATTAACAGGAGGTGGTTGTCTCTTGAAGTTTGTGGAGAGTATTTTTCCATGAATATTTTCTTTCATCCCAAAAATTATTTTCTTCTAACAAGGCTCTACATAGATACTTGAGTTCAACTAGGATATCTTTCCCTTCAAACAGAGTTCTAGGAGTGACATTTGAGTTTAGGATTCTATCAACAAGAGAAAGAGCATAAGAGATAGGTGTGTGCTTAATTTTTACCAGGTCTCTAAGCTATCAATATTGTTCAATAATTTCTCCTTTTTCCTTATGCAATGTGAGATATTCTTCATGTAGCTTTGTTATACCAAACCAAGTTTGATAATCCTGGTTGAGAGATGGATTAAAAGTGTTAGATGCATATTTTATTTGTGTCTCAATAGTGTCCTCAACATCCTTGAATCTTTGAATCGCATCAGGCCATGTCCAACAAAATGAGAATATATTTCTAGCCTCATTTTCACAATCTTGAACTTCTTTTATTTTCTCAAGTGCGTGGCTATATGTAGACTTACATCTGTCTCCGATTTCCAAGAATAATTTCACTTACTACTTGACTTCTTAGTTCTTTGAATGAATCACTCAATGTATTTGTGCTTTCCATAATGGTCTGTGAGGAATTGGTGGACCAACTTTAGGAATTGAATGAAAAATGTACCTTTGTTTTGGCTAGTTGCTTGAGTTTTCTTGGAGTGGACTATATATGAGAAATTAATGCTTGAACCTTAATATATTTTCTCTTTTCTCTAGAGGCAGTTATTGATTTACCAGAGATCCCTTCTACTTTTTCATGAATTTCTAGGGCCACTTTCATATAAGTTCAGAATCTTGGTCTACTAGGATCTCTAAGGCTGTTAATTAACATTTCAATACAACCAACAACATAATATTTCTTATTCTCATAGCCTAGTTCAGGAATCCATATGTTTCTGGGTTTAATCGCCTTGACAATGCAGTAAGCAGTAGATACCAAAAATGTTATGTCATTCTTATATCTTGTTACTAACTCTCTTGGAATTCTTCACCTTCTATTCATTATTCTCTAAAAATTTCCAAAGAATGCAGCAAGGGCTTCACCTTATGTATCCAAATCTCTAATATTTCTCATTATCTTTCTATTTTGATGTGTAACTAGTTTTGTATTTACCCAAACAACTTCACCTATAGTAGGAACTTCTCTCATAAAGTAAAATATTAGGAATACAATCAAAGTGTGCTATAGCCATACTCGCATATTGAACTACTAGATTATTGATTTTAGTACTTGTATTCTTTATCAACCCTTTTCCTTTGTCAGGTTTGCATACTAGAGTAGGTCTAGAGGAAGATAGACCAGTAACATCTCTAATTACTTCTTTGGATATTATGTTAGAATCATCAAGCCACATAAACTGATCATGAAACCTGCTCAGTGCCAATCTAATGCATCTCTCTTCACTACTAAAGTTAGGAAACTGATACCACACATATAATTTTATTTCTATTAGTACATTGTGTTCTAGATCAAGGTATAATCTTCTTCAATTAATTCTTTAAGCCATAATATGTCTGCTTTTCCATAAGTATGTTCTTCCAACTTTCTATGAATGTACATCCTAATGCCTTTTGTAGGAATGACACCAAGGGGAACTTCTAAAAATGCACCCAAGGGGTCGAGTTCTAGGGTTTTATCAGGGTACCTCTTAAAATATGGTTTTGATCTCTCTGAATTATCCATGAATTGAGGTGTATCCATCACATTTAACTAAATTAAATAAATAATTTACAGAGGATAATGTATAACATCAGTTACTTACCTTTCGCTTACGCACCAAAGCCAAACTCTGAAATTTTGTAGTATGGAAGTGCTTTAGACTCCTCAAGCTTGCTCCACACTCTACTTCTCTTCCACAAATTCCTTTCATTGAATGAATTTATCTTAATACACCTAAATTTATTTCTTTGGTCCCATTTGTTTTAGTAATAAATGCTTCAGATCACAAGTAGATGTCCTAAAAAAATATGTGTACTTCCATCATTTCAAGCTCTGCAATATTCATTTTTTGCACATATCCACTTAAAATTCCTTTCGCATGAGATCTTGAATTATTCATCTTCAATAAATGCACCAATGTCATGTCATGACACCATATACCGGTAGGGGGATATTAAATTGTTTGACGTTGCTCCCCCTAAGCCACTGCCTAGGTTTAATTTTTGATAGGATTGTCTGCACTAGAGGATGGCATAGATGAGTTTGAAACTTTTGATTCTCCTTGCTTCTTATATTCTCCTTCCTTTCTCTAGATCTTTTCCATTTCCTTCTTAACTTTTGTTGGATCAATCTTAGTGATTGGTTCATATCTTTTTACTGAATAATTCTTTTTCACATTTTTTCTTCTGTAGACTTTCACAAGGTGTCTGGATTTGCTACAAATATGAAAAACAACATTATTCTATCCAAATTATCCTTTATTTATGCCATATCTGTATTGGTTAGCCTTATGTCCAAATAAATTACAGTGATAACAATAGCCTTTGAAGGGATAGTTCACTTTGTTCAACATCTAACTTCTACATTCTATAGCTTTATGTCCAATTATTTTGCACTTACAACATTGACCAGAGAATGATAGAGCATTTTGATTCATTCTATCATTATGTTTTATTCCATTTCTACAATCTTTTTCCCTATGTCCAAATCTATTGGAGGAATAACATATACCATTAAAACATGAGTACCTTTGAACATTAGGTTGTCTGATAGGACTCATTATGGTATTTCTTCTTTGATTCTTGATCTATCTACCATTTCATTGAGTCTTCCTTTGATTGACAACCTTGTTAGAGGATTGATTTTCTTTTGAAAATTTTCCTTCTTCAAGTCCCAAACCACTTTTTTTTGTAGATCATTTTTGTCCTACAATCAATTCATCCAACATTGTAGAACTTGTTTTGAATTTGTCCTCATGAGCTTTTTATTTCTCCATATCCGATCTTAGAATTACCACTTCTTGTTCAAGCTTTACACATTCATCCATCTTTCTCTAAATTTCATCTTTTTGATAGTTTTCAATTATCCTCTTTTCTTCTACTTACTCTTTCAATATGGTGATGTTATCATTTTATTTCTTCAATTGATCACCAACTTCTTTATGTATTTCTTTGAACTTCTTGATGCACTCCTTTGCTTCCTTGAGACTTTCCTTCAAATATTTGTTTTCTTCTTCAATTCTATCAAGATCTTCAAGAGAAATTTCAAGCTCACCATTATTATCCATAATTACAATCTTCTTCAATATGTTCAACAAGAATCTCTTCTTGAGGAATAGGGAATCCTTTATCTGCCATGTGTTTAAATTTACAAGATCTTCCTCAAGCTGTTATACTTCTTAAGAGGAACCAAGCTCTGATACCAATTGTTGAACACCAAAATACTGAGAGGGGGGTGAATTAGTATTCCATTAAACCATTTACATAATATCCATCCAGGTAATAATGCAATTCTAACTATAATAACAAGTGAAAGCATGGAATCGACACAAGATCAAAACACATATGAACACTAGTATTTTTACATGGAAAACCCAAAATGGGAAAAACCACGATGAGGATTAACTCACAATATAATATATCTAGATATAGAATATTACAAAGGTTCACTACCGGGACTCATTGTCCTTGAAGGCTCACAACCATAAGTAAATTAAAAAATAGAGTATGGCTCATTGCTAGGGTGAGAACTGAGATAGAATGCACCTTCCTTGTGCTGGAGTTCAGTTCCAATGAAGCACATAATACAAAACACTTCTCTGTATAATATACTTAATAATTCTGTTTGTTCATAGATACAATTTCACACATTTTCACCATACAACAATCCATACATGATCTCTCTGACTTTCTCTACTTCATCATTTTGCATACTTGCTCTATATCTCTACTACTACATGCTTCTCAAAAATGTCTTTCATATATATACTATATACATTCACATAACACTAATTAGGTTGACCTAATTAGAGTAGCCCAATTTCAAATCAAAATTAACTCTATTGGCTTTATCCTCAAAAAAATATTCATCTTCGTGCTCAAAATAATCATGTAATGTATGGTATTAGTTGACACAAACCTAAGATAGATCCCTTTAGCATTCATAACACATATTTAAAACAAGTTCTCAATTAGGTCAGCAAGAGTTAGACCTAAAACATCAAGGACTTCAAATGTATATGCAATTCACCAAACGTGTAACTCCAAAACTTGTTAACACATCAAATTCTCCTTTAGATGACATCAAATAACTTATCTTCAACACCACAAGGAAAAAAAAATATTCATGAGAAAATGTGGAATCTCCCACATCAATGCATTGTACAAAAACTTACTGTAATCCTCAAAACACTGTTACTCATAACTTCCATGTGTGTTCGTATATCATTATAAAAGCTTCAAATTAAGATGAATCTCACATACATGAATCTATGTACAAAATCATGTAGTGATATCTTTCTTTGTGGTAGAATTTAGACCAAAAATCTAATGCATCAAACCAGTGTAAAAATAAAACACTATGTACCGACCTACTAGTTATTGTATCTTTCCAACTATATAACCAAGCCAACTAAAACTTTGTCTATAGATGCAAATGATTTCAAGATAGAACATATTATCAGCTTCTAAATGAATCTTACAAAATAAGATAATACATACCAAAATATCAGATCAACAAACTTTCAGTACCAGATAAGTATAGCTCAAACCTTTATTACCGAAGCAACTATTGATATATACAAGTGATGTGAGTAAGATATGCTAATGTAAATGTTGACATAAATGACAATATTCCAATTTATAACAACAATATCAACATCTATATTTATAATAACACATAAATTTCTTCAAAGAACTTATAATGTCTATTTTTCCAACACATCCTTGAGATGCATACAATAAGAATTAAACTTCAACAATTTCCTCCAAATATCTATAAAAGAATGAGTATCAAAAGGAGAAGTTAATATCTCCACCCTACCAATATGACATTGTGAGGTCATTGCAAGACCCTATCCATCCCTTGAGATGAGAAAACTCTTTCAAAACTCACACATAGGTTATTACAAACCCCCTACAATTTATAAATAACATCATATCAATGTTTCAAAGCACTAACTTTGGAGGAGTAGGACTATTCCTATATCTCACTATCTCATTGGGGTATCATGTGCATTTAACATTAGGTTTATAAGTACATTGGACATTATTTTTACATGTACATTAAACCTTGATTTTACACTGCATTGAACCCTAATTTTATAGTGCATTTGAATGTAAGGGCATGACACTTACCTTCACCCTTCACCCAAACCTGCACTATGCACCTTCAATCGAAGCCACCCTAATCTCCTCTCTGAATGGTGGTCATTCTCTCTCTATCACAACATTCTCTCAAGAGCTATGTACTTGCTAAAATGAACCTCCAATTATGTTTTTCGATTCATATATCTCTAAAAAACCAATAAAATAATACCTTAGATCAAAGGTATCTTCACTTGAAGGTATTATTTTATTATTATTTTTAAATTAATGAGAACCTTTGATCGAAGGTTTTTGTGCAAAGACCTACGAGTGAAGGACCTTCATTCAGAGAAATATAATTGAACAAAGTTATTTTATGAAATATACCCCACTTCCTCCCAAAAAATTTGTGTCCCAATTTTCAAACGAAGTATTATGTTTTTACCCTAGGATAATATCATTCTTTAAGGCTTCTCCAAATTGCTCCAAAGCTGGTTTAGATTTTCCCTTTGCCTATTCCTCTACCTAAAATTCATGGTTTTTCCACCACTTTTAGTGATGCAAGAAGAATGACCAAGACACCAAAAATAAGGGATGAATATTGTATCCCTAAAAATTTAAATTCATATAGCTCTAAAACTGTACTCAAAACTCATGAAAAACCTCCTTCCAAAAAATATTTTGAATCGTTAGAATAATGCCTTTTCAACTAAAAAATTGGATAATGAAATCCCCCACATTCATATTCAATAAATTAAATAGATCATGATTATTTACCCCAACAATACCCTTCTAATTTTATAGTTGAAAACTTAGAAAACCCATAAATCCCTACATTCAACAACTCGCTTCAGGCAACATCAAACAGTTGCAACAACACCCAAATCATTCAACCAATAAATTATGAATTGAAACCATAGAGAGCACATTCCAAAGGATCAATCATCACATGAAGTTACATAATTCAAAGATAAATCTATTTTTCATTATTTATACTTGCATAGTCTACAACAAGCTACAAAGAGAAATAAACATATACAAAACATAACCATAGGAAAGATCTTACATTCAACATAAAAAAATCAGACCCAAGAGTCTCCAAATCATATATAATCAGCAACACCTACATATACAAATCTCTAGTTCATCGCCCTTGGGCTTCCCAACCAGGCCCCATAGGTATTTTTCTTTCATTTCCATGACTTTTTTTTGCATTTCACTTATTTTTCTTCCCTTCTTCAACCTGGAAATTATCATTCATGTCCAATCTACTGCATATAATCCTATTGGAGATTGTTGTATATGTGAATTGAGATGTGAATGTGATCAAGTGTAGTGATCTGAGTGTGAGCTTAAATTCCTAAGGCTACCAAATGCAGTGAGCAAAAGGTGCCTACATTTTCAATGAACCTAAAGTTGCTGGAGGAAGTGAGCTAAAGGTTGCAGATGGTGTAGAGTTGTTATGGTGGATCTTCCTATTTCTCTAAGGTAATGAACCTACTTGTAACATTATTCTTCTATTCTCTTCTATTCTAGATAGTGAGTCCTTTGGGTAGTGAGCCATTCTTTTCTTCTAGGTAGTGAGCCCTTCCAGTAGTGAGCCTACTATATTAAGTGTTATTTATGTATATTTGACATAATGCTCATGGTGGTTTTTCCCTGATTAGGTTTTCCATGTAAACCTAGTGTTCTATTGTGTATAATTTTTGATGTGTTGATGTTTCAGTGTTTACATTCATATTGATGCATAATAAGGGTTTGAAGGTTAATGAGGGTTTGAATGTTTGAATGTACAACTGATTCACCCCCCCTCTTAGTTGTCTTGTGTGTCTAACAATAGGTATAAAAGTTGTGGTTCCTTGGAAGAAGCTTAACTACTTGAGGTAGATCTAGATGATGCACAAGAATGATGTCAAGGTCCCTATGTTCGATGGAACAAACTACGCTTTCTAGAAAGCTAGGATGGAAGCCTTTCTTGTCTCTTTAGGGCTTGGTGTTTAGAAGGTAGTTCAAACTAGATATAGTATGGCTACTACTCCTTCGTCAAGTGATGATAAGATTAGGGATTATGAGAATAATGGAAAAGAAAGGAATGCTATCTTGAGTGGGCTTTCTAATTTAGAACTTGTGAAAGTGATAAGCCTCAAAACTATAAAGAGATTTGGACAAAGTTGCAAAGCATTTATGAAGGAGATGATAAGGTCAAGCAAGCAAAGATGCAGAATTCAAAAGCCAAATTTGAAACCCTAAGGATGTCAGAAGATGAAGATATTTCTGGCTACATGATTTGGGTGGATGAAATTGTCAATGCTATCAATTTGGTCTTGGTGGAAAACTAGAGGAAAGTGAAGTTGTGAAAAAGTTATTGAGAACTCTTCCTAAAGCTTATAGTGCTAAAGTTTTTTCTATTGAAGAAGCTCAAAATTTGGATCAGTATTTTAGAGATCAAATGTTTGGTTCTTTAACTACTTTTGAATTAAGAGAGTTTGACCAAGATACTACAAGGAAAGAGACTAATTTTAAAGTCACCAAAAAATATGATGAATCTGATCTAGATGATCTTGATGAGGTGGAAGTAAAATTTGTAAGAAGATTGAAAAAGGGCACTAAAAAATACAAAAGGTAATTTACCCTTTAAGTGTTTCAATTGTGGAAAGATAGGACATTATGCTTCTAAATGTCCAATCAAAGTTGCAAATGACAAGCATAAAGATCATAAAGGTAATTTTTTCAAGAAGAGTTATTATGTCAAAGAAGATAGTGGTGTATCTGATGATGAGGAATCAGACTATCTGGATGATGGAAGTGATGAATGCTTGTTCATGTCTCTAAATGTTGGAACTAATTCTACTGACCCTGAAATATGTGTGAAGGAAATTGCTCTAGAAATAGGTCACAATATTGAAGGAACCATGTTGGCTTCTTTTCATGCAAGAGAGGAGGGGTGAATGTAGGATCATGGGGGTCCAAAAAGCAACAATATGACAAAAATGACTGATGACTTTTTTTATCCAAATTTGATGAAATGAAAAGGGTTTATTGATAAAATTGTTAGCTTTCTACCAATATAATATATATGTTATTTTGAATTTAATAGATAATAATTATTGATTTTCTACATAAATTATGACTAAAGTCCTAATTGATAAGCTGATTGAAAAAAAACTGTAATTCTCAAACTATTTCACAGTTTTTTTATCCAAAAGATGTGACACATTCTATGCTTCCCATACTATAGGATACAAATAAAAAAATAAAATTCATAAATTGTTGACCAAGTTATGGTGGTTAGACAAACAAGTTTTAATAACGGAGTCAGAACGGGAGTCAAACTAGGACTCCATCGAAATTACAGGTTCAGGAACCAATTCTGTTCTGCGTTCATCCACAGCAAAGAGGAACTCACCAGATATAGCTCTGAACGGGGTAAGTCAACCCGGGGTCAAACCAAGGCGAGAACACAAAAGACTGGAGTCTGAGTCTGAGTCTGACCAGGAACAGAAAATAGGACTTCAAAAAATTCCAAGATCAGGAAACAATCTGGTTCTGGTTCCGCCTCTACCAACTGTAAGAAACAACAATCCAGAACCTAGACAAAGCAGAGGAAAATACCTTGAGGAGAATCCAAACATCCAGAAGAACTAGATCGCAAAAGTAGGAGTCGGACTCGAAGTCGGAACAGAAACTGAAATAGGAACCTGGCAAACAGACATTGCCAAATTCCAAAATTGGTTCCGCCTTCGCCAGAACCTGCGAAACGAAGCGAGAAGAACAAATGGTAGGAAGCGAAGTCGAAGTCAGAACAAGAACAGAAACATAGAACTCAGGCAAACGGAACAATGCCAAGTTCCAACCTGCTTCCGCCTCCACCAGAAATTGTGAAGCAAAACAAGAGTCCAGACAAAGGGAAGCAGAGCCGAAGATGGAGAGGGAACAGAAAACCCAGAACTAGGCAAATGCAACAATTCCAAGTTCCATTCCGATTCTACCTCCGGCAAAGCTTGCAAACAACACAAAATCACCAAGGCATGAAAACGAGATCTTCAAGCTAGAAGTTGAGACATAATTTCTCAACAATCTCCCACTTGGTGAACACTTCCAGCTTCCTCAAAACATCAAACCTTGTTGTCTATCATAGGCCCCAAGGCCCATCGATTTTGTGCACCATCTGAACTTGTCTGTGTTAACCAGCTTTGTCAAGGCATTTGCAACATTTTTCAAGGTGTCAACCTTATCTATACTGACCTTGCCATCTTCAAGCATATCACTCACGAAGTGATATTGCACATCTATGTGCTTGGTCCTAGCATGGAAGGTCAGATTCTTTGCCAAACAAATGGCACTTTGACTATCATAGCAGATTGAAATCTGCCTAGCATTAAATCCAATGTCTGAACACAAACGCCTCAGCCACATTGCCTCCTTGCAAGCATGAGTTGCTGCCATCTACACTGCCTCTGTCATGGATAAAGCAACTACAGCTTGTCGCTTGCTCATCCAACTGATTGCTCCACCATTAAGCATGAAAGTGTATCCATTGGTGGATCTTCTGTTGTCAATGTCCCCTACCCAATCAGATTCAACATATCCCTGAATGCAAAGAGCCCTTTGTGATGCAACCATACTGCCATGGTAACACAAAGCATATTCTGAAGTACCCTTCAAATACCTGAACACTCTCTTTATAGCATCCCAATGTGATCTCCCTGGATTTGCCATGAAACGGCTTAGAACTCCCACTGTTTGGGTAATGTATGGTCTTGTGCAAACCATAGCATACATTAAACTACCTACTACACTTACATAAGGCACACTGGTCATGTCCTCCATCTCAGTAGCTGACTTTGGATAGTCTTCAGCAGATAGTTTCAATCCTTGCATGATTGGAACAACTAGTTGCTTGCAATCAGTCATACTAAACCTCTTTAGAACGGTTCTCACATACTTACTTTAACTGAGCCAAAGCTTTCTACTTGTTCTATCCCTAGTTATCTCCATCCCAAGAATGTACCTTACTGCTCCAAGATATTTCATTTTGAACTTAGTAGACAACTGAGTTTTAAGGTCAGAAATCATAGCCTTGCTATTACCAATGAATAACATGTCATCCACATATAGAGTAATAACAAGCACATGATCATTCTCACATTTATAATAAATGCAATGATCAGATTTTGATCTAACAAACCCAATTGACAACACAAATGTGTCAAATTTATGGTACCACATTCTAGGAGATTGCTTTAGACCATAGAGAGATTTATTTAACTTGCAAACCAGATTTTGTTTACCTCTTTCAACAAAATGCTCAGGCTGGGACATGTAAATTTCTTCTTCCAGCTCACCATGGAGAAATGTTGTCTTCACATCCATCTGCTCAATTTCAAAGTCATACACAGCTGCCAATGACAACAAAAATCTGATGGATGTCAGCTTTGCTACAGGGGAAAAGATCTCTCCATAATCAATTCCCTCAACTTGGGAAAAACCTTTTGCAACCAGTCATGCCTTATACTTCTCTACACTGCCATCAAGGCCTATCTTCCTTTTGAATATCCACTTATAGCCAATAGGCTTTCGCCCTTTAGGCAGTGGTACCAACTTCCAAGTATCATTCTTTTTCAAGGAATCCATCTCCTCATTCATGGCTTCTAGCCATGACTTTGAATCAGTCGTGCTGATTGCTTCTTTCATAGTCCTAGGCTCATTAGTGTTGGTTATTAAAGCATAAGCACAATTTGAATCTAACATAGAGAAACCATACCTATCTGGTTGCCTTCTTTCTCATGTAGATCTCCTTATAGGCTGAGGTGGTTCTTCATCATTAGAACTCCCAGAGCTGCTTGAGCTCTCCTTAGTCTCAGGTACACCATGCAGATCTTCCCTTTCTGGAGTTTGGGGAATCTCAACTGCATCCTTCTCCTTGTCACTCTGATTTGTCTCACACTGTTGATCACTTACTAAAGGTTTCGGCTCACGAAATATCATGCTTCTGCTCTACAAAACCTTCTTAGTAATAGGTTTCCAAAGCTTGTATCCTTTCACACCAACTCCATAGCCAATGAGAATACATTTCACATCCTTGTTATCCAATTTAGATCTCTTTTCATTCGGCACATGAACATATGCCTCACAGCCAAAGACCCGAACATGCCTTAGTGAGGGTTTCTTGTCTGGCCATGCTTCCAAAGGAGTCTTGTCAACAAGAGCTAAACAAGGAGATCTATTTATTAGATAACATGTTGTAGCAACAGCCTTAGCCCAGAACTTCTACTCCAGACCAGCACCACTCAGCATACTCCTTGCCTTTTCCATCAACGTCCTGTTCAACCTCTCAGCAACTCCATTTTGATGTGGAGTGTAGGGGGTTGTCTTATTCCTTTTAATTCCATGATCAGTGCAATACCTTTCAAAATCTACAGAACAAAACTCACCTCCATTGTCTGTCCTTAAACACTTTATTTTCCTTTCAGTCTGATTTTCTACCAAAGATTTGAACTCTTTAAACCGACTGAACACTTTTGATTTACTTTTAAGAAAGTATACAAATGCCCTTCTTGAATAGTCATCAATAAAAGAAACATAATATCTAGACTTCGATAATGAAGGAACATTAACTGGACCAAACACATCAGAGTGAACATAATCCAGTATACCAAAAGATTTATGAGGACTAGAGGAGAAAGAAACACGGTGTTGCTTTCCATAGATACAATGTTCACAGAAATCGAACTCAAGGTTACAATCATCGAGCCCTTCTACTAGGTTTTTTTTCTTCAAGGTTTTTAAACCTTTCTCACCAATGTGACCAAGTCTATGATGCCATAACATAGTTTTCTCTACTAGGAGTTTTACCTCCAAAGCATTTGCAGATAGAGAGGAGTTTTCATCTTTCTCTATAGGTGCAAAATTATATGACTTTACAGAGGCACTATTACAAAGAATAGGTCTTGCATCTAGTTTGTACAGAGTGCTAGTATGAACACCCTTAGCTAACACCATTGCACTTCTAGCCATCTTACATCCCTTACTGGAAAAAGAAACTTCTACACCAGCATCATTTAACTTACTAACAGAAAGAAGATTTTGAGCCAAACCTGGGATGTGGAGAACACCACCAATTCCTTTGACTCCCCCGTCAGGAAACTGAATTCTGACCCTTCCTCTTCCAACAATCTCCAGCGTTGAATCATTTTCCAAGTATACCTTTCCACCATCATACTTCTCATACTTTGAGAACCAATCTCTATTGGATGTTATGTGAAAAGAGGCACCTGAATCAACCAACCAGACATCATCAAATGCCTAAGTTGTTAAGGTTGCTGCAATGAAGGCATCTGCATCACTTTGAGAAGATTCATTATCAGAAGCATTCTTCTTCTTCTTCTCTTTGCAGTCCTTCCTGATATGACCAGGTTGCCCACAATTCCAGCACTTTACCTTGAACTTTTTACCAAGAGACTTTGATCTCCCCTTAGACTTAGATTTCGACTTGTTGTCTTTTTTCTTGCTTTTCTCCTTTGTTCTACCTCGAACAGAAAGAGCATCTTTGGCCATCTCAGAATATTTCCTTCGCATTTCTTCTGACAGAAGCGAAGCAACCACATCATCTGTTTTGAAAGCAGTGTTTGTGCTTCCAATAGCCATCACAAGATGATTCCAACTGTCAAGTAATGAACACAACAGGAGCATGCAACGATCCTCCTCCTCTATTTTTACACCTACAGATGTCAGCTAAGTAACACTCATATTAAATGAGTTCAGATGGTCTGCAACAGATGCACCTTTTTCCATCTTCAAGGAGTACAACTTCTTCCTCGAGAACAACTTATTTACCAGGAACTTTCCTTAATAAATGTCACTTAGTTTCTTCCACAAAGAATCTACAGACGTTTCCTCATGAACATTCAAGAGCACAGAATCGGCTAGACTTAGTCTTATCAATCCTCTTGCTTTTCTATTAGCAAGATCCCAAGCTTCTTGGGTCGTAGTTTGTGGCTTAGTTCCAGACACTGCAATCCAGAGGTCTCTATCCACAAGCAAGTCTTCTATCTTGAGTTTCCATAACTCAAAGTTTCTGCCATTAAACTTCTCAATATCTATCCTACCAGATGTACTCACCATCTCACAACAGAAACAAGTTTAACAATGCAAGTCTCTGAATGAAATAGTATTAGTGCAAAAAAAACTAATTTGCCCTAGCAAGGATAACACGAACTGGCCAAGCTCTGATACCACTTTGAAGGGAAAAGAATGCAGATCTACTGACCCAACAGTGCGGAATACATTCCCTTAATGCTAATACAACAGAGGAGAGAAGCATAAACTGATTCTAATAGCTTCTAAAACTACTTGAGATGAATACAACCATTAAAATAAATAACAAAAGAACAAAGTAATCACAGATTGACAAAGAGATTTTACGTGGGAAAACCCTTTCAAGTAAAAAACCCACCACACAAAGCCAAGACTATTGTATTACAGTATTAGAACAAATAAATACAATTTCCAGTCTTCTCTGTATAGCTTACAAATGCCCAAAGAGATTCAAATTCACTGTTATAATTTTTTCACAACATACAGATCGAATCACCTCTCTTCAAGAACACACGTTCTTTCCTTTCGTTTCTTCTTCAACCCGCGACTTTAAACTTGCTCTGCAACTTAACTTGTCTTGACTTATGAGAAATAGCATATCTCTCATCCATATGTAGTCGACTCAGAAGAGTCCTACGCAACAATGAAGTCCATCCTCAAATCACGCATCTGGTCGGATCTGACAGATCTCCCTACAACAAGTCAACTTTGCATTCAAAGCCATTACTCAAAATGGTTGAGTTCGCCACCCTTTGTTGACAAAGCAACTGCCACAATAACTATTTTGGTTTCCATCCAATCACTATTCAGATAGGTTCCACGCATCCAAGACCCATTGGCAATCACAGCTAACAAAACTATGAAAACGGTCAAACAGACACTGAGCGCATCCAAGACTTCCAAGTCATTCTAACACTGCCAGAGCCGGAGTCAGAACGGGAGTCGAAACAGGACTCCACCAAAATTATAGGTTCAAGAACCAATTCGGTTCTGCATCCACCCACAACAAAGAGGAACTCACCAGATACAGCTCTGACTGGGGTAAGTCAACCCAGGGTCAAACCAAGCTGGGAACACAAAAGGCCGGAGTCGAAGTCGGAGTCAGACCAGGAACAGAAAATAGGACTTCAAAAAAGTCCAAGATCAGGAAATAATCCGGTTCCAGTTCTGCCTCCACCAACTGTAAGAAACAACAATCCAGAACCTAGACAAAGCAAAGGAAAACACCCCGAGGAGAATCCAAACATCCAGAAGAACCAGATCGCAAAAGCAGGAGTCAAACTCGGAGTTGGAATAGAAACTGAAATAGGAACCTAGCAAACGGACATTGCCAAATTCCAAAACTGGTTCCACCTCCGCCAGAACCTGCGAAACAAAGCGAGAAGAAGAAACGGTAGGAAGTGGAGTCGGAGTCAGAACAAGAACAGAAACACAGAACTTAGGCAAACGGAACAATGCCTAGCTCCAACCCGGTTCCACCTCTGCCAGAAACTGTGAAGCGAAACAAGAGTCCACACAGAGGGAAGCGGAGTCGAAGACGGAGAGGGAACAGAAAACCCAGAACTAGGCAAACAGAACAATGCCAAGTTCCATTCTGGTTCCGCCTCTGGTAGAGATTGCAAACAACACAAAATCACCAAGGCATGAAAATGAGGACTTCAAGCTGGAAGTTGAGACATAATTTCTCAACACTTTCCCAAATAATGTTGATCTTGGGATTAGATCTTCATTAGAGAACAATCATCATCCATGGCAAAGAAAGAATCAACATTGGGTGAAGAAGTAGGATAGTCGCTTCATGAAGACACCTTCTGTTAAAATTTCAGACGATCTCCTTAAAGATCAATCTTTGAATCTTTAGCATACGACTCTAATTTGTAAGTTTTGGCAATTCTCTCCTACTATTTATGAGTTGAAAGATCTAATATGCCTGGGAAGGGGAAAATCAGGTTTTTTATATTGACAATGGTTCAAGATTCTTCATTCTTTTTTTCTCTACTAAAAAAGCTAGAGATGCAATCCTTAGTGTTAAATCTTGGGTGTATAGGGGTTCTGGTTTGCATATTTAGCCTTGGGCTCCTAAATTTAATCCTAAAAAGGGAAAAAATAGATTTATTCCTTTCTGGTTACAGTTACTTTCTTTTCCTTTGGAATATAGGGAGCCTAGCTTAGTTGAAATCATTGTCAATCAGTTGGGCTCTTTCTTGAAGCATGATCTAGATTTTTTTACAAAGCCAAACCTTCTTGTTCGGGTTTGTGTTTTAATGGAATATGTGATGTTAGATCTTCCTAAAAACATTATAATTATGTCTTCTTCTGATTCTTTTATTCAAGATATTTTCTAAGAAAATTGAACAAATATTTGTAAGGAATGTCACATCTTGGGCCATTCTACTTCTTTATGTAAGGGATTAGAAATTCAAGATGAGAATTTCAAAAATGCAAACTCTGGTTCTGTGGTTCAAGAAGAAAATTTGGGTCATGAATTAGAAAATGAAATTCCTAAAGTCAATGCTTGTAATCCTATTGTAATGGAAATCATCACATCTATTCAAAATAAGGGAAAGGAGAAATTGTATGTACCAAGTTTTCACTTGGATATACCTTCATGTTCTACTCCTTTTGTGTGTTCTTCGATCATTTTAGCTCAGGAAGGTTATGATCAAAGGTCTCTATCTGTAAAAGTTGTAAATGATGCTCTCTCTATTTTTTGTCCAAATGAAACTAGTTCTTTGGTTTCTCATTCTCAAGTTTTGAAAAGGGTTTTGGAAAAAAGGAGAATGAACAAAGATGTTCAACTTTTTAATTCAAAAAAAAATTCTGCAAGAGTTCAATATTTTGTATTTTCTAAAGTGTTGCATTATTATTCTCCTCTAGTTTACAATATTCCATTTCACCTAGTCAAGGGTATTTCATCTGTTTTAGTTTGGGATTCTTCTACTTTCCAGAAAAAATTTCTTAAGGTTAGTAATCAAGAATAAGTCATCACTCCTTCAGGTCAATGGAAGTGTGAGGGCTTGGATTCAGAGGTTTTTCATTCTTCCTCTAAATGGGGGAATTTAGAAGAATTAGCAAAGAATTGTATCAATTTCATTGGCTCGCCTTTTATTGATGAATTTTTTGGGGAGGCAGCTTCAGTAAATAATGATCAAGACTTCACTTCTGAAAGTGTTAAATCTTTTGTTGGGTTACTAACAAAGGGAAAGGTTGATTTTCCTAAGGTGGATTTTTTGTCAAAGGAACTGTCAGATTTCAACTTGGTTGTGGAAGAGGGAAATAAGGACATCCAGTTCTCTCAAATTTTTTCAATTAAATAGTCTCCTCTTCTATCTCCACAAGCACAAAAATCTCTTGGGAAAAGAGATAGAAAATAAAATGCACTAAAAATTCAAGAAGAAATTGCCTCAGGTAGATGGTCTACTTTAGATGGAAGTATTAAAAAAAGTTTTAGGGGAGCCATTAGCTCTCTATATTTGGAATGAATATTATATCCTGGAATGTTAGGGGTATCAATGCCCCTAACAAGCATGTTCGCATTGAGCATCAAATGGATGCTTCTGGAGCAGAAACCATTCTCTTACAAGAATCCAAGTTATTTCAACAATCTTATGATTTGTTAATTTCTAAATGGGGAAATTGGAAATCAGCTCATTCAGTTGCTCAAGGGGCTTCTGGGGGGTTGATCATTTTTTGGAAATCTCAATTGGTGTCAGTAGAAATTTTAAAAATTGAACATCACTGGCAATTAATGAACGTAGTGCAGTTTGACCTTCAGTTTGACCTTTTAAACATTTACGCTCCAAATGCAACTATTGGGAAAAAGCTTTTATGGGATAATTTGTCTCAACTATTGGATCAATTTGGGGTAGAAAAATTTGTATGAGTAGGGGAATTCAATGCAATTTTGTCTTTGAGAGATAAAAAGGGTGAAATTATTCCTCCTCAAAAAATAGTTGAAGATTTCAACTCCTTTGTTCTTAATAATGCTTTAGTGGATATCCAACCAACTAATGGAAGTTTCACTTAGACAAATAAAAGAAAGGACTTCTCACAAATTACAGTACGTCTGGATAGAGATTTAGTCTCCTATAATTGGTTCACTCATAAATTTATACTAATGTCAAAAATTATTCCATGGATAGGGTCTGATCATTTCCCAATCTCTTTATGTATTCAAAATAAAAAGCTGGATTCATTTACAAAGTCTTCTTTCAAGTTTCAGAAAATTTGGTTTCGTCATCCTCAATTTTTGGATCTTTTAAAGCAGTGGTGGTGTCAATCTCCCTTAGTAGATGGTAATTTTATGTTTAGATATTGCTGCAAATTAAAGCATTTAAAAAGAAAAATTAAACTTTGGAACTCTTCAGTTTTTAAGAATATATTTAAGGAAAAAGATTATGTTTTCAAGTAGTTAACTCAGATTAACTCGAAAATAATAGCCAATGGCTTATCTCCACATTCATTTCGCCAAAAAAAAAAATTGCAAAGTGAGTGCGAAGAGTTATCAATTCGGGAGGAAATATATTGGCATCAAAAGTCAAGGAGAATGTGGCTTAATGAAGGTGATAAACACACTAAATTCTTTCATAGATCAGCTCAAATAAAGAAAGTGAAGAATTGAGTCTTTTCAATTATTGATGGTAATACTGGTGAAATATTAACAAAAGAGGAGGATATTCAAAAGCAAGGGGTTCATTTCTTCTCTAATTTACTTTCTTCTCCTCCAGAAACTTCAAATCATCAGTTATTAGTTCGACAAGAGTTGTTGCAAAATATTCCATCTCTTGTTTCTAATCAGGATAATGTGCATTTACTGAAACCATTCACTTTAGAAGAGCTTAGACATGTAGTTTTCTCAATGTCAGCAGATAAAGCTCCAGGTCCACATGGGTTCACTTCTATTTTTTCATAAATGTTGGGATTTCATAGGATCTGATTTGTTGAAAGCATTGGAAGAATATAGAAGCTCAGGGACAATGCTAAAGCAATTCAATGTGACTCATATTGCATTAATACCTAAAGTTAATAACCCCTCTTCTTTTGCATAGTTTAGATCAATTTCTCTCTATAATACTATATACAAAAATTTTACCAAAGCAATTTATCTCATATTGAAAAAGATTATACCTTGTATAATCTGTGAAGAGCAAGGGGGTTTTGTTCCTGGTAGAGAAACAACAAAATGATCTATTGTAGCTCATGAAGTTTTGTACTCAGTTTCAACCTATGATATTCTAGCTTTTATAATCAATCTAGATATGATGAAAGCCTATGATAGAGTTGATTGGGATTTTTTGATTCAAATCTTGAAAAATTTTGGGTTTCATGAGAAATGGTGTAAGTGGGTTTATTCATGTTTGTCTAGGGAAATGTTTTCAGTTCTCATTAATGGAACTCCTTCGGGATTTTTAAGTCCTCTCAAGGAGTCAGACAAGAATATATGTTATCTCCCTTTATTTTCATCATTCTAGCTGAAGCTTTAAGAATATCAATTAAAAAAGCTCACTTGGATGAGCATTGAAAAGGAATTACTCTGCCTCCCACCAGTTTTTCAATAACTCATTCACTTTTTGTAGATGACACCATCTTATTTGGAAGGTCATCTCTAGAAGAAGCAAGAAATATTAAAGAGGATTTGCAAAATCACACTCTTGCTTCAAGTCAAATGGTGAATCTAGTAAGTCAAAGATCTGCATTTTTAACACGGAATCAAGGTTAAAAGGGAAGATTGTTCAGATTTTGGGTTTTCAGTTGCCTTCCTTGCCTTGTAAATAATTGATAATTCCTTTTTTTGCTGGTCAAAACAAACTGTCCTATTGGGAAAAGATAATTCAGACTATAAAACTCAAGATATCTTCTTGGAAAGGTAGATGGTTAGCTATTGCTGGCAGAATTATGTTGATAAAATCAGTTTTGTCTTCAATTCCTAATTATTTTATGGTAGTTTTAAAGGCCCTAAGGACAGTTATTGCAAAAATTGAAAAGCTAATTAGATCCTTTCTCTAGAAAGGAAACATGGATTCAAAAATTAAAATACCATTAATATCATTACAAGATATATGTAAAGAAAAACTTAAAGGTGGAGCAGGTGTGCATAATTTGTCAGTGAGAAATATATCTTTAGGAGAAAAACTTGTATGGCATTTATATTCAAGACCTCATGGTAAATGTGTAAAATTATGCAAGTAAAATATCTTGATAATGTAGATCCTACTCGTATTCTCACAGTATCTAACCCTCCACAAGGATTTGTAATATTTTCAAAAAGGGGTGTCCTAAGTTAAGGAGGACCCATTCGCCATAGGGCGAATGGGTCCTAGCACACTCAACTAGGACAAGTTTCAGGGATATGAAATAACATGTAAAAACAGGGTCCTAGGACCTACAAAGGACCCATTTTCCAAGTGGCGAATGGGTCCTAGGTCACTAGCCTAAGACACAAACCTTTCCAAATTAAGTGTTGTAAAGCATTATTAATCAGTGTCATGATTTACCCCTTGAAAAATATAATAAATTAGGCTTGGATTTGAATTTAAGGGGCCAATTAAGCTCTAATTAACCTCAATTAATTAATAAATCCCTAGATTAGTGTGAAAGTGTAAAGAAACACTTTACAACACCCTAAATAAGGCATCATTGAATCTATTTTATCATTAATCATTCATTCCCAAATTAAGTGTGAAAAAGGGTTACTTTAATCTACACTACATTTTTCCCCCGGGTATGTGCAAGATCATGATGGGCCAAAAAGTGGCGATATGTAAGTGATATGATGGTCCATGTGGCTGATGACTTTTTTTTTACCCAAAATTGATGAAACGAAAAGGGTTTTTAAAGGAGATTCTCAACTTTCCACCAATACAAATTATGCTTTACTTTGAATTTAATAAATAATTATTATTCATTTTCTATTTGAATTACGAATAAATTCTTGATTGATAGGCTACTTGAAAAACATCTATATCTTTCAAATGATATCCCATTTTTTGAATCTGAAACATGTGTCACATTCTATGCATTGCAGAATATAGGATTTTTTTAAAAAAATGAATTTCATGAATTTTTGACCAAGTTAAGGTGGTCAGACATATGAGTTTTTATATTTTTTAAAAGTTGTAATAAAAATATAATAATAATTAATTATTTACTTGGAAAAAAATTATAAAAAAATATGCATCACATTGGGACATGATCCTCTACTTATATCTAAAATATTATAAAAAAATATTATCATTTTATTGTGGTTAGGGTGGTCAGACAAACACCTACTTCTTATTTTTTTCCTGAAATTTAAGTACTACTGCATTGAAATTTCAAATTTTCACCAAATAGATATTTAAAAAAAAAAAACCCTAGTAGTTTAGAAACTACATTCAATTTTTTATAGATTCTATTCTTACCTATTTTTGAAATAATATAGATAACTTATTCAAATTTTAATGTCAAGTTGCCTAACTCTGATTTTTCTTAATTTTATCACCACTTAAGGGCCTTTTTTTTCCATGATGATCCTGCACATACACCCCCTCACCCCGCCCCCCACTTTAGTGAGAGTTTTCCCCCATGTCAAACTCACACTAAATTAGACATTCAAGACACTTATGTATATATCAATGACAAAGATACTCAATCATACCCTATCAAAGACCAAGAAAAATAAAGGAAAATAAAGGATCGAGCTTCAACCATTCCAACATGATGTGGAATGTAGTTGTTTGTCCGAGAAAGGGATCAAGCTTTGACATTATGTCTTACACGATGTGGACTAGGTCTAGGATATTTGTGCAACAATTTTTACAACAAAACCTGATGTCTACTATGCAAATGACACACGTGCTCACTCTGGTGTAGTAGAACCTTAGGCCATCCACTAGGTGAGTATCCCAAAAAGGTGAAAATGAGAGAATCATATTAGCCTCCCATACCATATCAAATTTATCCTCCTGACAAATTCAATAAGGCACCACAATGCCAAATTCTTATGAATTTTATGTCTATAGGTTTTTGTTCAAAGGGATCTCATTTTGTGTAAGGTCTTCCTAGGGAATATCATGCCTAATGTCTCCAAGAGAGGACAAGTCAAGAATATCAGATTGTCACTTATGGGATGCCTAAGTTTGCATTATGTCACTAAGGGAAATTCATAGGCTTAGAAATATCACACTCTTGGAGGACATCAAACCCAATGACACCACCAAGAAAAGGATGGATGACAAAAAATAAAAATCACACCATGAAATATGCTAAATGTCGAAAGATTTCATCGATGTATGCCCCCACTTTAAAGTGGTTTCTAACACCATTGTTGTGAGAAACTACTTTAAAGTAGCCAATTTTTTCTCTTTAGACTTGAGATCTTTCCTTGAAAAACCCTATGCCAAGTCATATGTTTCTGAAATAAAGCTACACCATAAACAAGGAGGGAGGGGTTTCCCCTAAGAATACATAAGGGATTTATGGATTTGAGGTCATTATGTTATTTGTCATAGAGCTCGAAACTTTCATCATTCCCCAAATAATCATAGAACTGTAAGAATGCCACATAGAGAATGAAAATAAAGAAAAATCCTTTCGAGTCAACATGGAAGAGACCTAAATGTCTCAACGCCTTGTGAAATCCCCAAAAGGAAAACACAAGACAAATGAAAATGGATAAAATGTTTATGATGTAGAGATGAATGTAGATACATATAGAGGAATGCACAAAGAGAGAGAGAGAGAGAGAGAGAGAGAGAGAGAGAGAGAGAGAGAGAGAGAGAGACATCAAATGAAACATCATGGGGGATCACATTATGCAAATGCAATCACATAAAGAAACATGAAAAAGAAAATAAAGAAAAAATACTAGTAAGGAAAACGTGAGTCAACCTATAGTAGGTCATCCACATCCCAATCTTAGTCAGTATAAATGGAATGTGGACAACTAGCCAAAGGGACAACGACAAGTTCCGAACTAGGGGAAGCACCAAGTTCAACACTCTTTTGAGGAGATTTGTCATTTAATTTCATAGAAGAGGAAAACAATGTATTCAATTCGTTATGCACTTGTTCATCAATATTTGCAAGGTCAATGTCGTCATCTAGATTAATCACAATGGGAGGTCAAATGAAAATTTCTCTTGAAGGTTCTTGTTTATGTTGCAGTGAGGGTATAGAGTCATCATGCATTTCTTCAAGAAAGCTCTAATTTTTATTTTCTATGTTGGTCTTTTTTTCTTGATTCTATAACATACAAGCAATAGCACAATGTCTACACCTACACTCTCTAGCATTTTGATTTCTTTTCAATCTATTGTCAATTTGTGTTTGTGTAAGATTGGGTTTATCAATCATATGTGTAAGGGATTGTTTTGTTTGTCTTGTGTTCGCTTGTAGGAAATTGCAGGAGGTTTTTTATAGGCTACTCTCGGATAATCAGAAGGACTTTTGGTTCAATCATTGTTTTATCAATGACAGGTTGCTCATTAGAGGGTTGAGGCATATTTGTAAGGGATAATTCTGCTATACACTTTGCCTTGAACTTTTGATAGGATTTGAAAAATAATTCCTCACGAGGTCTAACAGGTTCAATAAGCTCGGGCCAAAATAAATCCAATGAAAAGTTCCCTCGAGAAGACATGGGATTAAACCCACTATGATGCATAGTAAAAATATCATTGCCAAAGGGAAACTTTAAAAATTTATACACAACTAATGGGACAACATTCATGGAGTAAAGCCATGGATAGCCTAACTTCACGCGAAATTGGTTTGATTATGGAATGATGGTGAATGAGACATTAAAATTTTTTGTTCCAACTTTCAAAGGAAGATCTATCGAGCCAATCATAGGACAAGAAAAACCATTATGCATCTTGATCCATTCTTTCAGTTTATCATATGTATCTTGATAGATTTCATGAAAAGTAAGAATTCTTTACTAATCACATTCTCTCCATAGACGGGATCAATCAATATCCCATTAGTGGGCTTGTTATTGATTCTTTTAGCTATGTAAAGAGGACCATTGAGTGCATGTTTAAGTATATCTTTTTATAAGAAATCAATATGAAGAGGCATTTTCATGGAGCTCTTACGAGGTTCAACTTGAATAAATGCTATTGCTTTAATCCATTTTTCTTCATTGTCATATTTTATATTTTAATCATCTGTGTCAACATTCATTACATCATTCTTTAGTTCACTAGCTTTGACAAATGAAATAGTGTGCTTCGGCATGGAATTTGTAAATATTTGTAAATTATGGTTAGGAGCAGCTACGGACTTATTGCCTTGCTCATTCACACCTCTAATTTGAAGTTGATTATTATCAATGAGGTCTTTCAGAAGATGTTTAAGATGCTTACAATATTTTATGTCATGTCCCTTTTTTCTATGATAATGGCAATAAGAGTTTCATCGAAAGCCTATGGGAAATGGTAGATTAGGATCACACTCTTTACTAGGAGGTAAGGAAAGCATTTTCTTTTTAATAAGTTGCAACATAATATTGTGAAGGGTATTAGGTAGAGTAAAATTTATATTCCTATCCCCGAAGGAAAAAGCATTTATCATTTTTATAGTAGCCACCTGGTTATTAGTTTGTTGGCTTGGTTGAGGGTATTTTAGTTGTAAAAAGATCCTATTTTTCTTCTTGAAAGGTTGGTAATTATTTTGATTTGTGGATTCATACTTTTCAAGATGGATAGGGGAATTTTTCACATCACGACCATAAGTTATATTCTGATAATCACCAAGGGTTGTACATAACTGTGTAAAGGATGGGAATCTCAACATCTCAAGTTTGTCTTGGAGTTTGTTTTGTAAGTTGGCAATAAACATTTGTTGAAGGTTGGTATCAAGAATCTTAATTTTTACTTGTGAATAAAGTGTTTGGTATCTTTCTATGAAGTTAGTCACTTTCTCATCATCCTTTTGTTTGAATGTCATTAAATTAGCTAGGGTCATCTTGGGACCCATGTGAATGTGGAAGTGGTTGTAGAAGGCATCAACAAGCTCATTGAATGAACCAATTGAATTATTCGATAAGGAAGAGAACCAAACTAAAGCAGTATCCTTCAAGGATCTAGGGAATAGTTTATCCAAGATTTTATCTTCAAAGATGAAATCACCACATAAAGTTGTAAAAGCGGAAACATGGCTAACAGGATCTCCTTTCCCACCATATTTCTTAAATTGGGGAACTTCTATACCTTGTGGAATTTGTGCTCTCAATATCTCTAGGGATAATGGATTGGTTTTGATGTATTGTGAAAGTTGACCATTGTTGTTTTGATGTAGGGTTACAACTTGTTTTTGAATGGATGACATGGTTTGCATAAGTGTGTTAAGGATAGCATCATTGTTATTGTAAGGTGGAGGGGAATAGGGTGGAGTAGTGTATGTATGTGGAGGTAAAGTGAATTGTAAGTTTGTGAGGGAGGATGGTTGAGGATATATTGTATGTGAATGCACAAAGCTAGAAGGATTCCCCGTGGAAATGCCTAAGGAAGTGTTCGCACTACTATTAGGTTGAATTGTTATGGTAGGAACTAAATACTAGTGTATGTAGGAATGGAAACAGGTATTGTAGATGAAATTGAAATTCCACCTTGGCTTTGAGTATACCCCAAAGCTTGAGTAAAATTAGGGATGGTGTTTTTAATATTAAGCACATTGGTTGTAGGAATGGTAGTCATGGGAAATGAAGTATGCATACTATGATCCATAGAGGGTTGATTATCAACACTATTAGGAAGAGAGCTAGAAAACTCAAGATCCATAGTGAATGGTATATCACAGGATGACATGAGCCTCAAACTATGTATAACAATAGTATTGCTAATAGGACACCAAGTTGTAAAGCTCATACAAGTCTCACAAACTTAGTGTGCAAACCCAAAATGGAAGGAGGTAATGCAATGACCTAGAATGAAATGCAACCTTTAGATTCCAAACAAGGTAATTTGTTGATTACACTATGCAACAATTTCAAAACGAAATGTTGTAAATGTAATTTAGAATTTAGAAAATGCACTAAATGAAGCCAATTAAGCTAGATCTAATGAAATTAATGAAATATAAAAATAAAAAACTGAAACAAAGATGTAATAACAATAAACAAAAGAATAAAACAGAAGTTTTGAAATTCTAGAAATGTAGATTTAGGTATGATCAGGGACTCATTCGTTCTAGGGCGAATGGGTCCTAGATTAGGGTTTTGAAACTGATTTTTATAGTTTTTTAAGCTTTTTCTAATGATTTTCATATTCGAGTATGTTATAGTAAGAAACTATTTTAGATTTATGTAAATGCAATGTGAAATGCAAAATAAAAATGTGATAAAATGATGAATTGAAAGACCTAGTTTGATATGCAATTTTTTTTTAATTTTCAAATGTGAGTTTATATGATCTAAATGATATGCAAGATGACTTATTTTTTTATATTTTTTAGATTTAAAGATTGCAAACAATTCAATTCTAAAACTCTAGATGAGATGCAAACGTGAATGCAAACTAAGATATCCTAAATGAAATCTAATTCAATGCAAATGAATGCAAGATCTAACCTAGGATGAAAAGAAAGACTCCAAGATTAGAAAACTATAATGCTCAAGAACTTGGGTTCACCAAAATGAAACATAGAAAAAGAGGCTCACCAAATTGAATCTAAAAGATGATGAACCTAATTTTCACTTGATGTTTCATTCAATTATGAGAGGTAAAATGCATAAATAACAATCAGAAATTAATCCTAACTATTATAACAGAAAATAGGAAGTTTTTCAGATGTTGAAATGGTTTTTACCTTGTTTAAAAAGTGTTGTTTCAGGCCTCACTGAGGACTCATTCACCTAGTGGTGAATGGGTCCCTATTATAGTTTTGGAAAAGTGATTTTTGGGTTCTTTTCTTCAATGTCTGCAATCCTAGCTCCCAAGTGTTCAACTCCCGAAAGTCGAAAATAAATTTTGTAGAGCACTTTCTTTGATCTTGCAATAAAGATGACAACTTTTAAAATTTTGCAATCTCGACAACTTTTGCAACTTTTATTTTCCACTTGATCTTCAATCTAAAACCTTCAATCACACATCAAGAGAGAAGGAAAATTTTTGATTGTTAGGGAATATGGGCTTGCCTTGGTCAAACCCCATTTAGGTAATTAAACTTTGAGTTGAAATAATGCATAAAAGGAAAGATGAATGAACAAAAATGTGTAACAACTCGCCAATCCTTAATTGAACCTTGGAATGCAAATCTGAAACTTAGCACAAAATGGCCTCAATGAGAGTAGATCTTGATCATGAACTTGACATAGGATAATTTATTTGAACACTTTATCTTCATCACCAATGCTACAACATCATATTAGTTCAACAACATGCATGACTTTGACATGATGGAAGAGATTCTTGATTGGTTCAATAAAACCTTGATAATCTACCCTTGAATTCCTTCTTGAATGGTCTTGAATTCTCTATAATTCTCTTGCAAACTCTTAGGATGCTTGCATAAATATTCTTAGATGAAACTATGTTAAATTACCTTATATTTATACTTAAATCTTAAGATTTAATCCCAAAATTCAAATAACACAAGCCAACATTAGATCTAGGATCCAAAATCATTAAAATATCACCAAGAATATGTTCAAAAAAGGGTGTCCTAAGTTAAGGACCCATTCGCCATAGGGTGAATGGTTCTTAGCACACTCAACTAGGACAAGTTTTGAGGATATGAAATAACATGTAAAAGGGGATTCATAGGACCTAGGAAGGACCAACTTGTTAGGTGGTGAATGGGTCCTAGGTCACTAGCCTAAGACTCAAACCTTGCCAAATTAAGTGTTATGAAACATTATTAATGAGTGTCAAGATTTATCCCTCAAAAAATACAATAAATTAGGCTTAGATTTGAATTTAAGGGGCCAATTAAGCTCTAATTAACCTCAATTAATTCATAAATCCCTAGATTAGTGTGAAAGTATAAAGAAAAAATTTACAACACCCTAAATAAGGCATAATTAAGTCCATTTTATCATTAATCATTCATTCCCAAATTAAGTGTGAAAAAGGGTTACTTTTTCTATGCTACAAAATTAATAATCTCAAAGGAATGATTATCAATGTTAAGAAGAATCAAAATGAGCCGATGTGTGGGGTCAGACACATGATCAACCACACAAGTGTGCCACTGCAGAGATAGAAGGGTGGTCACTCCACCACATCCAGCCTCATGTTCAATACAATACATTTTACTAGTTGGCCAAATGGAAAAAGTTGAAGAAAGCAAAAAACCAACAACTTTCAATTCTTGAAGACACATAACATCAATACCAGCATATTTCTAAAGAGTGTCCCTAATATACTTCCTAGAGAGGTCTGTCAAACCTCAAACATTCCATGAGAGGAAATTCATGAATGAAACTCGTCCATATCATCACAGTCTAGCTCCTCGTCTAGAGTGGAGAAGTGATTTTGTAAAAATTATGATTGGATTGAACCAATTTGAATAGTTGGAGATCAATGTCTTCATTTCTCTTGACCATATTCTCCTTCTTCTAGAGGTCAAGAAGGACTTTGAGACGTCCTATGAACTCCCGAAATAGGAGGAGACTCAGTTGGTTGTGCTATCATAACTGAACTTATCAACATCATGTAGCGATGATGGAGTACAGTGAATTGCCAAAGGGCAATCCTTAATCTTATGGTCGATGGATTGACACCTATAACAAGTATTCGATAGATTAAAATAAATGACCTTCTAGGTATGTCGAAAAGAACCAATTTGAATATTAATGGACTCTTTCAAATCTTGTGAAAGGTCCACTTCGACACAGACTCACTTTTGAGGGCGAGCTTGAAAGAACCTATCTAGTTTGACACAAATAACCCTCCTCGGAGAGGAGGTAATATGCTACAAAAAATGCACATAGGGAAAACAAAAAACCAAGAAACTCAATCCAAACTAGAACCTATAACTTGGTGTCATTTGAGACAGTGGAGTCCATGGTTCAATATTTCTTGAACATGACTGACCTCCACAAAGAAAAAAGAAAAAAATCTTTAGTCAAATTTTGAACCATATCAAGTTGGACCACACAAGGAACCTAGGCCTTTTGAACTCACTCTTTAAAAACACTTTCAAGGGGTGTCCTCCCAAAAAAATAACCAACAAGAGTATGTTGATCTAACCATTTACATGCAAAATCAAAATATGACATGGGTAACACCACATCAGCTAGAGAATCAAAAGACTTACCTCGTGGAACACTTTTAGAACAAATTTTTAAGGATGCTTGTTCAGAGTAGGAGCCATTGTGCAGATTCATCAAACTACCAAAACTAGCAAGAACTATTGGGTTAGAGTTAGTTGAATGCATAATAAAACCAAGAAAATAGTAGTAAATGTTTCCCTAAAACGAGGGTTTGACATAGGCAAGCCCCTAAACAACCCCTGCATTTTATCTCGGTCTTATGTGTGCAAGTGTTAGAGACATCTCTTTTCTGGAGACTTCATTTCTCGATTTCCTACAAGAAATTTCTTCTTCTTCTCTCATTTTATTTAGTTTACATTTCCTTAGCTTCTATTATACTCTATTATTTTTCACACTTCAAGATTTCTTAGTAATAATAATACAAGTAGTCATTTTGTTGTTTTCAGTGACATTCTTGGTTTTTGATTTGTACAAGATTTCAGTGTGTCATTGGGACACATGTGTGCCACACTGTCATCCTTAGGCCACATTGTTGTCCTTGGTCGATAGCTTGTTAGTTTGTTCAAAAAAAAATTATGACCTACTCTTTTTGTTTTTGAAACTCTCACCATTTTCTTCTACAACCTTAACTTTGTTCCTTGAAGTAGTTGAGGACCATTTTCTTCTTGAAGACTCTACTTTTCCTGAGACTCGAGGGTAGAAAATTTCCTCCTCTATATTTTGGTGAACTTGACATGAATGCAATCTTGACCCAATAGAAAAAGAACAAATCCAAGACTTGTCCTTCTAAAAAAAAAATTTGATGTGCTACCCTGAACCCCATTCCATATGATCAAAAGGGATATACGTTAGCCTTTAGTTGGCTTTTCTATATCTCTATTTCAAAATACACTTTCTATTTTCCTTCCTTCTATCCCTTTCCTATTTTTTTAACTTCAAGAAGTTCTCTCATGAGCATGTGAAAGTGAGTCTTTTCTCCTTTCTTATTATTCTTTGTTGACCCCTTTCTTGAAATTCCTTCTATTTGTAATTATATTTTGGTGCAAGAGGATGAAATCATTAATACTTTACTTAACAAAACTTTACCCCCTCTTTATTCCAATGCACTCTCTCCTAGATATGATGCATTAGTGAATGATAAATCTTGTCCCACTTTTCTTAATGTTACTCTACCTTCTCTTCATTCCAATGCACTCTCTTCTAGATGATACATTAGTGAATGATGGATCTCCTCTCACATATGATCTCCCATAGATCAATGTTGAGAATATTTCTTCAAACAGTTCCTCTAAATTTCATGACGAATTCAAAAATGTAATTGTAGTCTCTACCACCCTTGAAATGCCTAAGATATAGGTCATTTACGTGACCTCGATTAGTCCTTCTCATAAAATTATTTGTTCTATTTTTGGGATTCTTGTTAAAAATGATACACCAAATTTTTACACGAAATTCATGCAATCTAAGGATCTCTCTTATAGAGTGTTATCCCATACTTATAATACTAGAAGGAATTAGGACAAGCATAATCAACTAAGCCTTCCTCAAGCACCCAAACATGTAGCTAAGTGACTGAGTGAGTATAATTTTATTGATCAACTTTGTGTTACTCCTACCAAGATCTCATTTTGGGATTTACTTCGGACTGCCTTGGTTTACCAAGGTATGATTCACGAATCCTTACAAAATATTAACTTGCCTTCTTCCACTAGGCTGATGAATTTTAATGCATTGATAGATCATATTCGTGCAGATTCATCGAATATCATGTTCCATCTATAGCCCCACCCCGAAACTATAGAAGCAAGAAGATCCTTTGTTGATAATAGTTAACATAAATAATATTGGTATTAGGCACACTCTCATTGATATTGGTTTGATGCTCAATGTTTGTAGTGTTGGTATTTTACCTAAAATCAAAATTGATTCATCCTCTCTTGCTACTTCTTCCTTATATATTCGTGGGTTCAACAATTACAGTTAGCAAACCTTATGCATGATAGTCTTGTTTTTAAGGTTGAGACTCGTTACCATACCTACCTTAATATATGTTATGCTAGGAAAATTACCATATAATCTTCTTCTTGGTAGGCCATGGATTCATGATATGGGTGCAGTATCGTCTACCTTGTATAAATCCATCAAATTTATTCATAATTATCAAGTAGTCACAATCAAGGCTAACCCTGATCTTGTACACTTATGTGAGATGGTAATTGTTGGTCAGGATTTGATTGCACCTACTCTTGAAAATCATGTACCTCCCTTATCTTCTCATGCCTTGGCATCTACTCTAGTATTACCTATTACAAAGGATACTCTTGAGACAATTGTCCCTAAAGAATATCCTCCCAAAGAAGCAGAACCTAAGTCTAATCCATCTACTTCTTCTCCTAATCAGAATGCATGTCTTAATGATGATTGGGGTTCCTGATACTTTACATCATCCTTCATTGGGGAATATCAATTCAACCTTATCCACCTTAATCTCCTGACAATATCATTCACACCCGCTATCAAAGGTAATTATTCTTTTGTATTGTGAGATAGTGTGAACAACAATTGTAATGTCCTTAATGTTCATCCTCCCCCTTCTGAGGAGTTGCAATCACATTATGGATTTGGATTTACTATTGTTTCTTAGCATGGGTTCAAAGAAAGTGGTATTGGGTGCATGGAACAAGGAGTTAAGGTACCTTTGGAATTGACACCTCGCTCCTTTACAATGGGTTTAAGCTACAAGCCTTCTTGTTTTTCCCCATACCCTCCTCCATTGTTTGATGAAATTGTGTCTTCTTCTTGTGAGTAATCAAATTCTTCTTCAGAAGAGAGTTTTCTTCCTACTCTTCATCCTTTATCTAAGCAAGAGAATATCTTGTTAAGGCTTCTCAAATCCCACTTGATTATTCTTCCTCCTCCTACACATAAGAAATTTCATATGCATGATAAAACAAAACAATTATTTATGTGCATATCATCAAGTGCTTGGCCATTCCACAAGTGAATTTTAAGCCTTAAACAAAAAAATACAAAAATTTCATGATTATGGTGCCATCACTCTTCTATCTATTGATGTACCTATATTTTCTTCATATGACAAGTGATATTGAGGTTTACCTAGATATCTTGTCTGCTCTAAATTATAAACTTTATTTTATTGTGTTGCTACCCGCTATGTGGCATTCATATATTTGCTTGCTCATTTCCATTTGTGGTAGTACACTATTGTGTGCAACCATACTCTTTTTGTGGTAACAACACAATAGTATCTAGCATGGTTATTCTCCCCTATACGCTTGGGGTAGGGATAACTTGTTTTGGAGGTATGTGTCCTTCTTAAGGACCCCCTCTCTTCTTTATTTTTCTTTCTCTTCTCCTTAGAATTCCATGTGCTCCCTTGCTAGCACACATCATTCTAACAAGGGCTATCATATTATCTTATTCTCATTTTTCAAAAAAATCTTAAAAATATGTGTCTCGATGTCTTTTGTCTCGTCATCTAGCTTGGCAACCTGACTAGATTTGTCTTGTCTTTTTTGGGATTGTCCTGCAACATAGTTTGCATCTTAACCACAAGCCTATATGCTTTACATATGGTCTCTATCCTTTCTATCCATACCTATCAGTGTTTTATTTTATTTGATCATATTATGTCATTTCATTTCTATAAATTTTATCATGTCTATTTTTATCTTTTTCACCCAACATGTTTGTCTACAGCTAACATATTAATGGTGAGATTGCAGTCAACTTTGAAGGATCTAAGACCCGTGTCCTAGCTCAACTTTACATTTGTAAATATCGGATCAAAGACCAGTGTCCTCTTAATCAAAATTATATTCTCTTAAACTTCTTTCTCTCTCTTTTTCTCTTCAACATTGATTACTTCCCTATCTCTTGGATGCATTCTTCTCTTGAAGAAATCAATCCTCACATTCTTCTCTTCATCTAAGAATTATTCTATGTTATTTAATGTTATTTTTGGAACGACGCATAGTACTAAGACAACCTCCCATATCAAGGTCTCTTTTACTTTGTTGACTCAAATATTTTTAGTTTATTTTTCATGTTTCTTTGTGTATGTGTCATCCATATTTTTATTTTTAAATATTTATTTGATCATCATGTTCTAAACCCGTGATTTAGTAACTTCTTATTTTCTAACATTGCGGTCTTGTGCAAACCTTTTATGTATAATGTGTTTGTTTTTTAGGTCTTCAACCTGAGGGCATGCTTCCTTGGTTCGAAGGGCTATCTACTTCACCTACAGTATCCTTTTGGCATCATGATGTTATTTATTGTTAATAGCTTTTCTTTAGCATGCATATTCATTTAAATTTATAAGCCCGCTAAAGTGGGGGATAAATGTAGTGTTGAAAATTACTTACCCTTGCAATTGCACCTACACTTTTGAATCCACTTTAGTTCCCACTCCCTTAGTATCAATATAGGTTCATTTCAACCCTTGCATCAGCCTTTTTCCCCTCAAGATGCTCAAGACCCTTTTTCAACAGTTATCTTCTTGTGTTAGCTTTGCATTAAACCTTGTGTTTTCCTTGTTCCCACTATTTTTTAGTATGGTTTGTCTGGACACTAACATGTTGCAAGGATGTATGTGCCCCACACTAGTGTCTCGCAACATTTCAACATTCAATAGTCATTTATGAGAACTTTTTGACTTGCCACCTACCTTGATCAGTGGAAACGGATCAGAATGGTTTGTGATGGCTCAAGAACCTTCTTTTCCCTCCTCTTCTCTCTTTTAAATCTATATTTTCACTTCTCTTATATCTCTCTTGGTCTTTCTCTCTTGGATACTCTCACTCATTCTCTCTTTTTTCTCCTTCTCTCAAGCTTGCACAACTCTCTCTTTCTATCAAGTTCTCACAACATTCTCTACAACTCTCTTGGCTCTCGCAACCTTCTCTCTCTTTTTTGGGATTCTTCAAGTCTTGCAAATAAGAACTACTCATCTTATGTCTTTGAGAATCTTTGGATTTATTGTATCCCTTGTCTATACATTTTATTATCTTGTCTATTTATATTTCTATCTATTTGTCTATCTGGCTATTTGTGGAGGTGGAAACATCAAAATGGGGGTTTGACTAAGGAAAGCCCCTAAATAGCCCTAATATTTTCTCTCAATCTTATGTGTGTAGGTGTTGGAGACATATCTTTGTTGGAGGCTTCATTTCTTGATTTCTTGTAAGAATTTTCTTCTTATTCTTCTCTCATTTTATTACTTGTATTTCATTTATTTTACATTGCTTTAGCTTTTATTATACTCTATAGTTTTTCTACATTTTAAGAGTTCTTATTAATTAGAATAGAAGTAGGCATTTTGCTATTTTTTGTACCATTCATAGTTTTTGTTTTGTATGAGATGTCAACACGTCATTGGGACTCATACACGCTATGTTGTTGTCCTTGTCTAAGAGTTTGTCAAAAAATTTAGAAAACCTTTGTGACCTACTCTTTTTGTTTCTAGAACTCTCAGCTTTGTTCTTTGAAGTAGTTGAGGACCATTTTCTCCTTGAAAATTGTGCTTGTCCTAAGAATCGAGGGTAGAAAACTTACTCCACTATAGAGATTGAATTACAACCTAAAAGGTGAATCAAACAATCCCGAATCTAGATTCTTTGTTATGTTTTTTAGGTGGTATTTGATGGATTGGAAAATTGACACACTAATGTAACTATGTAAACTATGAAAATGTAGTGTTCTATTATGAATTGTGACAAACTGGAAATAGACAGACAAAATCAAAATGTAGAAATATAGAAGGAAGACATAGAAGAACATAGAATTCAAATTTTGGTAGAATATTTTTGGTCTAGTGTGCAAGGACACCCTAAATTGAGGACCTGGTTCCTAAAAATGGATATCACAAGCTTGAGGTCCCTGGTCTATAGCTTTTGTCTTCTAGGTTGGTTGTCAAAACTTTGTATGTTGATGAGAAAATGCAAATTTTGTGACTTAGCAACTTGTAGGGTTTTAGTGCATGAATGAGAAAGTTTCCTTCAATCTTCTTCCAATTCACTTTAGATCTGTAACCTACCAAAATGAAAAGAGGGGAAGGGCATTGGGAAAATGTGTGTCAACCTTGCAATTGCATAAGGTACTATTGATACACCAATGACGGCGAGGGCATGGGGGGTTTCCCCCATGAGGGGTCCGGGGGGATCATCACCCTAGTTGGGGGTTTGGGGGTAGTGCACCCTGGCGAGGGCTTGAAGGCAGCACCCCTAAAAGAAAAAAAATTATTTATATTTTATTATTGTAAATTTGGACTACTCATCATTATATCTTAGATCTAACAATTAATATTTTATTAGCTTGACTTTCCCTAGGAGGTAGCCCTTTTTTATGAGGGCATTGTATTATTGTTGTGTATTATGATGTATTCTGAGAATCTGATAGTGGTCATGTTACCTTGAGATCTCTGGTCGGTGATAGTCCTATAAGAAGATTTCTTTACAAGTATATTGTAATCTTTGTGATTTTTGAATAATATATTGGGTGGATTTTGGATTGTGGGGTTTTTCTCTCAAAAGGAATTTCCCCACATAAATCACTATTTTGGGGTATGCATGATATTTATGTTTATAATTTTTGTAACTGTTAAAGATTTGTAATTTTTTGCATTATTCTCCTCTCAAGATTAGTGTGGGAAGTTTTTTCACTACCTTAGCTTCCTTACAAGTGGTATCAGAGCCTAATCACCTTTGGTTTCAGTTGTGGGTTGTTGGATTTTTTGAACTAATCCAAATTTGAGTGGGAGTTGTTGACCCCGGTGGCATTTTCGTTTGGCATTGTGTCAAATATTTGGAGCAAGGTTTGATGGAAACATATTAGTACTAATGTGGCTTTGCTATTGGTACTTGGTAACACAAGACAGACAACATTTTGTTTGATCACATGTGACATCGGGTATCATGGATATAAAGGTTTTCACTTTGTTTTAAATTCACTTGGTAGTGACAAGGTAATTAACAGTCATTATTGTAATGCACATGTGGCAATGATTTAATATCATTTTATATGTTTTTTTTGTAAAAATATTTGGCAGTGGATTCAAAAGAATTATGATGTTTATCATATGCTTTATAGTATTGGACTTCAAAGAATTATTACTTTTGGTGAAGTCTTTGAAAGACTTAAAGGAAAGGAAATCTAGGGAAAATTCATTTTGTTTTAATGTGCAAAATTATGGAACTCTAACCGCCGCCATGGAGAGTTTGTGATTGCAAATTTCTGGTAAACTCTTCTTTGTCGAAGTGTTGTAGACAGTAAAATAAGCTCACTGTATGAGCTAGGATGAGAATGGTCTTTTGGTTTGCTAACTTTCATTGGTTAAGAGCTCGAATGTGGAAGAAGATTCAGTGGTATCTTTCCAGCTAGGTCATTAGGATCTTCTTGACAGGTCATCATGTTTTTCATTTAGTTTCTTTCTCCATATTCAGGTATTTGCAAACAAAATTTGTGTTATTCGGGCCTTGTGAAAAAATTGTTAAGAAAAAGGATTATGTTTCTTGGTAGTTTTAGCAGTTCAGTTTTGTGATTAAATCTTTGAAGACATTCGGTTAAGTCAATAATTTTTGCAGATTCAGAGGTTAATGATGTTAGAAACCAAGATTAGACATGCAAACCAAAAAAACCTTCCACAGAAGAGAAAAATAATAAAAAAGCGGAGCTTTGCATGAAGATGTGCAAATTGATATTATTCAGAATTGAGAAATTACATGAGATGATTTTCTTTATAAAAGTAATGTATGCATAACCCTAATGTTGACCTAAAAACAACTCAACTAAATAAAGCTTACTTATTAATTAAGTAAACTAATTATTACCTAAGTAAAACCTAAGTAAACTTAATAAAGTATAATTAAATAATTAATTACACCAACACCCTCCCTTAAGTGCAACTTAGGGAGACTAACAAAGCATGCACCTAAAACTAAGATGAATGCAAGAAAGCATGAATGGGTCTCAGAGACTAGGCCTAATCAGGTACCCATGTACAAATGCAATGAAAGAGAAAGAGGAGAAAACCCAGTGGGACAAACCCCCCCTCAATGAGATGGACGTATTGCAAAGAAGCACTGGAAGAACACTGTGGAGTAACACTAGAACCTGAATCCAGCAAGCAAGGAAAGATACTTATGTTTACTACTGAAACCAGATGAGAGTCACTGGTTGACTCAAGGAATCATGATAACACAACAGCAAACCCGATGCCATAGAACACTGGAAAACTCACAAATGGGAACAACCCTAGAATTTGTGAAACAATAGTAGATAAAATGATGTCCCCCATAAGAGGGAATGATATGATGAAAATATCTAGAAGTCGTGTATCTCGATGTCGATGCCAAACTGTGACTAAAACCGATCCATAAGAGCAAGTACCATGAAGATTCTGGAACATTAACCACAAATTTAGTGGCCCTCAAACTGTGATGTGACCCAATGCAGATCAGTAACCATAGGCTCTCAATCTGAAGTGTGAACCAATGTGAATCTGATGTGTCAAGCAAGAGCAAGATGTGGCCAAAAGAAACTAAAAAACCAAATACAACCCATGCGAGTTTTCATCAAAATCAAGATGAGATCAAAGTGCAAAAACACTCTAATAAGCTTATTATGCAAGAAAACCCCTTGATGGAACTTTATATCAGTTCATTTATTACAATAACCCATGATTGTAAAAGGAGAGAATGCTAAACATGCATAAACTAAAGAGAAAATGCAAACCTAGAGCATGAAAACAAAAATAGAGTGCATGCATAAGACAAAGTTCACATCTACCTCCCTGATAAAAATGGACCTCAGATCTATGTAGAGGACTAAACCATCTTTCCAATTCCATGATAATGGTGAAAAAAAGATCACCAAGTCAAAAGATATGCCCTTCGAAGTGAAAACAACAATATCCGAGTTCAAGGACCTGAAAAATAAAATTGGATAAAAATATGAAAAAACCACCTTCACCAATAGATCGGTGTTGGAATTATCTTTCCAATGGTATCTTGTTTGTGAAAAAATGATATCGTACACAAACGTTACGCCCGATTTAGTGAAAGTTGCTCTAGGAAGGCCAACAACGCCTGCAGGCGCCTAGGGGGCTAAAAAAAAAGGGGCCCCTAGTCCTGTGAACGACCAGGGGCTAGCGGGCTGGGGGCTGGGGTGGAGCCCCTGGTCACCATGTGACTGTCGTGAGTGTGTATGGGTTAACCGAGGGCTGGGCGCATAGCACCCGGTCCCCCATGTGACCGCTGCCCCACGGGGGCTGGCGAAGGGCCTAGCGGTGGAAAGGCGGGCAGTGGCTGCCGAGTAGCTACCTGGTGGCCGTTGGGCAGCAGACCCCTTTCAAACTGGTGGTGCCAATTTTTTTTAAAAACCATGCATTTTTTTAATTTATTTTTTAGTTTTTTGAAGTTCCTGCCTTGAGAAGCGTACCAGGGAGGTTGTACGGCCTCCCTGGCAAAAAACATTTGCCTCAGAAACCAACTGCTCCAAAATCGACAAAACGACAGGTGTTCTTAGGGTTTTTGGCTACTGTGAACATGATGGTGACCTCCATTTGTGCCCAAAGTTCTCCAAAAAATCAGCTACCTGCAAAGCTTGCAAAAAAATCACTGAGTTTGAAACTCTCACAGATCTGGCAAACCATGACCAAAATCAATAAAATAAAAGTCAATCATGACTTTTTCCAGCGCTTTGAATTCAATGGAGATGCCCAATCTAATCCAAAACATAGCATAGATGAACTCAAGGCACGAAACCCTCAAAGAACCCCAAACGTGCTCTGCAATGATTTTCTCCAAAAAACTAAGAAGGGGTTGCATATCAAGGCTCTGATAGCATGTTAGAAACCAAGATCAGACATGCAAACTAGAAAAGCCTTCCACATAAGAGAAAAACAATAAAAAACCAGAGCTTTGCATGAAGATGTGCAAATTGAAATTATTCAGAATTGAGAAATTACATGAGATGATTTGTTTTATAAAAGCAATGTATGCATAACCCTAATGTTGACCTAAAAACAACTCAACTAAATAAAGCTTACTTATTAATTAAGTAAACTAATTATTACCTAAGTAAACTTAATAAAGTGTAATTAAATAATTAATTACACCAACAAATGACATTGTTTTTACTTCGAAACCCTTGACTATTTTTCAGCAAATGGGTAAAGAGTTAATATGCTTTTATGAGTAGTCTACCTGTCATTGTATATGGGTATCTTGAAGAAACAATTTTGATCATTCTCTCACCTATCGTTGTACATGGGCAGTTTGTAACTAAAAGGAATTTTTCAAAAGGTGGTTAAAAGACATTATATAAACAGTGTTACTTGACACTGCTAGGTGTTGTTCTTTTGAAGAAGAAATAAGAGACTATCTATTGAGACAGTATTTGAAATCATAAAGCAAAATAAGTTGTAAAAATACATCTGATATTTTGGAGACTTTCATTTATGATTTTTTAGGATATTAATGTTATTGGTTTTTGAAAATGATGGTTATGCAATGAAACAGAGCAGCCCTCTGTATTGAATTTTTTTTACTTTATGATTGGAACATGCAATAGAAAGGTCAAGTTAGTGAGAAAAAACTGACCCTTTCCAGTGAGGCCTGTAATCAGTGAGATTCATTTTTAATAAGCAATGAGGCAAAAATTTTGAGTGGTTTTTCTACCCCATGATGGTTTTCCACTCAGGACAAAAATAGTGTTATAATCTTGTTGTTTTGACATAATGATGTTATGTGTTCAATTGCTTTAATATTTCTCTTTTCAGTTTTATGATTGCATTTAGTTCATAAATGTTTTTAATCATTAAAATATTAAGAGCATATATTGTCTCAAATTTGTTAAAGGCAAAAAATTAAACTAAGACACTGATTCACCCCCCCCCCCCCTCTCAGTGTCTTCACCACTCCAACAAGACCTTGTGCACAAGACACTTTGTGATCTTGTTGTAGGAATTTTCATATGGCAAGTTCATCAAGGAGAATAAAGGTGGATAAATTTTCTACAAATAATTTTGAAATGTGGAATTTGAAGATGGAGGATCTGTTGATAGATAGAGATATGTGGGATGCTATTGATGAGAATGTTTCAAGGCCTACAGATCCTACTCAATCTGCTCAATATGATGTTATGGACCTCGGTAACCGTGTACATATTTGTAAGGACTATAAAGAAGAACAATAAGAGATATGATTTTGATTATGAGTCTGAGAAGGAAGATGGTGATGCATTCATTGTCGCTTTGGCAACTCATGCAGGTAATGGTGCATGGTTAACTCACTCAAGTGCATCTTTCCATATGACCTTTAATAGAGATTGGTTTTTTGAATATGAAGAATTTGATGGAGGTAAGGTGTACTTGGGTGCAATTCTTATTTAAATATTGTTGTTTGTGGTAAATTTACAGTCAAGTTTCTTGATGGTAGAATAAAAAGGATTAATGGTGTGTTATGCATCCCTATATTAGCACGAAATTTGTTATATGTGAGAAAACTAATAGATGCAAGTGTGCAGGTACTATTTTTGATGCAAGATGCAAGATGGTCAGAGGTGCTATGGTGATTGCTAGAGTTGTCAGATATGGCACATTGTATACTCTTGATGCATGCACTACTCATTGCAATAGTACTTTTGTGAAAAGCAAGTATGTGAAATAAGTGCAGGTTTCACCTTCAACAAATGGTCATGGATTTTGGGTACCCAAGGGTGTTCTTTCTTTTGGATCAAAGTTACCTATAGATAAAACTATGTTATGGCACCAGAGACTTACCCACATTGGAGAAAAGGGTCTAAATACCTTGAAAAATAAAAACCTTGTTAAAGGTTTATCTGATTGTAATCTTGAATTTGATTTCTATGAGCATTGCATTTATGGAAAACAAAATCGTGTTCAATTTTACTCGAGTTCTCATAAATCTTGTGGTGTATTGGATCTTATTCGTTCTGATGTGTTTGGTCCTATAGATGTTCCTTCAATCGGTAAATCCACATATTATGTTTCATTTATTGATGATTACAGTAGGACATGGGTATACTTTCTAAAGAGTAAATATGAAGTTTTCAGTCGAATTAAATAATTTAAAGCAATGGTTGAGTTGCAAATTGGAAAGAAAATAAAATTGTTTGAAGACTGATAATGGTGGTGAATTTTGCTCTAATGATTTTGACATATTTTGTAAAGATTGTGGTATTCATAGAAAAAAGATAACTTTGTATTCTCCACAGCATAATGGAGTTGCAAAAAGAATGAACAATACACTGATGGAGAAGGCTAGGAGTATGTTGAGTGGTGTTGGTCTAGAATAAAAAAATTAGGCTGAAGTTGTTACTCGATTAATAGGTCTCCTACATCAGCTCTTGTTGATAAGACACCTATAGAAGCATGGCCAGGCCATAAGCCTTCATTAAGACATCTTAGAGTTTTTGGTTGTAAGGAATATGCACATGTTCCAAAGGAGAAGCGAACAAATTTGGAGAACAAGGTTGTGAAATGTATCTTCATCGGATACAATTATGGTATGAAAGGACACAAGATTTAGGATCATGTTGCACATAAGGTAATACATAGTATAAGTGTTACTTTTAGAGAAACTAAGCAATCTTATGTTACATTGCAGCCAGGAGAAAGTAAATAGGAAGATGTGATTCAATTTTCTTCTACACCTAAGAAAGTCGAATCAAGGCCCATGGATAGACAATAAGTTGAGGAGAGCTCATCTAGCTCTGAATTTTCAAAAGAGGAAGAACCTCCAACTCAGCTTGTTTGTAGGTCTACAAGGCATAGACAACCACCTAAAAGGTATTCACGTGATGATTGGAGATGTATTTTTTCTTTGAATACTAGCACGGATGAACCCAAATCAATAGAAGAGGCATTAGGTATGAATGATGCAAAATCCTAGAAGATTTCTATCGATGAAGAAATGACAGCTTTGAAAAAGAATGATACATGGGATCATGTACCATCGCCTGAAAGAAGAAAACTCGTTGGTTGCAAATGGGTGTTCAAGAAAAAGATTGGTTCAAATGGAAGTATTGAGAAGTATAAAGCAAGGTTGGTTGCAAAAGGTTACTCTCAAGTTGAGGGTGTTGATTATGGTGAGATATTTTCTCCTGTTGCAAAAATGGCATCCATTAGATTTTTTCTTTCTATTGCTACTACTTATGATTTAGAGGTTGAGAAAATGGATGTGAAAACTTATTTTCTTCATGGTGACCTGGAGGAGGATATTTATATGACACGGATAGAGAACTACATGGTGAAAGGTAAAAGTAAATCGGTTTGCAAATTGAATAAATCTTTGTATGGCCTAAAACAAAGTCCTAGGATGTGGTACCAGAAATTTGATACATATGTGTTGAGTTTTAGATTTGAGTGTTCTAAATCAAATCATTGTGTTTATTATAAAATTGATGGTGATCGTTTCCTTTTTATTGCATTATGTGTTGATGATATGTTATTTATTGGTAAAGGGAAAGGTATGATTTCAAAACTAAAATCTCAACTTGCTGCTAAATTTGAAATGAAAGACCTTAGTTTAGCTAGACAAATTCTTGGGATAGAATTTAAAAGAGAAAGAGTGAACATAAATCTATGGCTTGGCCAAAGTAAGTATGTCTATTCAATTTTATAGAGGTTTGATATATAGGATTCTAGGACATTGTTTGTTCTTGTTTTAGCTAGAACAAAGTTATCTATTTCAGACTGTCCAACATCTCCATTTGAGATGGAAGACAAGAGTAGAGTGCCTTACTAGAGTGCAGTTGGAAGTTTGATGTATGTTATGGTCTGTACAAGACCAGACATTGCCCAAGTAGTGGGAGTTCTTTCCAGATATATTTCTAATCCTGGTAGAGTTTATTGGGATGCAGTTAAAAGAGTCTTCAGATATTTATGTGGTACCTCAAATTATTCCTTTTGTTATCATAGTAATATGACTGAAGATGATATTTCCCTTTGATATCCATGGTTATGTGGATTCAAATTGGGCAAGTGATGTTGATAGAAGACGATCCACCAATGCTTATGTGTTTAATTTATTTGGTGGTTCAATTAGTTGGATGAGTAAGTGGAAGGTTGTGGTTACTTTGTCTACTACTAAAGTAGAGTATATGGCAGCTACTCATGCTTGTAAAGAAGCCATTCAGCTTAAGAACTATGTTCAAATATTGGAATAAAGCAAAGTGTAGTGACAATTTATTGTGACAGTCAAAGTGTGATATGCCTAGCTAAGAACCCCAAATTTCATGTCAGGACCAAGCACATTGATGTACAACATCATTTGTTAGAGATATGGTCGAAGATGGCAGGGTGAAGCTAGTTAAGGTCAATACTTTAATGAATTTTGTTGATTCTTTAACTAATCCTATGAGCACAAAGAACCTCAAATGGTTTTCAGACTCAATGGGCCTTTTGTCCCACAGTAACTAAGAGATGATGTTTACACCCTCATGTTACTCTTCCAAGGTGTTTGAAAAGTGAGATATTTTGTGGGAAAAATATTGGAATTTGGGAACACTGAGAGGGGGGGGTTAATCAGTATTCTGCAATCTTCAACTTTATTAATCTGATATTTAAACCATTTACAACTTTGAACTAAAGGAAAGATGCAAACACACAAAGCAACCATCCACTACACTATAACACAAGGATTTTTACATGGAAACACTATTAGGGGAAAAACCACGATGAAGGTCAATCGATAATTTGAGTACTCAAATATAGGTTTTACAAAATGGGAATGCACTTGCATTTAGGCACACTACCTAGAGCTCGCTGCTCAAAATAGGAAGGCTCACTGCCTTACAAAATATTCAAATTAAATCCATCTAAAGGGTTGAAATGAATTAATAGCATCTTCTAATGCCATATTACAGTTTTGGTTAAGCTCATCAGTCGGTTTCTTGACCTTTTGTCAGATTCAGCCCTTTTGCTCTGCTCTACTGCAACTCGCATCACAAATCTTATATGCGTAGATGAAATCACACAACTGCTCTTTTGAATTTCATATCACACAACAACACACTTCACATCTATCATGCTTCAACTCCAAAATGATATAAATAATCGATCTTATATATCTGCATCAAAGGATAACATCATCTTCATGTCGGCTTTAACAAATCATATAATATTTTCGAACTGTCGGCTAAATCCACAAATGATCCTTAATGCGCACCATCCAAAGTTGGCCATAGCATAGTGAGGACCCAAAACAAAATCCATAAACCTGAAAATACTTAAAACAATTTTGCCTCAAACATCCGCAACACACCACATTTACTTAGTCGGCCTTCAAGCCCTGATAAACAGAAAATCAATACACCAGATCTTCAAACTCATACACCAATTGATGTGCAGGCACAAAACTCAAGAGTGAGGTATTCCAGATACCCAAAAACCTTCCCTAAGATGTGCAACACAAACTGATAAATTGATAATGCATATTGATCGATAGACTCAACTTTAATCAGATACCCTGTTCTTCACTCTTAATTATGGTAATACTTTGCTTTTTACTCTTTCTTTCAGCATAGACAAATATTGAACTACAGACCGGATTAATGACTTAGGTTGCCATCAATGATAACACTACAAGCCATATGCCAACAATCTCCCCCTTTGGCATTGATGGAAACACTTAGTGAAAAATGACTAAGTGTCAAAACCAATATAAGTACGTTGCCAAGCTTCATAACTTCAAAACATAGCCCCCCCTGAAATTCATAAGGAATTTTTCACTGCTCTCTCTCCCCCTTTGACATCAATGAAAATCACGTATTCAATCTCCCCCTTTGAAATATGACCAAAAACTTGTTGATTCAAAAATTGATTCAAAATTTGAAAAAGAACAACTGCTACTTGAGTCAGAAGATTATCTTGTGTTTTTCTTTCATCTCTAGAAGAAACTTCTTCCAAGCTTCTATTGAAATCCCAATGATTATGATCATGTTTTTATTTTTCATCTGTCTGGTTGATAATCTTGACGATGGATTCCGTAATTGTGATGGTTTCTTCTAGTTTTTCTCCTTTCCTCAGTATCTCAATTAACTGCTCCAGTCTGCATTCGGTTAAGTCCTTTACTTTCCAAAAAGTGTCCACAAGCTTGTTTCTGGTGAATTGAACTTTTGTATGCTCAAACTGTAACTCTTGAATCATTTTCTTGATTGCACCATCCTAATCCTAAAACATATCAAAACTTTGTCCAATCCTATTAATCTATGTTTCAATTTGCTCCAACTTTTCTTTGTATTTCCCAACTGCATGAGGCCAACAAATTCAATAGTTGTAGATGTTGTTTGTTGTACTTATGCATTGCCTCAGCTCATTCATTTTCCTTTTCAAATTGGTATGTGATAGCCTGAACTACTCCTTCAAGTGTAGAATTATTTCTTCTTCTTTCTCGATTTGAGACTCAGAATCCATGATTTCCTTAATTTATTCGATCATCTCTTCAAGTAGAAAATTCTGCAAACTCTCCAATTTGATATGATTGAGCACAAAATAAGCACTTAGTGTGTTCAAAATCATATCCTTCTCATATGAGGGTCTGAAGGACCATATGCTTGCATTTTTTTGTATCCCATCTTTCTCTTGAATAAGTTACAGTATCTTTGCCTTGGATAAATCACCCTGTTCTTCACTTCCTTCTACCTTTTCTTGATCTAGTTTAGCTGATTCCAATTCTTCCCTTAGGATTTCCTCAGTTTCTTTATCCAATTCCTCATCTTGTATGTCCATAATTACCTTTTCTTTTCATTTTCCTTCAACTCTTGGAGTCTTGCATATCGGAGGAGTACAGACAACAGTTTCTTTTTCTCTTTTCTTCTTTCTCTCCATCTCACCGAAAGAGGAACCAACTTCAAGTGCCCTTACCAGAAGGGAAATGAAAACTAATCCAAAATTTTCTAGCAAACCTCTAAAAGAAACTTTCATATTCTTGATCATAGTTTTCCTAATTGTTAGAGTGTTCATAAATTTGCTCGCAAACTATTTCATTCTCTTTCCATACAACATTGTTCTCTAATGGAAAACAATTTAGAAATTACATCACAAGACATTTAATCAAAGTGCCAAACCTGAAGGGATAACCTATCTCCTTTGTTAATTGCATGTTCTCCATTATTTGATCTTTTAGCAGTCTGCACAGGTCAAAGTCCTGATCTTCCATTATCATTTTGTGACAGATGTAAACTGCACCAGCCAAGGTTGCTCCTTCTCCGTTTTTGAAAAAGATTTTATAGGATACTCCATGTGCAATGTACCTTGTTACAAGATCTCTGATTGTCAAAATTATTAATGCCCTTTGGTCTCCAGTTACTCCAGTTAGGGTTTCAACTTCTTTGTTTCAGATCGACTTCTTTCTCTTTATATCCCCAATTTTGCATAATCTAGTTAGGACTCCAATTACCTCTTTCAAAATATGATAGGGTTTGTCTAGATTTAGAATGTCATTATTCAATTTGTCCAGAATACACCTAACAATTTCTGCATTTTTGAAATAGGGGAATTTATTCCAAATGTCTAGACTTTTGTGTTTTGCATCTTCCAGCCATCTTAATTCATCGAGCGACAACATGTTTCTTATAGCTCTAATCTTCTCACTGCTAAACTCATCTAAATTCACAATTCCTTTGATTTGTTCCATTTTGTGTGCCGAACAAGTTCTTCTACAGAACACCAAATTAAATGGAAATTCCACAAACGACTAAAATACCTGATGGATTTAGAGATTTTTCGCTGAATTATCTTCACTCCTTTGAAATTCTGCTACAGAGTGCTCTCCTTCTTTTCTTTGATGCAAAGTGACAAATGAGAGTTTTGATATGTCTTTTGGTAACTTCGCACATCTAAATTTTTGTTGTAATAAATGCTTTTTCCCTAAGTGTTTTGGATACCCTACTTTCTTAGACAACGAGAGAAGGATTCTTTTGCGGACCTTTAACTTTTCAAATTTTTGTACAAGTGATCTCTAATGTAGCTGTAAACTATTAGCACAACCATTGACAATCTCCTGCATTCCAATGCTAACTACTGATAGGAGGACAAAGGATTTTCTTGAAACACTCCCCCTAGTCTAATAGCCTGAGATCAATTTTCGGAGGAATTATAGAAAGCAGGTTCCGGTGTAGAACCATTTCCATCATCAGAATTGTTCTTCCTTACCCATGTCTTCTTCATCTGATCTCTTATTTCATCTGTAGTCACTTTTCCTTTTTCTTTATCATCTTTCTATGTATTTCTACTTTTGTATGACAGACCTCTTTTATCCATATTTGTGTTTCTACATAACCTTGCAATGTGACCGTATCTGTTGCAGTTGTAACACACAACATTTCCTTGTCCAGACCAATCATTCCATCTTCTTGATCTGCATTGGTTAGCAATATCCCCAAATCTTCCACAGTTATAACATTCAACATTCCTTCTGTTGATAGAGTTTTTTTACATAATTCTACATTCAATTGACTTATGACCAAACTTATTGCAACTGAAACACTGATTGAAGAATGATGGATTACTTGATTTCATTTTACTTCTACATTGAGTAGCCATATTACCAAATTTATTGCAAGCAAAACAATATCCATTAAACTTTTGAGCATAAGGTTGTCTTACCGGATACCTTCCACCTTTGTTCATCTGATTTCCTTGCCTGAAATTTCTTTGTTCAGATCTGGAACTTTCTCCTTTCTCATATCCAAGACCTCGCTTGTCATTTCCATTCTTATGTCCTTGATTCAGCCCATCAAGCTTAACTGAGCTAATCTTAAACTTCTCCTTGTATTCATTTTCAGAAGTAAGTTCATCCCTGAGAATAACAATCTATTTTTTAAGCTCTTCTTCATTGTTTCTGGATGTTGCAGTTGAATCTCCAACTGAATGAATTCTCCATTTATTCTTCTACCATTCATCAGATCTTTCTTTTAAGGAATGAGCAAGATTCTCCTCATTCTTCTTTGTTTCTTCAATTTCTTTAGTTAGCTTCATCACCATATATTCCATTTCATGTTTTAGGGTAGCATTGTCTTTGGCAAGGTTTTCAAATTCTTGAGTTATTTCCTTCAAGGTTTGATTCAGGTGAACATCATCCATGATTTCGCTCACTTTTTTCTTAATCTGATCATAGAATCCTTCCTCTTTTCCCTAAATTTAACGATCTGTTCCTTCAATGTCTGAATGAATTTCTTAGCATCCTTAATATTTTCTTTCAATTCTCGGACTTCTTCTTTAGACTGATCAAGATCATCAAGTGCCACCACAAGCTGCCACTAAAGACTACCAGATTCCATTAAATTCCAAGATCCACCTCAAGTTGCCAAACTTCTTCTGAGGAGCTAGGCTCTGATACCAATTGTTGGAATCTGGGAACACTGAGAGGGGGGGGTGAATCAGTGTTCTGCAATCTTCAACTTTATTAATCTAATATTTAAACCATTTACAACTTTGAACTAAAGGAAAGATGCAAACACACAAATAAATCATCCACTACACTATAACACAAGTATTTTTACATGGAAACCCTGTTAGGGGAAAAACCACAATGGAGGTAAATCCACAATTTGAGTACTCAAATATAGGTTTTACAAAATGGGAATGCACTTGCATTCAGGCACACTACCTAGAGCTCACTACTCAAAATAGGAAGGCTCACTACCTTAAAAAATGTTCATATTAAATCCATCTGAAGGGTTGAACTGAAGGAATAGCATCTTCTAATGCCATATTACAGTTTCGATTAAGCTTGTCACTCGATTTCTTGACCTTCTATCAGATTTTTCCCTTCTTCTCTGCTCTGTTGCAACTCGCATCACAAATCTTATATGCGCAGATGAAATTGCACAACTACTCTTCTAAATTTTGCTTCACACAACAACACACTTCGCATCTATCATGTTTCGATTCCAAAATGATATAAACAATCGATCTTATATATCCACATCAAAGGATAATATCATCTTCATGTTGGCTTTAACAAAACATATAATATTTTCCAACCGTCGGCTAAATCCACAAACGATCCTTAATGTGCACCATCCAAAGTTGGCCATAGCATAGTGAAAACCTAAAACAAAATCCATAAACCCGAAAATACTTAAAACAATTTTTCCTCAAACATATGTAACATGCCACCTTTACTTAGTCGGCCTTCAAGCCCTGATAAACAGAAAATAAATACATCGGAGCTTCAAACTCATACATTGATTGATGCGTAGGTACAAAAATCAAGAATATGTTATTCTAGATACCCAACGACCTTCCCTAAGATGCGCAACACGAACTGATAAACTGATAATGCATATTGATCGACAGACTCAACTTTAACCGGATACCCTGTACTTCACTCTTACTTCTAGTAATACTCTGCTCTTTACTCTTTCTATCAGTATGAACAAATATTTAATTGTGGACCGGATTAATGACTTAGGTTGCCATCAATGACAACACTAGAAGCCATATGCCGACAAAAATGTGTCTCAACCTTGCAACTACATAAGGTATTATTGATACATAAGGTACTATTGATATGTTGACGATGGGGGGCGTAGGGGGGTTTCCCCCCGTGAGGGGTCTGGGGGGATCATCCCCCCAGCTAGGGATCCAGGGGTAGTGCGCCCTCGAAAGGAAATTTTGTTTATATTTTATTATTGTAAATATGGACCATTCATCATTATGTCTTAGATTTGACGATCGATATTTTATTAGCTTGACTTACCCTAGAAGGCAACCCTATTTTATGAGGGCATTGTATTATGACTATGTATTGTGATATATTCTAAGAGTCTAATAGCAGTCGTGTTGCCTCTTGATATTTGGTTGGTAATAGTTCCTATGAGAAGCTTGCTCTGCAAGTATATTGTAATCTTTGTGATTTTTGAATAATATATTGGGTGACTTTTGGAGTGTAGGGTTTTTCTCCTGAAAGGGTTTTCCTCATGTAAATCAGTGTGTTGTGGTATGCATAATATTTATGTTTATTTTTATTTAAGTTTCTATAACTACTAAAGATCTGTAAAAAAATTACATTATTCTCCTCTCAAGATTAGTGTAGGAAGTAGTTCCACTACCTTAGCTTCCTTTCAAAGGGTTGTGTCATATAGGGGCTTGCCTCAGTCAAACCCTATGTTCATATTTCTACCTCCACAATGGAAAATTGATGATGAAAGAGAGCTTATCCTTTTGAGGGATAGAGGCTAAATGATAAATAAGTAATGAATTGACAACTTATTGTAACTCACCACTCATATTTGATCTCCTTGATGGACTGAAGTCACACTGATCACCTTCAAGGATCAATTGTTACTTGACTTGATTTGACTTGAAGGCCTCCAATGTTAATGTTCAAAAATGAAATGCATGCAGAACATGAATTAAACTCACATAAGACTTGACACAATGCTTGAATGAGAAAATGTTACAATAATCCTCAAAAAAAATCTCTTGGTTGCTCATGGACTGATTTTTGAGTAATAATGGCTAGTGAATTTCCTTGTTTTCATCCATATATCAAAATTGTGAAAATTCTATGTATTTATATGCAATTAAGCTAATTTCCTAAAAATTAAATCTTGATAGCCAACAATTAAAATTAAATGAATTTAAATAATAAATAATCAACACCGACATATTTAAATTTGGAGCCAAAATAGGAAGTCTAGGGAACCCTACACCCTAGATTGGATTCCTATTTTTATGGACCCAAAGTGTCGTGGGAAAAATATTAAATGCCTACTTTGATTTCCCATGTTTGAGTTTTTTATAAATATTTTAAAACGGGAAATTACACACATAATTAGGAAATTAGGTGCATAATTAGGTCCAAGCACATAGGGGGAGAAAAACCTAGTGTGGAATTGTCAAGAGTGACAATTTTTGACGCTACACATTGTTTACAACACATAGGCATATATGGAATAAGTTCGACATCCATGAACATTTTACAAGACCCCATGTATGCACTTGTAGTATAGTGGGTAAAACAATTTAGTATTTTACATCATATGGTGTGTCAAATTGGCTAAAACATCCACTTCCTCCCATTTAACATGAGTCATATTCTCTTTCCCTCTCATCCAACCATATTAACATTTATAATTGGAGGCCCTATTGGCTTTAAGTTGGAAAAAATAATATAACTGAAAACCCAATAGGTTATGCACTTACAACAGACTGGATTACACAATCACATCATATACAATAGATAGGCATAACAAATATAATGGAAAGTACTAGAGCTTATGCACTTACAGCAAAGTGGGTATAACAATTACATTGTATACAATAGATATGCATTGACATTCATAAACAAAATAACTTGAAACCTCAGATATTTAGCTACAAGTCAGTGTGTAAATTATTTACATTGCATACAACATATTGGCATTCCCAAGCATAAAGAATATAACTAAAAACCAAATAGGTTATTCACTTATAGCATAATGGATTACACAATCACATTGTATACAACAAAAAGGGATTGAGGAATAAAAATTATAATTGAAAAAACTTGATCTTATGCACTTACAGCATAGTGGGTATAATAGTTACATCCTATACAGCAGATATATATTGTCATTCATAAAAAAATATAACTTGAAACCCTAGATATGTAGTTATAAGTCAGTATGAAGAACATTTACATCACATACAATAGATTGGCATTCCCAAGTATAAAGAATATAACTGAAAACCCAATAGGATATGCACTTACAGTAGATTGGTTTACACAATCACATCATTTACAACAGATAGACATTGATAGGAATAAAAAATGTAACTAAAAACACTTGATCTTATGCACTTATAGCACAATGGGTATAACAATTAAATCCTATACAATAGATATGCATTGACATTCATGAACAATATAACTTGAAACCCCAAATATGAGCTAATAGGTCAATGGGTATAAAATTTACATCGTAGACAATAGATGCCCATCTCTAGGAAAAAATATATAACTAAAAACCCTATAGGCTATGCACTTACGCAACAATGGGTGTAACAAGTAAAACACATACAACATATATGTATTGAGAGGCATAAAGAAAATAATTGAAATGTGTTACATCATATAGGGAAGACATGCATAAAGAATATAAAATATTTGCACTTATAGCATAGTGGATAGAACATATATATCCTACATAACAAGTAGATATTCACATGCATAAACAAAATAATTGAAATCCCATTAGGTTATGCACTACAAGAAAAGTGGGTATAACACCTACATCTCACATATTATGGACCTACATGTTTCCATGCTACAACTCAGAAGAGAAACATGGATTATTTCTAGGTTATGTTAGATGGTTTATGAATATTCTTTGACATGTATGACTTTGATGATGTATCTATTTTTGAGACAAATATAAACCATTTATAAAATAAATTTCATTTGTACAATGATTGGGCAGTTAATGTTTACTTTTTGGGTAATTTTTTTACAAATGGTTAATAAGGTGCTCCATTGTGGGGCCTAATGAGGACTACTTATGTCCCCACTATTAGACCTCGCTCTACTACCGAGCCTTCCCCCTACTCCAAGACAAATAGTCCACTTATAGTTTTATTCAAAAGTTTCTACGAGACATTATATCAAATGGTTGGTGTGCAATATTTGTGCTTACCCTGTGAGGTTGTTCGAATTTTAAGGAAGCCTTTTCTCCCTCTTTTTACTTTCAAGGTTCAGCTAAAAATGCAAGTTTGCACTTTCCTCTGTTATTTCACAAATTTTCATTTCACTTTCCTTACATTTTGGGGTTCAATGTCAAAATACAACTTACAATTCCCTACAAACCAATCAAACTAGCATTAAAATTATAAATTAAAACACTCTAATTCATAGATTTTTAATTTTCAATAAATATTTCTATCAAATTTAAATCATGAATTTTAAATATGTATTTTCATATTTAACTTCAAGTTGCAAATTTGATATATGCATTTTGTATTTTACTTTAAATAAATATTTCAAGTCTTCATATTTAAATTGAATTTATCAAGATCAAATTAATTGATATACATAAATATTTTCATGCAAATTTATATTCTAAAATCGCTCCCAACATAATTAGTTGATAGGCTACATATAGTATGAGATTTGAGCCTAAAACAAGTCTCGTGCCTGCAAACCACTATTAAGTTGTTGGAAAACAAGTTTTAGTTGTCGTTTAATGGTAAACTAGCAATCATATAATGGTAAAAGCCTCCAAAATATCAGGTAAAATCCTCCAAAATATCAGGTAAAATCCTCCAAAATCTCACTTATCATATAAAATCCAAATAAATATTGATTTTACAACTAGATGGAAACATTCTATTTCTATTTGCAATGTTCTTTGTCAATTTGATGACAACTTTCTTTTTTCATTTGTATTGCTTTATGTTTTAAATCTATATGCAAATATTTCATGTGATCAAATAATACTTAATTTCTTTAAAGAAAATTTTTAGATTTGTCTAAGTTTATTTCATTACATTATTTAGCACTTATTATTAACTGTTTAATCCATACATATGCAACTAGAATTTGTAGTGCATCTATGCATGGACACATCCACTAAACATTTTAACATACATATAGTTTTCTATCGGAATAATCATTGAACCTCATTTAGGTGCAAGTTCTATTTTCTATTTTAAATTCATGCTTAAATATAAACAATTGAAAGTGCACATAGTTTTAGAATTCAAAACATTGTCAAATCACAACCAAGATATTTAATTAGTGCTTCAAGTTAGAATGTCATGATAGTCGTAAATATGATCAATGATAAAGTATGGATAAATTTATGACACCACATGAAAATATTACAACAAAGTGCGATAAGCAATAACTACGACAAGAGACCAAAATACAAAAACTAAAGTGACATGGTAACAAGGTGCAACAAGCAAATAAACTCATCTAGTAAACTAAAATACAACTTATGTAGCAAACCCTAACCAAATGTGATATACAAACAAGTATTGCAACACAATCACCTTACCAAGCCAATTGTGACATGACAATAAAGTACAAACTTGACAAAATACCAAAGGCCATTATACAAAATTGCTCAAACACTAGGTGATTAGACACAAAGGATAGGAATGACTCCACAAACACAATGCAACTCAACAAGAGTCAAAATAAGGGTTCCCCATTTGACTCAAATTAGGAGTGTATTGTAGCCTTGAACAACACATGCCCTACATTGCCTAAACACAAAAAATTATTGTTTTTCATTTCAAACTCTAAGATGATAAAACCTAGAAATCTTGCACAAAAGAAAATTTATCTATCTTTCCATCCAAATCTCCCATTTATACATGTTGGTGAAATGACAAAGAAGGAAAATGAAAATGTGACACGACAATAAACTACAAATGCAATAAAAGACCAAAGGCCATTACACAAAAATGTTGTTTTCCTTCCCACCCAAATTTCTTATTTATAATTGTTTACAACTCATTTGTGTAGGAGTTTATGGTGAGCTCCTCAACACCCCATGATCACCTGCAAGACAAAATAACTTCCACAAGAGAGAAATAGTAGAAATATCATGCTATGATTATGGATGCAAGATTTCCAGAATAAAAATATAGTGTACATATGATGCCTTGCTCATATAGGCAAGGTGAGGGATAGGATTAGACAAGATCATTACAAGTGTCTTAATCCTGTCACATGAGACAAATAACTCATAACTACCTAGGACACAAAAATTAAATAAAATCCAACTGGATAAGTGGAAACTAATGCTTAACTAGAAAGATTCCTTCCTAGGACCTAAGTGGACTTAATATATAAATAGGACCTAGATAGGTAAAACAACTATTTACACCAACAATTTGCAAACATTGAAAAACCTTCTAGAATTTAGAAACATGTAGTTTTGAATGGAATTTTTTATTTTCATCCTATTTTGTGATTTTTGTTTTGTTAGAGTGTGTTTTCCAAGATTTGAATTTGACTTATTTATGTTTACACTTACACATTTAATTCAATAGATGTTGATGAATCCTTGGTTGCCTATTTATACCAGTAACTTTTAGATGGTGGTGAAGTGTTCTCTATAGTTAATTGAACACATTTGTGCTAAAACTCATCATCATTAATGTATATTTTCCCTTGAGGATTGCACCATCTCATGTTAGGATTACAGCAACAAATTCGATGAAGAGTAGTTATTGTCAAGCGCATACACTCATTGAAGGGTATATAAACATGATAGAAATTAGTTTTAGATTTTAATTTTATTTTTCTTTTACCCCTTCTCTTCCCCCTTTCCTCTTTTATATTTTTTTACATTTAATGGTTAGATTAGTTTCTAATTTCAAATTTAATGATGATTTTCAGTCATGCAAGAAAAAAAAAAAAACCAAACTTAGTTTCTTGATTTCCAGTAGTGAAACTATACAAATCTCAATATGTTTTATCATTGTTTTAATTTTTCGAATTTAATTGTTTCAAAACAAATAAATTTCAAATGCATGAACAACTCAATTTTCATAATTAAATTCTGATTTTTGTAGATATTAATTGTTGTTCTAATTTATTTTTCATTAATTAATCAAATATTGGGTTAAAATATAGATTCAACAAACAAATTTTAATGTTTAGATTCTTCAAATTCGCTTACATTTTTTTAATTGATAAACCATTATTTTAACTCAATTTTAATTAAAAAATAGTCTAAGTAAAGGTGAATGTACAAGTATATTGTTTTTAAAAAAATCAGATTAGTTTTAAAATATATTTAATATTGGAAATCAATTTTAGGAAGTCAAACATAGCTATCAATAAAACATAAAAATAGCTAATCTAATTCAATAATGGAATAGGTTTTTCACATGGATAATTAGTGACAAATATCACTAAGAAAACACTTATTTCAAACAACCAACTCCTAAATCACTCCATGAAGCCCCTTGAATTGACCAACCAAAATATTCGTTAACTAAGTTTTTAGTAAACCTATAATTCATTTCATGAAAACTCTTGATGTTAGCCACCTTTTAAGCAAGGGAATATTTTTCATTCCACCTTATAGGTTTCATGAATTTCAAGTACATTGGTGTGTCAAAGCTCTTATCAACAAGTACATTTACTCTTCCAATCCAATTTGGTCCACACAAACTAGATACATTATTTCCTGTGATGTCTCAAAATTGAATTACAATATCCTTCTTGGGTGTCTCGTCCTATGATAAGAAGTCCTTTTACTTTGCATCAATCCACTGAGTTTTATATCTAAGGGAAACTTTGTTGCATGCTTTAGATTCTAAACCATATAACAAGTATGCTCAAGTTATTATATCCAATAATTGTATACACAAAATGAACCTTTAGTGCATGACTTTAATACTTTACAAGGTGATGATTGGGATTCATTAGATTTTATGCTTTATGGTGTTGGTGAGTATTTTGTGGATCCTAAGGCTTTCCTTATCACATCTTTATATATGAATCCATCCATTTGTGGTCGAACATTTGAAGTGTATAATGATGCAAAGGAGGCATGTGTCTGAAAGTGATCCTACAAGTTACACATCTGTTGACTCGTCATCACCTCTTTCGAGAACATCATTTAAACAAATTTATAGTCTTAAATATAACCTTATGAAAAATATTGGATATAAAGGTACTAGAATAGGCTAAAATGAATAAGATTATAGACAATTAGTTGAGCCACAAAAGAGTAGAAAATATTGTGGAATGGGTTACCAACTCAAAGATATGACTTGATAGTTAAACGAGTGACAATGAAAAAGAAAAAACCTCACATTAACAAATTGATCCTAATCCTAATGTGTTTTCTTATTCCTTTTACATGTGGTTACGAGAGCAGTTTTGGGTTATTGATTCAATTATCTTTATAAGGTTCCATAATATTATCAAGGTTCATTGATTACATTAGATGACATGTGTGACATTATTCATGATATGTACTTACATACACATAAACACATATGAACCCCAAAAAAGCATAGAAAAAAATAGATCACGACATGCACATATAAATTAAAATCTAAACATGTAAAATTAAGTATAGTATCACAATAGTAAAACACATAGAATCACATAGTGTCTCATGTAATAAAATAATAAAATGTTTATATATGTTGAATGAAAAAAACATAAACATGAACAAATATAAATAAAATATCTACCAAGGGAAGTTGTTACTGCATTCCCTCCACAATATTACTATGACCACTATCATGGGTTCTCATCCAAGAGTGAGACCAAGATGAAGATCTCTTTTATAAAACCATGGATACTCCACAAAGTCACTCAACATCCTCTCACAACTTATCAATCTTTGTTAGTTGCTTGTAGATGGTTTGTACACTATCTAGTTGTCATATCAAATGCTCCACAAAGCATCATTCCACAATGTAGGAATCGCTCTCTAGCAATCAGATTGTGCTACCTCTTGCTCAAGCCTCTCTCTTTACATGGATGGTATATAGACCTAGTTGCCACCATCTCTTGCTCTAGTTTCTTACAAGTTGTATCTCTCTCTTGGTCTAGTGATGCACACTCTCTAAGGCATACCCTATATGTTATCATAATCTAACTAGCAAGATTGAAGCATCATGTAAACCATGTAGCATGCATATGATTTGCACTTTCTACTTTACCACTTAGACAACTAGTACACCTTGGGTTAGATGCTCAGACTCAAGATTTTTTTCATCAATGAATGTGTATAGTTGATCATATAGTTTGGCTAGGGGGAAACAACCCTATGCAAATATTATGCATTACTCTTCAATTTCCCTATAGACCTATATGAGACCATATGCAATATAGGATCCCTCACTTCCAAGTTGAATCAAACAATCTACAATGACCACTATCCACTTTTGCACTTAAGACACATTCCCCATCATGACCTCAATGAATGATAAATCATCTTCTCAATAGCCTACTCTCCTCATGCACCATCAACATAGCTATCAATCCTCTTGTAGTGTTGCACTTTGAGCCACTACTCTCACCCCTCTAGCAAGAATGTGTAGAATCATTCACACATCCTCAACTATGATTGACACCACACCTATAGACATGTGAAATGTGATGCAATTTGAGTCCCATTGATCAGCAAGTACAATTAGCATGTGTATATCAAAATGTAGAATGAGTAGTGTGACCATATGTTTAAGGCCTACACCCTCAAATAGTGCCAATCATATATCATCAAGCAACAATGTGCATGGATTGGCTACCTAGAGGTTTCACAAATGCTCATGGATCTATAGCTCTATCTACATATAAACTAGAGAAGAAAATGTCATCAAAATACATCCACATAAAAAAAATGAAGCAAAATGACAACTTCATTTGTAGATTGGGGTCAAGTCCATAGGTCGAGACAAGCCTAAGGACCAATTTGCAGGACAAGTCCACACCTAACAATACAAGTCAATAGGTCTCTAATATTAATGAAAATTACACCATTCTCAAAAATGAAAATTCTACATTTTTTTTTAAATGACAAATTAGGATTTCAAGGTGACTCACTATCTATGACATCTTTGTGCTCAATTTGAACTCCAACTCAATCACCCATAGTCAGCACACTACCCCTATAGACCACCATCATGATGAAAACACAAGTACACTCTAGAGCACTAGTTGTACTAGTTTACCAAGAGGGAAACTTCAAATTAATGTGATACTTTACCCTCCCTTATATAGTTAAATGGAACTTGAAACTTACCATATTTTATCATATAACCTTCATTTTTAAACCAATATGATCATATTGATGAGGACATTACATTATTCACATTGATATGGCCTTTCATGCTCTCAAGTTTACCTTTCATATAGTGCATTTATTACACACTTGCTCATGTTGATCACACTTTTTCACATATGATACACAAATGATGATATCTACATGGCACTTATCTATTCACTACAACACACTTTTTACCACATGCTTATTTCACTAATTTTATTATTTATGCCACATGTTAAATGTATTTATTACTAAATTCCTCTATGATCTTTCTCACATGAGCTGTCATGACCATACCTATTGACGTTATTATACCTTTATCAATTACTACATGATTCTTATTTGGTCATTCAAGGCTCTCTCATCACATTATTAACATCACTTATGGGCTTACATTGATACATCTTTTAGGCCGCATTGGGTGATATCATGTTTCCCCTTGTCTCTTTAGCCATCATTGCCACATCTTCACACATCAAGGCATCATGTCATCCCCTTGTTGGTGTGGCTTCATAAACATATTTATACTTGGGAACTGTATGCTTCCCCTTTACAAATTGTACTTATTATTGCCATATCTCATACATAGAGCCTATCACATAGTTCCAACTTTGTGCCATAGTTTTAGTGTGATGCCATCATTTGCATGTTCATCACTAGAGAGATTCACATGTACCCATTTGTGTTATGCTTTTGGATGTCGTAGTTGAGGCATGTGTCACTCCCATGCCTTGCATATTTACAAAATTGTACCTAGCCATTGAAGGATGCATCATCATTATTTGCCAATACTAAGACAACATTATTTTCTCTTTATTCCTTCTATAGCCCACGTGCTTAACACAATTATCTTTCATGACACTCACACAATCATTTCACAATGCACTTTTTACAATCATTACTTTACATACCTATTGTTATTGTGGCTTCAAAGAAATATCTTTATACTTGAGAACCTCAAGCTTCCCCTTAACACATTGTGCTTATTATTCCCATATTTCATACTTGAGTTTTCTCCATAGTTCCAACTTCATGCTATAATTGTAGCATGATGAAATCAATTTCCATTTTCATTACCACTAGAGACAAATTGCCTTACATGTACCCATATGTGATATGCTCTTGGATGCCACACTACCAGTATATACCACTCTAGTGCCTTACATATTTACATAATTATACCTAGCCACTAAGTAATGCATCATCATTCTCTTCCCATACTAAGGCAACATTATTTTTCCATTATAACATCCACAACCCATTACCTTGCCATGCTTATCTTTCATGGCATTTTCAGTATTATTTCATGATGATTTTTACGATCATTACTTTTACTTGCATGTTTACATGCTTAGCTTACATTTACTTTTCATATATATTTTTCCTTCTACAATTCCTTGTATCCTACAAATACAACCAATTATAGGGGACATCCAATTGCTAGTGATTTCATGTTAAGTTTTATATATACTTTGTGTGTACATTTTTGAATCCTATATACTTTTATATGCATAACTATTCTAGGATTCACATACACCTCAAAGTGAGGACAAAACATAATGGTGAAATTGCATACCCATGCCATTTTCAATCTAGTTTTGTGCCCATTTAAAGGAGTGCCTTAATACAATATCAACAAATAGAATAAGTTTGTGCAAAGCCTAGTCCTTTGCCATATGCTAGCTAGCTATCAATTACACATATCTCTATGTATTTACCACTTACCTTCATCTATATATTTATATATCCATATACATTTGCCCTATCTACCTAATTATCACCTATGCACACATATTTCCTTACACACAATACCCACTTTGATTTAGTTCATTTTATGTTACAAGACAGCAACCATAAGTATATACTTATAATTATGATATTGCTATCAAGATTCAATCGTGTAGTTTTTGAGTCAAACTCATTGACCCATGATTCATGAGTAGTGTTTCACAAGAACCCATCTCTCATGATAATGAATGGTCCACTTAGCACTCATTGCATCTAGGTGATGCTCACAGAGGTGAAGCATTGGTCCGTCTCGAGAGGTCACCCATCCCAATACTGCTCCAGCTCAAGCGCGCTTAACCACGGAGTTTCCCCCAAGGTTAAGCCCACTTAGCTTGCTACCCCATTTGCAAAACCTTCAGCAAGTGTTGTGCCTTATGAACCATTCATTATAGAGTGAGCAATGCTTCACCTCTGTGAGCATCACCTAGATGCAATGAGTGCTAAGTGGACCATTCATTATCATGAGAGATGGGTTCTTGTGAAACACTACTCATGAATCATGGGTCAATGAGTTTGACTCGAAAACTACACGGTTGAATCCTGATAGCAATATCATAATTTGACACGCTATGGAAGAAACCTCCTACTTATCAATTGATGAGCTAAAGGGGCTCTATAATGAATGGTTCATAAGGCACAACACTTGCTGAAGGTTTTGCAAATGGGGTAGCAAACTAAGTGGGCTTAACCTTGGGGGAAACTTCGTGGTTAAGCGCACTTGAACTGGAGCAGTACTGGGATGGGTGAACTCCCAGGACAGACCAATGCTTCACCTCTGTGAGCATCACCTAGATGCAATGAGTGCTAAGTGGACCATTCATTATCATGAGAGATGGGTTCTTGTGAAACACTACTCATGAATCATGGGTTAATGAGTTTGACTCGAAAACTACACGGTTGAATCCTGATAGCAATATCATAATTTGACACGCTATGGAAGAAACCTCCTACTTATCAATTGATGAGCTAAAGGGGCTCTATAATGAATGGTTCATAAGGCACAACACTTGTTGAAGGTTTTGCAAATGGGTAGCAAGCTAAGTGGGCTTAACCTTGGGGGAAACTCCGTGGTTAAGCGCGCTTTCGCTGGAGCAGTACTGGGATGGGTGACCTCCCGGTACGGATCAATGCTTCACCTCTGTGAGCATCACCTAGATGCAATGAGTGCTAAGTGGACCATTCATTATCAGGAGAGATGGGTTCTTGTGAAACACTACTCATGAATCATGGGTCAATGAGTTTGACTCGAAAACTACACGGTTGAATCCTGATAGCAATATCATAATTTGACACGCTGTGGAAGAAACCTCCTACTTATCTATATACTTATAATCATAGACTTGTCCTTTCTAGATTCAAATTTTAAAATCAAAATTTGGCCCAAGGTTGATGTGATGTGTTGCTATGTCCTTGAATTTAAAGTTGTCAATGTATTTGTTTTACATTGTCAAAGAATCAAAGAATCAAAAACATTATACATTTAATTAGAAGACTAATAAGAACCAAGATTGCCTTAAACATTCCTAGAGGCATATGTATAATTAAATAATGTTTTTAACATTTAGGCACATTTTCATGGCCTCTAGATATTTAGAAGAATCAAAAGCTATAGACACACATCAAGCAAACTGAAGAAACAAAAGTCTACAAACTTCACAATACGAGTTTCCATGGGACAAATCTATGACCATGAACTTGTCTCCAATTATCAAATGTCCCAACACAAAGTGAACGAAAACTTCTTGTTCTAAGGCAAACATCAAACTATTACCTATTGTTTCTAGTCCTAATACATTAGAAATTTTAGAGCACTCATTTGAAGCATTCCCTTATCGATTATAGAACTAAGTACCATTATTCTTTTTATATCTCCACATTGAATTATAAAGTATTAGATTATCAATCCCTCTAAGATTCATCAACTAGTCCCTTCTAATATTCATTAATTAGCCCTAGTAATTGTGCTTATGTGCATGTAATTTCACTACAAGAGAGTTAATGAGACCTTAGTTTATTTCAATCACTCAAGTTTGAACACAAGTTTTCCATATGGGATTACCTTACCTCAATCACAATGTCACACCCATTAAAGCAAAAATTTCAAAAATTGTATAACACCCTTGATAGTAAGGGCAAAGTGACAATAGAATGTGGCCATCATCCATAGCAACAACAAAATAAAATGTTGCCCTTTTCTTGTCTTAATTTTGAGTGGCTCTCTGAGCCAAACAAGGCATAATATCTAGAATATATGTAGATTGCAGACGTGTATAACAAGGAAACAAACTTCCTCTCCTTTTCAATAGAATAATGTATGATATTGGAAGGCAATAATTTAAATATATATGACCGTCTTGGTGTGCTTTGAAACAACTATCATACTTAGCCGAATCCTGGACTATCCATATCAAATATCCTCCAAGCTCAAAAAGAAAATTTGTTAGCAAATGCTAGCTTTGATCAAAATGATGTGTCAAACTTTTTTCTTACAAAGCATATGAAGGCCTGGAAGGCCAAACACGAGTAGATGACGAGATGCACGAGCAATGGGTAGCTAGATTATAAATTCATTATGAAGGGCACATCCTTGTGTTTAATAGCCATTGAAATGAAATTCTATTAACCTCCACAAGTGACCACAATAGGTCAGTGAGATGTAAAAGTACATGGCCAGGAAATACAGCCAACTGAAGCACCCAGAAAAGAGGGCAACTCCATAAAACATCATTACCTTCAAAGTAAACTAATAAATAAAAAAATCAAGAAGGGTAAACAAAACACTACTCTCTTCTTATCTTGCAGAAGAGATTTGTACTCAAAACAGTTCACTACAAAATTTCTTCCATCTGTAATCACTGAATGAACATAATTTTACAATTCATCATGGTCATCATCCCTGTTGGAATCTTGAGGGCTGGATGGTTGTGGTTCTTCTATTTGGGAGCCAAGCTCTTCACCCAGTATTTTTGCTGTGAACTTTCTTGCCTCTTCATCAAGTGATGGCCATTCAGCAACTATACGCCTAGCACCCTGCAAGGCCACATCCATGAGATTTTATAATCTTAAGATCTCAAAATCCCTGTTAATCAAGGATCTCAACATTATTACTTGAAATTATAATCAAATATTAGGAAACAACGAATACTATCAGACTATAAAGTTTAAAGAAAATGTACACTGCATACATGACTACTAGATTTCATTTATTAACTTCAAAGTTACATATAATGTGCATGTTGATTTGAACCATATACATGATTCAGCACTAGAAAGTCCCAAGCCATGCAAGACTATGGACCAGTCTTTACAAGGACAGCTCAAAAGCAGTAGTTCTAAATGCTAGGAAAGGCATTTTCTAAGCTTTTTAGATCAAAGACACTGAACATTAGCGTTTTGTAAAGTTGCAGGGAGCAAGATGTCATATCCTCCATCAACCAAACAATAGTGTCAAATCATTCATTATGAACTCATCTTTTTGACTTGTGTGACAGACATTCTCTTTCCTTATAATACTACAAAATGGGCATAGCTTATCAAATGAACAGAAATACTGGCAGATATTTTGTTTCTCCTGTAGAATGTTCTCACCACTGGAAAATGTTGATTGTCGAAATTTTTTAAAGAAAAAGCACATCATAAATGACACTAGTAGTAATCTCTTACAATTTATAATATACGTCAAATTTGGAGGCAACCTGACAAAATTTTCAAATGTAAGGCATATTTTTACAATATTAACATGGGATTTAACTTTTAAGTATTTAATAGGCAGGCAATGCATTTTAGTTTGTATAAAGCAGTGTTACCCCAAGTTTCCAGGATGGGGAGGGCAGGGGAAGGCGGGACAAGTCCCCAAGTTTCCGATTTTTGAGGTCAAATTTGGGGATGGTGGGGGATGGCTATATAAAATATAGGGAAAATTTAAAATATATAGGGAAATTTTAAATATCCATATGAAAACATGGATAAAGCATACATAATATACATTATAGAACCTTAACATATAACATTTGTGTTCAACATTCTGTCAATACTCAATACACATTGAAAATTCAGAATTAACATACATGAATCATAATACAACCTCCAAGTTATAATTTATAAACTTATATCAAATTACGTAAGGTTATTTTCAGCTCGCAAATTGGGTGAACATTTGTGATTACAGTGAAGATTGTTTCACCTAGGTTATTGATTACTTGGCACAGAACAATAATGAATAGCTGAGGCGTCTGAAGGCAGAATTATCGTAGTTTCGTGGGAGTGTGGATTACTGGAAGTAAATTCAATATTGGCGTATTGTCTGATATGGATTTGAACAGTTAAATGTGGGGACAATTGCTGCACTCAAGGAGTTTTGGGCATCAAATTACCTTAATATTCAGCCTATTTCCAATTGTGAAGAACTGTCTCTAAAACCTGTTAGTGAACAGCAAGCAACTAAATTCAAGTTTACACACTTTCGAAATATTTTTTTGCTATTTTTATATATCTCTAATAGAGCATCAAATATTTATCTTGTGAGTGTTCCAAATATTGTGAAAGATATATGAAAATAATTTAAACAAACAACTCATAAACCAGAAAACTAAAAACTATTTTATATATATATATATATATATATATATATATATATATATATATATATATTTCTTATTTTTAAAACATGATTTGACGTGGGGGACTGTTGGGGGATGGTCGGGGGATGGCTCAAGTGTCCCCTGGCCATCCCCAGGACCGGTCAGCCGTCCCCATCTGGTCAACGGCGTCCCCCCGTTTCGGGGACGGTTCCCTAACTTTTTGCAAAAAAGGGGACGGTCCCTTGCTGTCCCCCAGTTGTCCCCCTGTACTCGAGACGTCCCGGGAACAGAGACGGGGCATTTTAGGGGGGGGACGCGTCCCCGGTTTCCTTGGTATAAAGTAATGTCTGATTTTTAACTGAATTCAGAAGCAAATTAAGCACTATTAATATATCATTAATTCATCCGTTTACTAACTATTGCCTATAGAGAAATGCAATGGAAGAGTTTTAAACCATTATACTCAAATTCATAGAAAGCTATTTCAGATATTGTTTATAGAACTTTTGGATATATTAAAGTGATTGCTTGTATGATCCAGGCAAAGAGTTCTTGAGGACATAACAAATGTCTACTTGTTTAAGGGATTTTTTGTCATGCTTTTGTTCCAAGAGAATTCTCCAAGCTCTGTTTGTCAGTCTTGATTTAAGATTTAATGTACCAAATTACTGTTATAGATTTCTATGTAATGTATTGAGGATTATTATATAGTGGACAAGTTAGTGGCCTAGTTACTAGGGTATGCTTAATCTTCCACTTCATTCAAGTTACCACCTTTTAATAGCTCGCCTCTGATGGCTCCTGATTCCCTCCCACTATGCTCTTGTCCCTCCTACAAACCCTAAAAAGTTTTTGGCATTTCTCTGCACAATTTTTCAGCCATCTCTGCGTGAGGGAACGATTTTGGAGAATCCTGTAGAGCCTATTTGAATGTGTCTTTCTGAATTTTATGTCTATGCACAAGATTTTGGTGTGGGTTGACCATTTCAGGGCTGAAGGATGTTCAAGTTGCAGCAGCAGCAGTTCAGAGTATCTCTCCTTCCAGTGTCTCTCATTCTACTGCATGCTCTGGTTTCAATCCTGATGTAATCAACAGCTCCTTTTAGGATGTTTCTGGGGCTATGCAGTTAAAGCCTTGGGTGGGTTTTCCTTTTGATGGTACTGATTAGGATATGACTTTGGAGGCCTCTGATCTAAATCCAAATAACATCCCACCCCTACCCACCATCCATCCCCCACCGCCACAATCATTCTTGGATACACTGGTAAGAAGTGTAGTTTCCCAGAGAAGGGCCAAGTACCCAGTGGTTGTATGGATAGAATGGTTAATTCTGTAAATCATCAATGCCCTAGCCCTAATAGTCTGACTCAGGAATCACAATGGGATGTTGTAGAAGGTTGCAAGTCTAAAATCTGGAAAGCTGGTCTGATTGCTAAAAAAGCAGATTGATTGTTGGAAGTAGTTTTTGATCAAATTAAGGAAGTGGATATGTGAGAAATCCTTAATGAGACATGTCCTATTAGGGAAATTCAATTGCTTTTGGCCAACTATGAGCTGTTCATATGAGTGGGTTTCAGAAATTTCAAAATCCTTGTTGGAGGAAAATGAGTATTTTCTGTGTGCACGGGGTTTCTTTATTGTTAACTATATTTCTCCTGAAGATAAAGCAATTATTCTTAGCTTAGAGTTATGGTTCTAGGAGGATTATATGTCTTGAGTTTGAAACCATGGTATCCTTCTTTTGATCCCCAATTTGACTCCTCTTTAGTCCCTGTCTAAGCATGCCTTACTTATTTACCATTCCAATATTGTTGTAAATCTAGTTTTGTAGTTATTGGGAACTCCTTGGGCAATTTATTGGACGTTGCTCAAGAGACTTTTGAACATTCTTGCACCACTTGCACTCAAATATATGTAGAATTTGTTGATGTTCAGCTTCAGTCAAATATTCCAGTCACGATTTTTAGATAAATTGAATATAGCCTAAAACGGTTATTCAATTTATATAATATCGATTGGCAAACATATGAAGGAGCGCTTCATTTGTAAATGAATTAATAGTTATTTATTATTAATTAATTATCAAAGCCGGCTTCTCTTGGAAATTCACGCCTCCTAGAATGGACGTGTTTCTTAAATGGGGTCGACTTGTCTCTATGAAGGGGTGCGATTCATTTCTAGTGTATATATACATGAGATCTCTCTTCATTCCATCATCAAGTTCATTCATTATATTCGCATCTGTAGAAGAAGTTCAGACGTGAGCAGCAGATCATCATTCTGTAGCAGCAGCTCGATCTCAAGGAGAACCATATTCATTTGTATTCTGCATCTAAGCGAGGTGCTATTATTCATTGATCCATATTGGCATTGTGTTGTGCTTTAGTTGTAGCAGATTTCTGCTCTCATTATATCAATATATAAGAGATATATTGGCTGGGTTTTTCTCCCTCAAGTTGGAGGGTTTTCCCAAGGTATCTTGCTGTGTCTATTGTCTTATGTGTTGCATATTCTGATTACTTTCAGTTTTGAATTATCTGATCATTAAAAACTAACATGGTATCAAAGCGGGTCTAAGAAAATATCAGATCAGATTTATAAAAGCAGCGTTATCCTCCATTATTGTTCTCATATTTGATTGCATCTATCCCCATATCAAAATGGTGAACGGGCTCAAGGTCGAAGACAGACTTGAGGGTGCATCAAACTCGCATCCTGGAAGTTTAGAGTGATGCTCGCTTTGGAGGAAAATGAGTTAGCTGAGTTCGTGGAGAACGAAGTTCCTGAACCAACTGAAGAGAGTGAGAAGCCTCAATGGAAGAGAAATAACACTAAGGCACAAAAGATGTTGGTTGATTCCGTGAAAGTCACATTGTGCCAATCATCTCTAAGTTGCAAACAACAAGAGATATGTTCAAGACCTTGGAGGAGATGTATGAAATCAACAACACAAGTCAGGCTCTTGCATTAAACCAACAACTTCATCATATTAAGATGGCAAAAGGAGAATCGATCATCTCATACTTCATGAAGATCACCGAGTTGAGAGATCAGCTCTCCACCATTGGGCATATTGTTGATAGCAAGGATCTGACTATGTTGGCTCTCAATGGTCTTCCTAAATCTTGAGAATCATACATTCAAGGAATCAGTGCGAGATCAAAACTTCCTAAGTTTGATCAATTGAGAACAGAGTGTATTCAAGAAGAATCAAGGCTGGCTGCAAGAGGCATTGGTCAAAGCTCTACAAATGAAGACATTCATGTTCTTTCCGCTCAATCCTCGAAGAAGAAAGGAAAAGGAGGAAAGAAAGGATACTTCAAGAGGAATAGAGATAAAGGGTCAGATGGTGCCCCTGCATTCAAGAAGAAGAGGGATCTATCTCGTGTTCAATGTTTTAGATGTGACAAGTTTGGTCAATATGCAAAGGATTGCCCAACCAGGCCTAAGCTGCATGCTTCATTTGCGGATATGGATGAGATCTCTCCTCAGAAGGATTCAAGGGAATTCCTCTTCTATTCTGCCTTATCAAGCAATGTTCCAACAGATAGCAACACTTGGTTGATTGATAGTGGCGCCTCTCGTCACATCACTGGGTTTAGAGAACATCTCTCAGATTTGGTGATGAAAGATTCAAGTGTTCAAGTAATCATTGGAGATGGTGCAAGTTACTCTGTGAAAGGCGTCGAGTCTTCCACCATTCACTTAGATTCAAGAATCACCTTGCAGTTGAGTGATGTACTATCTGTACCTGGCATCAAGAGGAACCTTGTCTCAATTTCAGCCTTAGAAGACAAGGGGTATCAAGTAGCATTCTCTGAAGGAAAAGTTCTTGCATGGCCAAAGAACTCTAACATCAAGACAGCCAGTGTGATTCGTGTTCGACAAGAATATCTCTACAGGCTCTCCACCCGTCCTCTACAAGCCTTGTTGCATGATCCTTCAAGTTCATGTGAGCTTTGGCATAGAAGATTTGCTCACATTCACTTCCGTGCTCTTCCAACCTTAGAAAAGATGGTCACCGATATTCCCGAATTGAGCCAGGAGCATGAAGGTACTTGTCGAGCATGTGCATTGGGTAAGAACACTAAAAGACCTTTCCATAGTAATGAAAGTAGATCTAAATGTATTCTAGATCTTGTTCATTTGGATTTGTGTGGTCCAATGTCTATTACTTCTTTGAGTGGGTTCTTGTATTATGTAATTTTTATTGATTACTACTCTAGAAAGACTTGGATTTATTTCTTAAAGACTAAAGAATCTGAGGAAGTACTTGAAAGATTCAAGGAATTCAAAGCTCAAGTAGAAAACTTGTCCGGGAAAAGGATCACAGTTTTGAGATCTGACAACGGAGGAGAATACATCTCTGGAAGCTTTCAAAACTTTTGTGTTGAAGCAAGAATTAAGGAGTTTTGTGTTCCCTACAACCCTCAACAAAACGGTGTAGCAGAAAGGAAGAACGGATCTAATGTAGAAGCAGCTAAGGCCATGATTCATGATCAAGATCTACAAATATTTCTTTGGGCCAAAGCTTCTAGGAGAGTTGTGTATGTTTTGAATCGAAGCCCTCATCGTATCTTGGAGAACAAGACCCCTGAGGAAGCTTTCACAGGTGTGAAGCCTGAAGTCAGCCATTTGAGAATATTTGGTTGTCCTGTGTATGTTCATGTCCCTAAAGACAAAAGGACAAAGTTGGAACCATCTGGCAAGAAGGGAATATTTGTGGGCTACAGTGAGACTTCAAAAGCCTATAGAGTTTACATTCCTGGTCAGAAGCTGATTGAGATCAGTAGGGATGTTGCATTTGAAGAAGATATTGCATTCAAGAGATCCAAAGGTCATCATATGAAGATAGACAATGAAGACCAAGAGTCTTCCCAAGATATGGAAATTGACCATACTCCTGAGATTCAGAGGGAGCCTACTAATCCAAAAGAAGATGATGAACCAGTTGAGCCTTTGGAACCTACTGATGGGCCTACCGACATTGTTATTGGTAGAAAGAGACCTCTATGGGCTAGGCGAACAATGCAGGAGGGAGAAAACTTTGCAGCTCCTAGAGGAACTTTCAGAGAAAGCAAAAGACCTCAGAAGTTTTCAAACTATGTTGCCTTGATGAGTCATATGATTGAGTCTGAGCCTTCCAGTGTTGAGGAAGCTACAAGTCAGCAAGTATGGAAAGATGCTATGTCTGAGGAATACCACTCTATCCTCAAGAATGATGTTTGGGACATCGTACCTAGACCTGAAGGCAAATCTGTGGTATCTTCTAAATGGCTCTTCAAGATCAAGCATGCAGCAAATGGGAGCATTGAGAAGTACAAGGCTAGATTTGTGGCTAGAGGATTCTCTCAAAAAGAAGGGATAGATTATGAGGAAACATTTGCTCCAGTTGCTCGTTATACATCCGTCAGGACCATCATTGCTCTTGCAGCATCTAAGGGATGGAAGATACACCAAATGGACGTGAAGACAACATTTCTAAATGGTGTAATTGAGGAAGAGGTACATATAGAGCAACCTGATGGCTTTGAGGTTCATGGGAAGGAATCTCATGTTTGCAAGCTGAAGAAGGCATTGTATGGCCTTAAGCAGGCTCCTCGTGCTTGGTATGAAAGAATTGATCAATACCTGATGAGTTTGGGTTTCTCTAAGAATGATGCTGACTCAAACCTTTACTTCAAGGTAATTGATGGCGAAGCATTGATCTTAGTTCTATATGTTGATGATCTAATTCTTACTGGAGAAGAACACCTCATTTTCAAATGCACGGAGCTAGCTTCTGAATTTGAAATGAAGGATCTTGGTCTCATGCACTACTTCCTTGGTCTAGAAGCATGGCAGAAACCGGATGAGATTATTCTGAGTCAAGGGAAGTATACCATTGACATTTTGAAGAGATTTGGTATGATGGATTGTAAATCCATGTCTACGCCTATGGAGACCAACTTTCAAAAGCTTAAGGAGGCTACAGCTAGTTCAGATCTGGTGGATCCTACTATGTACAGACAGTTGATTGGATCGTTGATGTATCTAGTCAATACTAGACCAGATATTTGCTATGCAGTGAGTGCACTTAGTCAATTCATGTGTGAACCAAGGCAAATACATCTAGTTGCAGTAAAACATATCCTGAGATACTTGCGTGGCACAGTTGGGTATGGCTTGAGATATTCTTCTGGTGTGGACTTGAAGTTGCATGGTTATACTGATTCCGATTGGGCAAGGTGTGTCACTTATCGGAAGAGAACCTCTGGATGTTGTTTCAGTTTGGGGTCTGCTATGATCTCCTGGTGTAGCAAGAAGCAGTCTTCTATGGCACTAACCACCGCAGAGGCAGAGTATATTGCAGCATGTGTGGCATCTCGAGAAGCAGTGTGGCTTCGAAAGCTCCTTGCAGGATTGTTTGGACAATCATTGGAGCCCACTATCATTCATTGTGATAATCAAAGTTGTGTGAAGCTTTCTGTCAATCCAGTGTTTCATGACAGGACCAAGCATGTTGAGATCAAATACCACTATATCAAAGATATGGTATTGAGGAAAGCAATTCAATTGAAATACATTAGCACTAATGAGCAGACGACAGACATTCTCACCAAGCCCCTCTCCAGAGTAAAGTTTGTGTACTTCCAAGACAAGCTTGGTATTGTGGAGAATGAAGCCCTAGCTGAGAGGGAGTCTCAGCTTCAGTGATCTTTTATGATTTGCTTTAATGCATTTCTCTCTATAAGAGAGATTTGAGGTGCAAGCCCTTGTTTCCACTCTCTGGGATTAGCCAAGGTGGATGTCATGTGTGTGACTCCATGACATCACGTGAGAGAGTCCGTGATGATTTCCTTGTACTTGTGTTTATTCACCCTCTGGGAGTATCTATGGTGAACGTCACAATGAGGTCACGACATCACATTGAGTGATGAGCACTTGTGCACATTTACCATTCATGGGAGTAGCCATGATGGTTGATATCACGATGAGGTGATATAATATCACGATGAGGTCACGACATCACATTGAGTGATGAGCACTTGTGCACATTTACCATTCATGGGAGTAGCCATGATGGTTGATATCACGATGAGGTGATATAATATCACGATGAGGTGATATGCTCTTTTCCACACATGGGTGTAGCCATGGTGGTTGACATCACGATGAGGTGATATGTCTTGTGCAGCTGGAAGTATTCCTCCCTAGTTGAGACAGAGTGTTGATGTTCAGCTTCCGTCAAATATTTCAGTCATGATGTTGAGATAAATTGAATATAGCCTAAAACGGCTATTCAATTTATATAATATCAATTTGCAAACATATGAAGGAGCGCTTCATTTGTAAATGAATTAATAATTATTTATCAAAGCCGACTTCTCTTGGAAATTTGTGCCTCCTAGAATGGACGTGTTTCTTAAATTGGGCTGACTTGTCTCTATGAAGGGGTGCGATTCATTTCTTGTGTATATATACATGAGATCTCTCTTCATTCCATCATCAAGTTCATTCATTATATTCGCATTTGTAGAAGAAGTTCAGACGTGAGCAGCAGATCATCATTCTGTAGCAGCAGGTCGATCTCAAGGAGAACCATATTCATTTGTATTCTACATCTAAGAGAGGTGCTATTATTCATTGTATCAATATTGGCATTGTGTTGTGCCTGAGTTGTAGCAGATTTCTTCTCTCATTATATCAATATATAAGAGATATATTGGCTGGGTTTTTCTCCCTCAAGTTGGAGGGTTTTCCCAGGGTATCTTGCTGTATCTATTGTCTTATGTGCTGCATATTCTGATTACTTTCAGTTTTGAATTATCTGATCATTAAAACCTAACAGAATTGGATTTGGATAAAGTGTTGCCAGAAGAAATCATTTTGAAGAAAGGTAGATATTGGGCACTAAGTGAATATCACCATTCAATGCTGCTATTGTTTTGTTTAATGGCATTTGGAACATTGTCCTAAGAGAAGTTATATTCCTCCTCAGGGAGCAAGAAGAAGCTCTCTTCTCAAGCTACTTGGTGGAAGGGACAGAACTACATCATTTTGTAATTTGTCCAATAAAGGAGAATGAGGCTTCTAACAGTAGAAATAATGACTTAGTTCACCAGGGTGATTTGAGTGTTTTTACAGATTAGGAAGGAGGTGTGGATAACATTTCTAAGAAAGCAGTGGATGTTAATGTTAAGAGGGAAGAAAAAGCTGCTTCTCAAAGTTTGCAAGAAGTTCCTTCTAGTGTTACAGTTGTGGGCAAAGTCACCTTCAGTTGTTGACGGTAAGGAATAGTTCAGTGCAACCTAAGGATTCAGTTCTTGATTTTCGTTTGCAAGCTTGGCTCCCCCTGAGCATGGATGAATTGCAGTGAAAAAGAATGCTTACAGGAAAGACTACTTAACAGATGGCTAAAATCTTCCACTTTATGATGAAGACTTTACATGTGCATGAAGGCATTAAGCTTTTTTGGTTTATTTTCTTTTTAGAGTGTGATAATACACTTATATTGAGATTCAAATAAGCTGTAAGGCTATTTGAATATAGTGTTGAATGCCATTTTCTGCAGGCCTTGGGTCCTTTACACAAAGTACTATTAGCAAGAAAAGAAGTTACACACCTTTCAAGAATATGTTACTCTTCTAAGGAAAATGTTTACTTTGAAAATGCATAGATGATCAATGTAATAACCACCCTAGCTTTTTGCTTTTCAGCAACGAGTTAGCATCAAAGCATAAGTAAGGATAATCAACCCAATCAACTTCTTTCCACTTTCTAATCACCCAGATCCCAGTGTGGGCAAGGTGAGAGCATATGGCAGGAAGGATTACATTATAATGCTTTTGAAAATTTAAACCACTTGTTCAGTGGGGTGAGTAGAATAATTCCACTTATGCAGTGGGTACAAACTGAAAGTAAACAACTCTTCCGCTTTTCAATGGTGAGTACAAACCAAGAACCACTTTCAATGTGGTCAGTACAACGAACCACTTATTCAGTGGGGTAAGAAAAAGATACCACCTATTCAGTGGGGTAAGTAGCAAATCAAAACAAGAGCTAAATCACCGATGGTACTACCAAACAATGTTATAATAAGAGCTCTTACAATTCAGTCTAGGACAACATAAGACTGCTGCTACAACGAATATGATACTATAAACTTGATTTAACTCCCCCAAAATGATACCCAATAACATGAACAAGTTACTCCTTGCTATGAAGAACAAGTATACTTAAATAATGGCACCCAAGAGTGAAATAGGTCTAAAAAGCAGCTGTATCAAGTCTGATATGAAAACAGCAGGTCTGATACACTCCAAACTGCTGAAGTTCATCCACCCACTGACATCAATGAAGATACCATGCTTAGGCACCACCTTGGGACCCCTAAACCACCAAAAAAGGAGGGTGATTCCCTCTGTCAACACTCACAACTCCCTAGGAAGTAGTATGGCCCTGTCCTAGGGCAATTTGCATCACAAAATTCAGAAACTTCCCCTTGCAGCCTGCAAACACTCACAAACTCGTTGCCTTGCCCATGAAGATCATTGGTCAAATACCCAGAAGGAAATAACCAACACATCAATCCGCATCATCAAAAAGGTGGTACGGCCAGGTACTAGAGTAGGAATGGTATGGCCCAGAAGCAAGAAGAAAGTCTGAAACCATCACCCAAAATCTGCAACTGAAACAACTTCATCCACACACAAAATCATACTAGAAAATGTCAAAATACTCCATGAAAGAAAGCCAAATGAAAAACTACACCAATAGTTCCAATAGTGACTCCTGAAATGAAGTCACACCAGTCCAGCTAGGGAGTATCTTCCAACTCCAAAACTGGAACGAACCTTGAGGGTTTTCGTCCTCAAATTCTTGAAGAATCCACTCTCAAACCAGCAGTACTTCGTTATCAAAACTCAACATCCCCAAATCAGCAACCCCATGCCTCCTTTTATAACTTTTTTGGAGGGAGAGATTAAAATTTAAAATAATAAAATAATTCACCTTTTTTGAAAATACCTTTTAAAAAGAATAATAATCCCTCCATGTGCAACATCCCCCTTTTTTCCAACCTAGGCATTCAACTTGGGGTATTTTTCACCTTACAAAAAGTTATAACATTTAAGTGAAATAAATAATAATAAGTTAAACATTACACTTAAGTGAAATATTAAAATATTTTACCCCTTACGACGAAAAATCTTGAATCATCACAAAATCCAATTCTAACTGCACCAATGAGATATTGAGGCACTGGATGAGTGAATGAGGTCATTTTGGTGACTCTAAAAACAGACGTGCTCTCCAAGAAGTTTGGAGAATACCCAAATAGTTTGTTAATACTGCAGAGAGTGGCATTCAAACCAATATCATCCCCTAAGCTCAATGCCAACACAAGAATCCATGAATTGCCACCACTGCATTCTCCAAGGGTCTTGGGGCCCCCTTGCTTTACCACTTAGCCTACGAGAGCTCTGAAAATAGGCTAATTGTCACTAAATAGATTAGGTCTAGGAAGGGAACATTACAATCAATGAAAAGTGTGAACATTTGAGAATGCCCTTGAAGTGTAAGGGAGTGGATACCTAGAAGGCTAAAATGATATTTACGATGAGCACACGGTGATACTGAGACGGGCACAATAAAACATTCAAGTAAGATCTAGCAATTTAGAGCACAGAGACAACACACGATTTAACATGGAAACCCTTATGGGAGAAAACCACAACAAAATATTGCTTATATATATCTTATTGATCTTCTCTTTCTTGTAGGCTCCAACCTACTTCACATACAAATAATGAGCACCAATTCACAGGAGACATCAATCACCACTTAACAAAACTATAGGCACCAACCTATTGGAGGCTCCAACCCCCACACAAACTGAGCTCCAACACAGCAAGAGGCTCCAACCTCTATTTGATAGGCTCCAACCTATTAATCCTTCAATAGCTGATATAGTATGCTTCTTCCCAATATCTTCCTCTCACAGATCTGATTACAACTCACACAATATCCTTCTTCCAAATTTGATTACAATCCACACAATAACCTTCGATCACAAATCTGATTACAGTCATGCACAACCTTCCTTACAGATCTGATCACTATCATGCACAAATCTGATCCAAACTTTGTCAATGTCTTCCTTTAATTTGATCACTAATATATCAACGTTTTCCTCACAAATCTGCTCTTAATTTTCATACATTTCTGCATTCACCTACATACATGGGCTGTATATATTCTTTAATGCAAGTCCAAAACATTCTTCATACTTTTCTGCCCTTTTAAATCTGCTCTTTATTACATATATATTCTCAAAATAAATCAGATTTACTTTCATTTTTCTGCTCTTCCTCTTCCTTATACTCAGAAACATATCATTGATTTCTTACTTTCTAACCACACCTTTGTTGGAACATGTTTGTTGTTGCACCAAAAGATCAACCCGTTAACGCCAAAGATAAACGGATCCACAGGAGGCAATTAGTCCATGCCATGAATCCGAAGGGAGATGTTGGCAATTGGTCCAACAACCCCCCCTTAGAGTCACTCAAGGGGATTTCAACACACGACCACGGCTTTGATACCATTTGTTGGAATACGTTTGCCATTGTGCCAAGAGATCAACCTATTAATGCCAAAGATAAACGGATCCACAAGAGGTGGCTAGTCCATGTCACAAATCCGAAGGGAGACGCTGGCGATTAGTCCAACAACCTTCTTCTATTCTATATCTTCTTAATGCAAGTAATGGAGACACTCTTTCAAAAAGAACACCACCTTTCACAAAGATGTAACTCTTCAATTTAATTTCTACCCTTTCACAAGAAGTTGCTGCTCTTAATAAATGAAATCACTGCTTCTTCTATATGCTTTTGACTTCATAAAGTCGGCCAGGATTAATGAGTCGGCCACTATAAATATTTGTTTATATTAAATATTAAACATGATCACTACCTTTTGTCAAGGTAAAGTCAGCCCATGTAATATCATTCAAGTCGGCCCATATTATATCATTTTATGAAGTTGAAACACTGTCATTCTTAATCACATTCGTTGCCTTCTTAATCACATTCACTGCCTTCTTAATAAATTGCTCTTTAAGAATATTAGTTGCTGCTCCTCATAATGATTCCATTAGTCAACTGCTATTCTAAATCTGCTCTTGGATGAGAATGATATTTCATTTAATTCCTTACTTTTATTTCTACTCTCTTTTATATCTTCTTCAAGCCTCTTTACCAAGGGGGTCGGCCTCTTTTGAAGATAAACAAATTATTTATTGTTGTCTAACATATTGCAAAGAGAGGACCAATATGGAAAGGGGTCGCCCACCACATAAGGATCAAAAACTTGTGTTTAGTTCTTTAATTTAATATCTTTGAACAATGGATATTGATATGAATATTGGTTGTGTGGTTATCTGAGATCAATTTCCCTCTCGACATCAATGATAATAAACTCGTTCATTTGCTTTGACATCAATGACTCTGACAATCTCCACAACAAACTATTTGACATCAATTACAACGTTGTCCACCTTTGACATCAATGACAATACATTCCAACAATTTAGATACCCAAAGGTTTCTAATAAGTGGAACATAGAGATACATCTCATACTCCCTAGGATGCATCATCAATATAGAAAGAAGGTATGGAGACATCTCCTTATGTCATTAAAATATTCAGATGCAGTCAATTGAAGAGGATTGATGATTGCCACCCAAATGTAGTCGATTGAAGGGGATTGATGATTGCCAACTAGATGCAGCAGAACATGTATTGCTTGATTATATAATTAGATCGAGAGGCAAACTATACATTTTGCAAACCACTCAATTTTCAAAGGCCTGGTCATAATACACCTCAATCAGACTGATCAGGGAAGTTGGCATCTTGATTAGAATGAATACCTAATTGGCCAAAGGGTTGCAGTTGATGATCAAAGACACCCATATGGGCCTCAAAACATCTCCTAGGGCATCTCCACCTTGAGAGAGGCATTCCGACATACAAAATAAATATAAATATAAATATAAATTAATCAAAAACCAAGTAGAAAAACAAAAAGAGAAAGGAGCTTGTGGACCCCACAACTGTAGTGTCCCTTTTTTTCTAATCCATTCCAACATTCCTGGAAACTCCAACTTTCTTGAAGAGTGCCAACTTTCTCGAAAAGAAATTTTGACAATGGCAGCAAAAAGCGCCTTTTTAAAAAAGGTTTTTTTTTTTCAAAAAAGCAACAAAACAGCAAAAAACACCTTTTTCAAAAAAGAAGTGAAAAAGCATAAAACACTTGTAATGTCCCCATTTTAGCCATTCGCTCTTCGATGATTGATAGCCTATTTCTGGAAGCCCGTAGGCTTGTCAGAGGTGAAATTAGGGTTTCCTATCTTATTGGGGTTCTGAGGCATTTTTGAAAGTTTGCATGTATGCGTTTTTGATGCATGTCTGGTGGAGTTTTCTGGGTTTTTGGAGAGCTTTAGAATGGTGTAACATGCATCTCCATCTGACAACCTTTTCCAGAACTTGCTATTTTTAGCCAGCACATTGGAGTTTCAAATTTTGGATTGTGGATTCTTTTTGGGTTTTCAGAGAGCTTCGCAGTGGTATGACATGCAAAGGGATTAGGCAACTTTTCAGAATTTACTATTTTTAGTAAGTTTTATTTCTAGCAGTGCCATTTTGGGCAATAGCATCAGCAGTCAACTCAGTTTCCATTTTGGGCAGTGCAGTTTGGAGCATAATTGGCTTTCAGCATTTTGAGGCCCATTTTGGTGAAATGATTTATTTTAAGTCATTAATGTTTTAAAATTCATTTTAGGCCCCATGGCTTAGATAAATGACTTAATGTTGTTTTAAAAGGGGGCCATTAAGGGAGAACGCCTCATGAAGGAAATAAACAAATTAAACATTTAAATGTTTAATATTTCCCTAAGGAGACTTGGACGCCACAATGAAGAGGACAAAAAAGGTGAATTAAATGTTTTAAAAATTAAATTATTGCAAAAGTAAAATGGGCATCCCTTTTGGATGAAGATGGAAAGCCAACAGTCATCTTCAATTCTATAAAAGAAGGCCTTTGCTCTCTCATTTCACATCTTTGGAAAATTATATCGAAATGTTGCTGGTTTGAAATCCAAAATCTGGCTAAGGGAAAGCTTAGCAAGTTTATTCCATTCTTCGGGCCTGCAACTATGGTTCCCTAGATGGCTGTTTGAGAGTGTGCTTCATCCAGAAGTGCATATTGTGCATCAAGTGAAAATTTTGGGTGAGATTTTTCCAGTTTTGTATTTGCTGGTTTTGTCATGGCTGTAGGTGAAAATCATTAACAGCTCTAAGGGTGATTTTAATTTGGTTATGGGTATTTGCCCCATTGATTCTTATACTTGAGGCGCCCTTATGTACAAACTTTCAGATTTTTTGATGAGCTCTCTAATTTACTAGAAAGGTCGCCCTTCCTCTAGGGCCGTACTATCTCTCTTGCTGGTCATTGGAGGTTATGCTTCCAATTTCTTGTTTGCTTGGTGTTGTATACTCATGGGAGTTGGTCGCCATGCTCTAGTATGTGCTCACTTTCAGTTTGGAGTGCAACTTAGGAGTTTTGAGAGAGAAATAACTATTTTGATGTGATGTGATGATGCTGGTCTGCATTTTGAAGTTATTGGCATTTAATATCAGACTATGTTCTTCACAAGTTATGCATTATTTCTTGGGAATATATACTGCTAATCCATGAGCAGATCATTAGAAGAAGACAAGAGGTTTTGGGGCAAAGATATGAACAAATTATTGAAGGCTTGTTGCTGGTAAGAAATCTCAGTTTGCTGGTTGTTATTATCAGATTTCAATAAGTTCAGGTTTTGATTTGTTTTTCATCATTTGAGAGGTTCAAATGTTGAAAAATTCATCCTTCAAATATTTGCATTGATTTTATCATTGTAACACATGTAAATTGCAGATTTATTTCATTGTAAGGCTGAGAATTAGTAGTACTAATCCAGTCATTGTTCTTACTGCATTTACTTGTGATTTCCTAATGCAAACACCTTTACCCCTGGCTGGTTTACCGCCAGTGTGGAGAAAATTGTTCATTGTATTTCATCTTTCACCCACCATTGAGTAGTGAATCCCCACTGTTAAGTGGATGCCCACTTCATGGATGAATTGCTTTGTATTTTGATGTTTTCCCCCCACTGAATAAGTGGTAGTGTGGAATTTGCTTCATGGCTGGTTCATCGCCTATCTACATTCCAGTTTTGTTTAATTACTCTGCCATATGCTATCACCTCGGCTTCTAAGGATCTTGGTGAACCTTTTTGGCGTTGAATTTTATCCTTCCACTTTCAATTGTAATTAGTTTCAGTTATTGAGTTACTCAGCTCATAGGGATCCTCTGACCATATGCCCGCCCCACCTCCCTCATCGGGTCTTAGGGCGCATTCTTGGTTAGAGTTACTATTCCGCATCGTTTTGGTTTTGGAGCTAACCATAACGGGTGTGTGTTGCATTGTAATTGATATTGAAATCAAGGAAAAAATTGGTAGGCATATTTCAACACTTTTTCCTAAAATAGCTCTAAAAGATTTTATTAAAAGGAGAGTTTTCAAAAAAAACATTACATTCTTTTGAAGTTATTTCATTTCTCAAGAATAATGGTTTTTAGAGTAATCCCATCAAGGGATTACCAATGTGTAGCAAAGATTGGTTTGGGAACGAAAACCCTCATCCATTTTGAATGGTTTCATGCAAGAATGACCATTGTGTTGAAAATTGCAAATTGAGTTTTAAATTCAATGGGTATTTGGTTTTGGTTTGTGGTTTTCAATATTTTGGCTTCCTAGATATTTTTGGGGTTTTGTGTGAATTCAATGTTTGGTGTGATTTATATATTCCAAGAAATAAAAAAAATAACAGTGTGGTGCGTGAATTTAATTTTATGTGTAATGGAGTTTCAATGACAATACATGATTGAGAAGTGCAAAAAACAGTATTTTAAGTTATTTCAATTTGGGACTGATCATTAAAGGTGATAAGAAGGATTGTTTTAGGCATAGTTTACATACTCTTCAATTACTCTCTAAGTAGCCGAGTAATCTCCAAAAAATTTGCATGCCGAGTAATTTCTGCTTTTACTCGCAGGCAGTATACAAATGGATTTTCTCCCATCAAATTATCGAGTAATCACCAGTAGCTCGCAAAAAACCCACAAATTTGGCATGTTTGTGTGTGTATATGCATGCAAACTTGGCATTCTCTGTATGTGTATAGATATGTATGTGTGCACAGTGCAGTCCTGAGTATACACATACATAAATATCCACACACATTTGTCGAGTATTTACCAAGTATTTGCTGAGTTTTTCCCGAGTCAAAATTTTTGGGCTTGTCGAGTACTCTCTGATTCCGAGTATGTAAACTATGGTTTTAGGCATAGTTGAAAAACTCGGACTCGGCAATAACTCAGCAGACCCAAAAAATTTAAAAACTCGAGACTCGGCAAAAACTCAGGGAAAAATCAGCAATAACTCGGCAAATTTATCGAACATTTGAAAATACACAATTTTTTAAAATATTCTTAAAAACACACATAAACTGAATTTTTAGAACATATTGCTATTTTCATCATATATAAATCAAAATTAGAGTTTAATGCATATCAATCATCAATGTATCATAGACCAAAAAAATAAGTTCAACTTCTCAATACATATCAACTTAAATATCTTATTTTATATTTTATATTTATTATTTATAACTATATACTAAAATTTGGATCAAAACTGGATAATAAATAAAATATAAAATAATATAATTAATATTATTATATTTTGCAACTCATATATATCAAAACTTGGATAAAAAATCGCATATAAAATTATAAATTACTCATAAAATTAGAAATTACTCCTAAAAATTAAAATTATAAATTACTATATAAAATTATAAATTACTCATATAAAAATTAAAATTATAAATTACTTATATAAAATCGTGTATATTGCAAATTTGCAAGTATAAAAAATAATAATGGCATATAACATATTGACAAAATATAATAATATAACAAAATAATAAATTAAAATATAGTCTAATACAATAACATTGCAATTTTTTTATATTGCAGCGGCAGGTATTAAAAAAATCCCATAGGTAAAATAAAATCAGTTGCTAAGTATAAAACAAAGATAAAAATTGCGTTTAATATTTATGAGTTGCAGAAAATCAAACATTTTAGAAATGGCGGAATAAAAAATGGAAAAAAAATCATGTTTAATAATTGAGTTGTAGAAAATCGCGTTTTTAGAAATGACGGAAATCAAAATAAAAAACTGCAAAAAAAAGCTCTGAAAGTTTGTAACCTCACGTGCCCTAGTCGCGCGCCCTGCTCTCTGTCTTTTAACCTTTTTCTGCCTTTTTCGTGGATGAAAAATATGGGTAAAATTCGTGTTTTTTTTTTTTCTGTATACTTAAAACCTAATCGCATTTTTCTTGGACGCATTTTTCAGCTGATAATCACGCGTTTTGGTGCTTAAACCTACAAAAACTCGCCACATGTTTTTGTATTAATCGTCTGCGAGTTTTGATGTGATTTACTCGCCACCATTGATGGCGCGCGAGTTACGCGATTTTTGAGCGCATTTTTCATCCTTGGTTTTAGGCATCAATTGAGCAGCACCAACTTCTACAGTGTACATTTTAATGTTACAAGTGTGCAGATCAGACTTCCAGTACAAAGACAAAAAGGGGTATCATGCATATTTGAGTTTATATTAGATTTTAATCACCATATCATAGTCCAACAGCATCAAGGAAGCAATATATCAGACTATTTGACCCAACTAGAGCACTTGATCATCAATTAGCTCAATCCAAGTAAATATTTTGTGTTTCAATTTGCTAGCTAACTATTTGATGAAATGCTCTCAAATTCATAATGACAGATAAATGTTTGACAAAATGTTTGAATGTAATTGTTGTAGGGAAATGATTGTTTCTTATCTTTTCTCATTATTGGAAGGTTGTATCGCCAGTAATTGTTCTTTCATTGTAATAGATCCTTGGATGGTAGCACCACTGGATCCCATTTCAATTTTTCTTCATTCTCTGCCTTGCATGACATGAATTGGAATCAAGTGAGTTAATCCGACATTTTGGTGTTGATGCAATTTTGTTTGCACTCACTATCAATTAATTTGGCTAGAGCGATTCTATGATTGTTTTAAATTTTAAGTTGGTCAGCTTGCTGCCAAAACTTTTCAATTAACTTTCCTCTATCCTCATTCTTACTCCATATGCTCCCAGCTTGCCCATTCTAGAAATTGAGTGATCAAAAAGAGAAGAATTGAGGTGATTGCAAAAAATTATTGGAATTTGAGCTAACGCCATGGGGGGTTTGGGGAGGTTACTACAAGTCTACAACAACTATTGCTAAAGCAAAAATCAATTAGAAAAACAAAAACAAAAAGGAGTTTGTGGACACAACTATTGCCAAAACAAATATCAACTAAAAGAACAAAATACAAAGGAGTTTGTGGACCCGACAACTATTGCTAAAGCCTAGACAAATCTAAACCCTTTCATGGCATACCATTTCCTCATTTCACAATTTGTTACTCCTCTAAATAACAGATATTGATGAACCGATGGCATTTTAAATCTTTTTACAGCATTTGAAAATGAGATTCTAATAGGGCTCAAAACCTAGAACATTACTCTAGAAAAAAATGCAAGTAATTACAACCAGCAACATTTTTCATGCTCTTTCACAAGTTTTTCAAAGAGTGACTCTGGATTTTTCTTATATATGCCTATTGGCCCATTTTGACAATTAAGAGAGGTAGAAAAATACAGAATACAATCAAACTGAGGATTTTTAGTTTAGGGTTAAATTATGTGATTTTAAATTTTCTTTTTAAGTTATATAGTTACCTTTGAAATTTTGAATACTTTCATTTTAGAATTAGAAGTTTAGACAATATTGAGGATTTTTTCTTTTAATCTAAACTCAAAAGAGGGTTTAGATTAAAAAAACATAGCTTCCCCAAAATTAGTAGATCTTGCTCCATGATGGCACGACAAACTATTGTAAACCAGCCCTTTGCTTTTTAACATACACTCTCTTATGAAAAAGACTAAAAGTCAAATTGTGTTGCTTTTGAATGGGATTAAAACAAGATTCACTCCATCATAGCCTTACATTAGAAAAAATTGTGATTAATTGAGAGTAATCGCAACTTGCAGCATTTGTTGTGCCATTTCCCAAGTGATTTTAATTTTTTTTATATATACCTATTAGCTTATTTTTACAATCAGATGTAGAAAAATACAAAAGACAGCCAAATTGAATTCTTTTAGTTTAGTGTTTGAGTCAGGTCATTTTAAGTTTTCCTTTTAAGTTCTACTTTGAATGGAATTATTTTAGAATTAAAACTTTAAGAAGTAATGAAGGTTTTTTCCTTTAATTTATACTCAAAAGATGGTTTCGGAAAAAGCAAAAGGATTTTACCTAAATTAGTAGACCTTGCTCCATGACAACTTAGACTGCTATTTGGGACTAGCCCTTCATTTTTTTCAGTATTTTAGGTAAAAGTCAAATTGTGTTGCTTTTGGATGGATTTTGACAAGTTTGGACCATAGAAGCATAACACTAGAAAAATTGTTATTAGTCATGGCCTGCCACATTTGCTCTGTGATTTCCCAAGTTTTTCAAAAAGTGAATCTATTTTTTTCTTATATATACCTAATGGCTCATTTTGACACTCAAGAAGTGGAAAAATACAAAAGACAATCAAACTGAAGATTTTTAGTTTAGGGTATTGTTGGTAAACAGATTTGTCACAGCAGATTTCAAAGTGACTCGCCCAACAGGCACTGACAAATGTTCCAACGGTTAAATAAGTTGTTACTGGACTAACATCTTTCCTCTACGTTTGAGAGGGGCAGCTCCCTTATAAGATAGAGGTTTTTACAGTTTTTGTGTACTTTTAACCTGAAAGTACACATAAAGGAGAAAAGAGAAACTAAATAAAGTGATTTACAGAAAACCCTAGTGGTAAACACACGAATACCAACTGGGATTTCACAAAATATGACAAATTACAAAGGGGGAATTTCAGCACAAAAGCCAGAAACTACTTTCCAAAATTTATATGATAGATGATGACATGTTTTTAATATGTAACAATGATGAAAGAAAGGTTATAAATCTCAACATACGAAGAGATAGAGTGTATCAGCACATTTAAATCAAGATACCAGGAAATGATTGTGTTATTTACATCGAATGAATGATTTATAACCATTTCAACAGATAACAGATGATTTTCACCAAGACAAAAAGGATTACCAATTTGACATACAAAAAATCAGTAATGATAACTCAAAAATACATTCAAAACATACAATCTAAATGCTTTCTTTATTATCTTTTTGAAATTGTACAATTTCAAAAACCCTTTTGTACATAGTGTCAAACCAAAAGTCCTCATAAAAATTCTTCAAAAGGTTCTTCTCAAAAGTTTCCCCTATATAAGAGTCCCCTTTACATTTGAAATAGCCTTGTATTTATAGGTTTCCTTTGATAACTACCTATAACTATCTGATAACTACTTCCTAACTACCTTTTTGAAATACAATGGTTTTGAATAATGAACCTTATTTGTTTATATTTTACATCAATTTTCCAAAAATAAGGTTTATTTTTTAACTTTTAGTTACATTAAGTGATATAAATCACTTTTACAAAAAGGTAACTAGTAACCCATAACTTTGAAGAAAGGCCAAGTTATTGATCTTGCGAAGGCGAGCATCATGTTTTCTTCCAATCCCTTCAATAGCAACTTGGCCTTCGAGGACATGCACTCCAACAGCATTTGATAAGTATCCTTTCCTTTCATAAACCATCTAAAGATGTTTTCATATTCCTTTTAATCTCCACACTAGCAATAATAATTCCATCTAGGACAATTCTCATTTTCTCATAAATGCATAGGCCTACTCTTATATTCTCTGTAGAGTGTCTCCTTAACTAACATGGCCAAACTTGCGTAAACGATACTTTCCAAATCTCTTGCTGTATGATAAACATGTCCTCCCGCTGCTTTATTAGAGACCAATTTTTAACATATATGCACCCTTCGTAGAGGATGCTGGTACTAAATCAAAATTTCTTTCCAATGAATCCTTTTCATTCAAACCTAAGCATTCAACATCCATAAGGCCTTGCAGCACATCATTATGGGGATAATGAGCACTACGGGCACCAACATTCTTTAATGTGTATATGGAGGCAATCAAGTAAAGAGAACCCAAAACGTCAAAGCATTGATCCTAGATGATGAGTGGTGGGCTTGTGTGGATTATGTTTTGAGTTTCAATAAGCCCATCATCAACATAATTACGTATGCTGATACAGATTGCCCATGTTTGGGTGAAATTTATGAAGGCATGGACTCCATGGTTGAAAAAATAAGGACCATAATAGAAGCCTAGGAATATGACCCAACAAAAGCATTTTTCATAATGTTGCAAAGAATCATTATTGATAGTTGGAACAGGATGACCATGCCCTTGCATCTCCTAGCATTTTATTTGTCCCAAAGTATTATAGAAAATAAATACTTTCCTTGCTATGGAGGGTGGCACCATATAGGGATAAGGAGGTTGTTGTTGGCTACAAGATTGCATTCAGAAGAATATTCCCAACTATAGATATACAAAGTGTTGTCTTGAGTGAGTTTGACCACTTCATATCTTCAAAGAATCATGATGTTTGAGCTCTTTGAGACGAGTACAAAAAACATGCTAATGAATGGTGGTACATACATGACCAAGGCTCTATTTACTTGCAACCTCTTGCAATAAAAGTTGTTTCTCAAGTATGCATCTTTTTATTTTTTAACTCTCCTTTATCATTTACTATAATATATTATAATTTTATAATTTATAATTTATGCTTCGTAATTGTAAATGTTGTTTGTAAATTTAATAGGTTACGAGTTCTTCTTCAGTTGAGTGGAACTGGAGTACATATTCCATCCACTCGATTAAGCACAACTGATTGGGTGCAAAAATAGCTAAGGATTTGATCTTTGTGCACCCCAACTTATGTCTCCTGTCACATAAGACACTCGATTACAATGTGTTTACCTCGCGGAGTGTTTATATCAATGTACTACGTACACAGGAAGTAAACTGAACTATATACAATACATAGAATAGAACAATATAATATGCTTGAATCATGAGATGCTTGTATTCATTTCCAGTAAATATCACCATGTACAATCACAAAGTATCTCCGTACTATCAATCATGGACTCATAATCATAATGACAATAGCAATGTCCTCCCGACTACAAAATTGAGTACATATAACGTTCAACGGTTGGTTGAGCAACCAACCGTCATGACGTTCCATAACAACCTGCTACAACTAATCGGGGCTTAATTACCCGAATGTACATGCAAACAATTATTCCCACTAAGACTATAGTTTTATTGCATTATAATAACTTGGCCGACTACACTAAGGATATTTGACCACTTACATCATCCCCCCCACAAAATAGGTCGCCTTCCAGGCGACAAGACAACAAAAATGGGAAATGATGTTGTACAAAATTTATTGAGAGGAAGGGGGAAGTGAGGACGTCCCTGGATGAACTGATGACGTGGGAGTAGCTGCAGAAGAGTGCTGGTCCTCCAATCGCTTTACTTCCTCCATGCGTACTCGAAGCTGGCGATCGGCAAGAATTTCTCATTCCCTGGCAGCTTTCACCATGTGGGCTGCCTCCATCAACTGGCTCTTGACTTTGTTTGCCTCAACGCTTGTGGTTGCCAACTGTTCCTCCAATTTTTTTATTTTTTCACCCCACATCTGTTCTCGCTTTTGAGTCTCTTCCTCCTTCTGCCTACGCTCCTCCTTCTAGCGGTTCCCTTCCTTCAAACTAATCACTCTAGCCTCCAAGGTGGCTATCTGGTTCACCTGTGCATCCAATACCTAAGCCTGTTCTGCTAGCTGGGTTTGCAGATTCTTCATGGTCATGGCGGATTCCTCCTTCACTTTCTGCAACATGCGATAGGCCTCCACCTTTCCTGCTACCGCCAACTCGGCAGACATTATCTGCCTTTTCACGTTGTAGAAAACATCCCGGAACACGAGCTCAATGTGATAGAGGCTTACTATGACTTTCGCATCCCTTCCTACCATCCTTGGTGGGTTGCCTCGCCAATTCCTGAGCATTGTTGCAGTTTCGCCTGCCGGCCAACCTTGGCTAGTGAAAATGCAAGCGAACAATGCCTCACATCCCATATGTACAAACCCTCTGAGTCGTTGCACCTCCTAGCCCACTAATGCGGATCGACCAATCTTGAGGTCCTTCGAAATGTGCCCCACTTGCATCATGACTCACCCCATGTGATGGAGCTCCTCCACATATCTCTATACTGTCCCCAAAGGGTTTGAGAGATCCGGTTATGATATTTCTACCACATATCCGTCAGACTCACTATCCTCATTATCTTCCTCATCTGGTACAGCCTCCTCGTCTAGAGCAACTATTGTCTCCTCCTCTACATTCATCCCCTTTGTGGCCTGCTGGTACACTTCCTCTACCACTGGTTGCTCTTCCCCTAACTCTCTTGCCATGTCCATCCCCTCTGTCCTCTTCGCCATATCGCTTCCCTGGGTCTGTATGATTGAGCCTACCACATCCATATCGCCCACCAGCTCGATGGTTCCCAAGTCCCTGGGGCCTCTGGCGGCTCAGTGGGGGCTATTGGTGATGTCTCTGGCAGACCCTCCATTGCCACTCTTGACGCCGTCTCTACTGCAACTGCCGACCATGGCTGTATGGCTGTCGACCCTGTCAGTGCAGCTGTGAATCTTGGTGGTGGTGTTGTGTCACCCGAGGCTGCCGAACTCGAAGATATGGTGGTCATGTCTCCTAGTGGTGCCCACCCTGGCAATGCGCCAGGTACTGCGACTGCCACTCTCAATGTGTGTCCGCCACCAATGGATGATGCTGGAAGTGTGAAAGTGATCGTCGGCGAGCTCTCCTGGCCCACTCGTGGTGCTGGCAAGGTGAACCCTGCTGGTTGAAACGGAACTGCTTCTGCCACTTCCATTTTGTTTTTCCCACCTATGGCCACCGATACTTCTTTGTCCTCCGACGAACTCCCTGCTGAAGTTGAGGAAGACACCTCAATGTGTTCTCCTTCCTCCCCACTTTGTGCCGATGTTTCTTCTTCTATGGATGCTTCTCGGCCTTTCCTTTTTTTTCCTATCATAGAGGCCTCACCAACCTGCTTGAGCTCCAATGTCATTCAGTAGAATGTTGTTGGTAATCCTGGATCGAGATATTTGAGTGGTTGCAGCCGGTCCCACCTACCCTCTAGAACCTAAGTATGGATGGCATCCAAGAGCAAGGCAATTGTGTGCTATGTCATATAGAATGCCTTGTGCGGCTGTGCTAAAAACTCCCTCATCCGTTCTGAGAGCAACAGCCCCTAGTGATATACTTTGCCCACTCAAATTCCTACCATGTAATCCACCATCCAAAGGGCGATATCGAATGCTCGACTAGCTACTGTCAATCGGCATTTTACTAGATCCAACAAACACTTCCATTCGGCATTCGCCAAGTAGCTCTTGCAAAGCCCTCGATTGCCAGCGTTCCATATGGTATCTTTTTCTTCTACTGTCAAATCATTCCTGCAAACCTATTGGATAAGTATTTCTTTGTGCTTCTGGCTCATTTTCCCTGGTATGTTGACTCCTGCCCCTGTAGCTGGAATGCCAAATACTCTCTCGAAATCCTGTGCCTAGAAGGAAACTGTAACCGGGCAACCCCTGTAATCTATGATGGACCTTTGCGTGTGTCGGCAGTAATTCTCTATGATGGCCTTCAGCCAGAGCTCAAAATCCCGAGAATTGAAGTGTGGCACCAACACTGCCTTGTCCACCCGAGCCTGTCTCAATGCAGCCTTCATCGTATGGTCGTCGATTGTATTCTTCCACCATTGTTTGCACTCATTACGAGTCAAGCTCTCCCAGGTCATGGTGTCCATGTCAATGTCCATTCTCTTCTTTCCTGGTGCCGATGCCACCTTTGGCCTGTTTTGCACAATTTTCTTTCCCTTGTCCATTTTGGTTTTTGTATTGTTTCGATAGTCACCATCGGTCTTATCACCCTCTACTTGACCGTTACCCTCTTCTTGGCCATTGCTGCAACTACCGAATTGAGGCAATTGTTGTAAAAAAAATTGAATATTCAACCAATCCCGTACCTTGCTAAGTTGAACTGTAATTGCCAACCGTACAGTATGATCCCCTATGCTCCTGTTTGGCCATACAATGCACCATGTTTCATAGCCTAACCGTACGATTTCTCTTGTTCTCCTGCCAAGCCGTACGCTGCAGTACTCTATGCTGATGTCAGGTCGTACGGCACAATCTTCGGTCTTATTGTTAAGCCGTATGAGCTGGTTTCTTGTGCCTCTGCTAGGTCGTACGATGAAGCTTCTGCTAGATCGTACGACTCTGCTTCTCCACCTGCCAGACCGTACAATATACCTTTCTTCTGTTGCACTACCCCGCTGTACGATGCAGCTAAATCTCTTTATGTCTTTACTCGGCCGTACGGTGCGAAAATACTCAGATGGATGTTGTACGATGTGAACTCCTGCATTCACAACAAACCGTACGGTGTAAATCCGTACGATGTCAACCTTTGTGCCTCCAGTACATCGTATGGTGTGAAAAGCAGGTCGTACGCTGCAAAATTCCAAGCTCTCAACCAGCCATATGGTGCAAACTTCTCTGTCTTCAATATGCCGTACGAATTGAATATATTGTGGACGTCATACGACTAAAAAACCTTGTGGATGTCGTACGACTAAGAAACCATGTGGATGTCATACGATGTGAAGCTGTTCGACTAAGGAATCCTATGGATGCCGTATGGTGAAAAACCCTTGCTCATGAAATCGCTTGAAGCTCCTGTGTGACTGTCGTACAGTTTTGAGTGCTTTATAAGGTCGTACAGTCTCTTCTTTGGCCTAGCTTATTGCATTTTCCCTAGTCGGCTTTGTTTTTGCTTTTTCAATTTTTTTAATTTTATTTAATAATTTTCTTATTTTCCTTTTGTTTAATTTTCTCTCCCTTTCCAATTTCTTTTAATTTTTTTAATTTGTTTTTTTCCTCATCTTCTCTTTTCCTCTTCGTTGTCCTTGTTTCATCCCCTGGCTTCATTTTTAATTCAGATGCATAGTACCATTTACATGTATGCAGAAATCTTTTATAACATTCTTCTTCACAACAAGTCCCTATGAATTTTACGTCAAACCATTTATCAAGTAAAGGAGCGGGACCAGTATCTTTATAGCTACCGTCGACATACCTTCCTCTGTATTGCTGGTACCACGTGACATCTTCGCCTTCTACCGTCGAAGGTCCGGCTGGCTTGGGAGTTACCTTCTAGAGTTCGTCCTTTGTTGCTATTTCCCTTACTCTTGGCACCTTCCTTCTCTCTCTTGTCATTCGTTTAAGTATTTCTTTCGTGTACCCGTCAACATGTGATATGAATTTGTCTTCTATCATGACCACTGTTTTCAAACAAGGAGCTGTCTTTTCGAAGTATGCCTCCCATTGTTCGTTGTCCCATTCATCTTTTTCTGCGTCATCATCTTCTGGTTGGGGTTCTCTTGCCGCTTGTTTCTCCTTCTCCCTTTGCGCCTCTTCATCCATTTCCTTTGCCAGATAGCCCTTTCGTATGCCTTCGTATGGCGCAACGTAACTCCAATGTCCACCCATTCGTTTCCAGAGTGCCGGTGTCCCGAACATTGCATTGGTCAGATGTTTGTGTATCTGTGGTACTGCAATTCCTTCACTTTCTTTTCCACTAGTCTCTCCTCGATGATTTGGTTCATGCCTGATTCCATCCAGACTCCTTCTGCTGCATACCCGGGGGCCCCCAAGCCCCACTCCTACTTCCTTGGTGCTTCCTTCTGTACAGGCCAATCCTCCTTGGTGGCATAGCCTAACATGTTGATGGCTATTGTGTGTTTCGCCTCCTTTCTCTCGTATACTTTCAGCTTTGACCCATTGATTGCATTAGGTAGGAATGATCCATCCAAGTTCTCCAGTTTTATAGAGCCATTGTCGCATAGTTCTCTGATTTTAAATGGTCCTAACCACCGTACTTTGAACTTCCCCGGTTTGATCTCGTTACGGCCATTATACTTCAAAACTAATTGTCCTGGCCGGAAGTTCATTCGCCGAAGGTGTTTGTCGTGCCAATGCTTCCTTCTCCATTGCATATTTTCCATGACCCATTGTGCCATCACTCTCTGCTCGTCCAGTTTGTTGAGTTCGTACAACCGTTCCTTCAAACTCTTTGTATCTCCTAACCTGTTCTCCACGGCTATCCTTAGGCTGGGTACCATGTATTCCATTGGTACCACTGCTTCCTGGCCGTACATCAACTGGAAAGGTGTGTGTCCTGTTGTTACTTTATACGTCGTACGGTATGCCCACAGGACGGCTGGTAGCCACTCTTCCCAATCAGCTTCCTCTACACCACATGACTTGTGAATGATTGACACTAGCACCTTATTTGTAGACTCCGCTTGGCCATTGGCTCGTGGGTAGTACAGGCTTGATAGGTTGTGAAATATCCGAAACTCTGTTGTCATCAGTCAGATGACGTGATTCACAAATTGTCCTGCTCGATCACTCGTAACTTGGATTGGGATCCCGTATCGTGTCATTATCTGTTCATAGATGAATTTGGCTGTGCTCTGGGCTGTGTTATCTGGCAATGCTCATGCTTCGGCCCACTTCGTGAGATATTTTGTCGCCAACACAATGTATCGGCACCGATGTAGGTGGCTCACTTTTAATGGTCCGATAAAGTCCAATCCCCAACGCTCAAACAACTCCTGAGGCTGGGATGGATGGAGTGACATAAAATCCCGCTTCAAAGGATTTCCCACTCGCTGGCAGGTATCACATCCTAGCACCCACTCCCGTGCGTCTGTGTGCATTGTCGGCCACCATAGTCCTGCCAGGAGAATTTTTCTTGTCGTGGCATTTGGTCCCATATGTTCGCCAGCCAGGTCCTCATGTGCTTCCTTCGGTATCCCTGGTATTTCTTCTTCTATGACACATCTTCGGAGGATCTGGTCGGACCCCATCTTGTATAGCAAGCCATTAATTAGCTAAAATGTCTTGCTTTTCAGTACAAGCTTCCTCCTCTCCGTCGGTGCCATTTCCTTTGGAAATGTGGATGTGGACAAGTATTCTCCAATCTTTTTGTACCATGATGGAAGTACTACAATCTGAAACAAGTGCACATCAGGAAAATCTTCGTTTACTCCTTCTGCACGTTCTCCCAACCATATCCTTGACAACTGGTCGACAATCACGTGGCTCTTCCCCGGCCGCACTATGATAGTGAATGTGAACTCCTGAAGCAATAGCAGCCACCTACTCACTCTTCCTTGGATTATAGGCTTGTTCACCAAATACATAAGGGCTTGATGGTCTAAATAGAAGGTGAATGGTGTAGCCAACAAATAATGCCTGAATTTTTGTACGGAGTACACCATCCCCAGTGCTTCGTGCTCAGTCATACTGTAGTTCTTCTCCGCCTTCGAGAGTAGACGACTGGCAAAGAATACTGGGTGGTCCAGGCCATGTGTTCTGACTTGTGCTAGTGTTGCTCCAATGGCGAAGTTTGAGGCATCCACATGTACATGGAATTCCTTGTCCCAGTCCAGGTATGCCAGGATGGGTGAACTGATTAGCCGGTCCTTCAGTTCCCTGAATGCTTTTTCTTGTTCTTTCATCCATATGAAGGGTTGTCCCTTCCTTGTCAATAAGTCGAGAGGGTATGATACTTGTGCAAAGTTCTTGATGAACCTCCGATAGTACCCGACGTGGCCTAGAAAGGACTTTACACCTATGACGTTTTTGGAGCCTCCATATGCACAATGACTTATTTTGTCAGGGTCAGTCTTTAACCCGGCTTTGCACACAATATGCCCTAGTAACTTCCCTTGTGGCACCATGAACCTGCATTTATTTGGGTTCAGAGCGAGGCGTGCTGCTCTGCACCTCTCCATGCATTCTCCCAAAACCTTGAGATGTTTTTCTTTGTCACTGAAAATGGACCAGTCATCTAGGAATGCCCTAAAATTGCCTACTGACATCTTGTCAAATATGTGCAGAATTATTCTTTGAAATGTGGCCGGTGCATTACACAACCCAAATGGCATCCGATTGTATGCGTACACTCCATCTTCGACAACAAAGGTTGTCTTCAACTTGTCTTCTTCGGCAATACAAATTTGGTTATATCTGGAGAATCCGTCCAAGAACGAGTACATTTCATGCCCAACGACCTCCTCCAAGATGGTGTCCGTGAAGGGGATTGGAAACGGGTCCTTGACAGTTACTGCGTTCATACACTGAAAGTCGACACATATCCGGATTTGCTCTAATTCTTTCATCAAGGAAATGACAATCGGTGACACCCACTCACTGACATTTACTTTGAAAATGATGCCCGCCTCCAACATCTTCTCAATCTCCTCTTGTCCCTTCGCGGCATAGTTCTTATTCATCCTATAGGGTCTCTTCCATACGGGTTGGGCTCCTGGTACGAGCGGAATCCTATGCAAGCACAGCTCTGGTGGTACGCCTTTCAAATCCTTGTACGTCCAGACGAAGGTGTCCTTGTACTCCATGAATACTTTAAATGCCACTGCCTTCAATACGGGGTCCCAGTCATCGCCGACAAGAATCTCCCTAGGCTTCTCTTGTTCCCCCAGATTCACCCTTTTGAATGTCGGTTCCTCATACTTGATGAGTTTATCTTGTTCAAGCTTATGGGCTAGTGTCTCGTCTAATTCTGCCATACCTTCCTTATATTCGCCATACTCTGGCAGGAATGTCTCACTGGCCAAGCCCTTATCTTCGCCTTCTTCTCCTTCCTTGATCTGTAGCATGTTGCAATCTGTGTGAAAAACTTCATAATCCTCCATTTGCTAGTGAAATAATCCGTTCAGTGAACTGGTTTCATCTTCTAAACAACTTCCTATTTCCAGTACGCCTTCCTCGTTTGGCTCCATTGTTCTCCTTTCTTCCTCGTCATCCGATCCTTCGTCAGATTTTGAAGACACCAAGTCCTCATTGACCGCCTGATTCTTCAAATCGATAATATACTTCTTCCTATGGCTCTCGATCGAGAGGGTATTCTTCTTCCACTTATGGTTCGCCTTGGCGGCAATTAGCCATCCCCATCCCAATAGTGCATCATACGCTTTTCTCTCTAGTGGGATGACGACAAAATTCAATAGGAATTGTTGCGTACCTATCACCACTTTTTGTGCCATCAGCGTACCGATTGGTTTGATATTATGTTGATCGGCAAAACTGGCGGCCAGAGTGTGGGCTTCCTGAGGCTCTTCCATGTATCCTCAGGTAGTACATTAACTCTCGATCCTCCGTCGATGATGGTATTAGAGAATTTCATCCCCAGGATTTCCATTTGTATGACAGCCGGTTTCTTCCTACCACTTATTGCGAGTAGCGTTGGATCCCTGGTTGCTCCTGTCAGTTTTGTGGTGTCTTCACTCGAACCCATCTGAGTATTGTCTATCATGATATTTGTGAGTGCTACTCTTAGTTGCGGCATGGTTTGCAGAAGGTCTATTACCTTGACTAGTATAGTTGTGTGAAGCACTTGTCGTACGATGTTCTTTTCCAACTCTGACTGCAACGGCATACTAGCCCCTTTGGAAGTTCTCCGTTCATTTGCCATTGCTTCTACTTCTGCCCTAGCTTCTCGGAGTCTTTCTTTCTCCGTACGAGGGTCCGGATAGTTAACCTTCTTCGTCTACGCCCTTGTAAGTGCCAAGACTTCTTCGTCGGCTACCTCCAGTATGTTGATACCTTTCTGCTTGGGACAGTTAGTGTCTTCGTGATCGCCCAGACCGCACCACTTGCACAATTTCCCTACGACGCCTTGGCCGCTCTGGCATTCCCTGGCAAAGTGGCCCCATTCACTACATCTCCGGCATTGGATCATGGGCCGACCTTTGCTGTCATATTGGATTTTGCTTCTTGGCATGGTATTTCTCCGATTGTTGTGATAGCCGCCAGGGGATGCGTTGTTATTCTGATGTTTCGGTGGTGTGGTCGAAGGGGTGGATTGTTCCCCCTGTGTGAAAAACACTTGTGCACTCTGTGTTTTCAAATTGTATGGGCATTCTTTGACAGAGTGTCCCATAACTTGGCAGATGTCACATAACATCTTCTTCGGACAGTTTGCCTTTGTATGGCCTTCCATTTTGCATTTCGTACACCGTAGTTCGGTTGCTTCCTTAGATCCTTCTTTGTCCGCTTTTAGTTCCTTCATCATCCTCATCATGTCGCGACGGAGTGCTTGTACGTTTTTTGATTCATCCTCGCTCTCCCCTGCGCTTTCTTCATCATCATGCTTCTTCCCTCTAGAGGATGTCTTGTTCTCACTTTCAATATCCATCGCACAGTTGTATGCTTCAGTGTACGAGGATGGAGGTACTACCTTCATGTTCTTACGTAGTGAGGGAAGTAGCCCTTCGATAAACCATCTGTTGGCTGTGATTCTAGTTTCCCCAATAGGTCTTTTAATTTCCGGTTGTAAGTTTGTACACTTTCGTTCTTCCCTTGTTTGGTGTTATAAATCTCGGCCACAATTTCACTATTGTCCCTCAACAGTTTGAATTCATCTTGGAATGCCTGCTTCAGCACCCTCCATGAAGCTTTATGTGTTTGGTCCAACTCCGAGTACCAGTCAATGGCACTATCTCTAAGTGTCGCCGGAAACACTTTCAACCAGTTATTCAGGTCATCTTCTCCACTCGCTATCCAAATTGTCTCGCACGTCTTGCAGTGTCGTACTGGATCCTCTGACCCATTCCTCGTAAACTTCGACAACTTTTGTCGTTCTGGAGTCACCATCCTGCCCCGCTGTCCTCGTGTATTGAACCCGACCGGATTGGTTTTCCCGTTACGTTTTGGTGCGTCACTTGCACTCTCGGCCACGTACGAGTCACTCTTCTGTCCTCCATCAGCGTCCTCTACACCTTGGGTTTCGTGGGCTCTGCTTCGGTGTTCCCTCTGCCAAGGGGTCTTGGGCTCAAATCTCCCTGTCCTCCACCCTTCGTCGTCGTCCAATATGGACAACTCCCGAAAGCGTTGGATGTTGTTCTCAAGTTCACCACTCAAGTCTTCCTCATTTTCTTGGTTTTTATGTTTTTCTACGTACGGGGTGACAAATGGTTCCTCATCCGTCCCTCCCTTCCACAGAACTCTGATGTGCTTTACTTAGTCTCAACCGCCGGTTTTCTTGCTCTTGTACTCTTAATGATCGCCGAATTCTTTCCCCTCTGCTTCGTGTCCGAATGGTACTTGGTTCTTGTCCTTGTTCGGTCGTACGGGCATTACAAGTCTTTCACGTGATCATTGCTGGTTGCCAGAGGTACGTCTCTGGCTAGTGTCTCATTCCTCTTCTTCTCGTTTGGTTCGTTCCTCGTACCGCTACAAGATTTGTTGCCTTCGGCGTTCATGTTCCTCTTCCGCCCGAAGGTCTTGTAGGATGATAGAGTGGCGAGCCAACAATCTTGGCATGTAGTGGAGAAGGTGATCAACCTCGTCGTTCACTTCGAGTCGATCCCAGACTACTGCCTCGGGGATTTCTTGCCTGAGGGCTTGCCTCCGTATGTGATCTCGTAGGGATATGTTCCAAAGATTTGTCAAATCCCATGTTAAGTCGTCCTCTCTTCATTCGTTACTATGGGTTCCTCCTCCAGTCGGCCCATTACGCTGCCATCGTAACGAGTGCTTCCCTGGTCCACTTAGGCAACAGCGCCAAATGTTTACCTCGCGGAGTGTTTATATCAACGTACTACGTACACAGGAAGTAAACTGAACTATATACAATACATAGAATAAAACAATATAATATGCTTGTATTCATTTCTAGTAAATATCACCATGTACAATCACAAAGTATCTTTGTACTATCAATCATGGACTCATGATCATAATGACAATAGTAGTGTCCTCCCGACTACAAAACTGAGTACATATAACGTTCGGCGGTTGGTTGAGCAACCAACCGTCGTGACATTCCATAACAAGCCGCTACAACTAATCGGGGCTTAATTACCCGAATGTACATGCCAATAAATATTCCCACTAAGACTATAGTTTTATTGCATTATAATAACTTGGCTGACTATGGCCGACTACGCTAAGGATATTTGACCACTTACACAATGAAGGTGTGACAAAGAATTGGAATCTAACTCTTGAGTCTACTAACTTAGATGCTAAAATGCAACAACTTGCCAAGGTCTCCATAGATGAGGCAGCTTTTGCACATGATAGTGGGGTTGGTGCTGCAATTGATTCTGGTTCAAATGAAGTTGAACCAACTGTTGATTTTGATGCTTTTGATGAAGAGCAATATGAAGATTATTAATATTGATTGTAATTTTTATTGTGTATTCACATTTGCAGTATTTAAATATTTTGCACTGCAAATTATGAGTATCATTGTTTTTCTATTATATATATAGCTGAACCAATACCTATACTCGTACACAAGATAAAATATTGTCATACCCAAACCCATACCCTTCCCTGTCCTCGTACTAGGACTGACAACTTAGTCCAAAAACTTAGGACAGTGGAACAATGTACCTTGATTGCATATTTTTGTGTGGAGATGTTTAGTTAAACAATCTAGCTACACGCTCAACTACTACTTAACCTCTTCCGCATCTTGGTGTAGCATAAAGGAACTGACTGCCATTGACAGAATGGAAGCACTACTTCAAAGACTGCCACATGCACAACATCCAAATATGTAACTCTAAATTGACTATTTGGACTCAATAAAATATGCAATCTGCTTTGCCACTCTTGTGCCACTCACCACACCAAAGCTATGGATTTCCTCAATTTCGAACTCTACCTCTGCTCTAAAGCTTCTTATTTCTTTTACATGGTCATTCTTCTCTCCTTGCCCTACTCCCAAGGCCATGTTAACACATGTTTCTCAAAACGCCACCTAACATAGCATTTGCAATTCAACGACAAGATTTCCTCAATTTCGAACTCTACCTCTGCTCTAAAGCTTCTTATTTCTTTTACATGGTCATTCTTCTCTCCTTGCCCTACTCCCAAGGCCATGTTAACACATGTTTCTCAAAACGCCACCTAACATAGCATTTGCAATTCAACGACAAGAAGATATTTGTATGCCGAGCTGCCTAAATAATATAGGTGCTGCTGGTAAAAAAGACTGCCATCAGGGCATCATGGCCAAGCATGCCACCACCTCATGACCTACAGCCTCGTGATTATAAAGTACACCTAGCACCCAACCACATCCAAAACCAATCTTTGATACATACTTAGCTCTCATTTCTTTTCATTGTACCATCATATCAGTCACACCCCTTATCAGGCAAAAAACTGGCATTTGAAGTGTATGTGTGTATATATATATATATATATCCCCTTTAGGTTTCTACATGAATAAACTTGGTAGTAAACTAAGATTTTTGCAGCTTCACTAAAACATATAAAATCCTATTAACTTGAGCCTCATATGGTGTATCATCCTCTATATAAGCACAAATAAGTCTCAATTAGAATAAATGAACCTCATGACTGCATTTTTGGTAAATATTTAGGCTTTGTTCCTGCCAATTGCAGGCAGGGGACAAATTTGATGACTGCATGATTGTGTTTCTGTTTTTTCAATGTAGAATACAGTCAGCTTTTTTGTACTGTATTGGATGCAAGTGGAAATTTTTAGCAGAACATCAACAATCCAATGGAAGATAGCACATGTATATCTAATATTTGGCATTTCCTATTTTTCCATGGGCTGTCATAGGATACAAAGGGCAATATCAATAAATCACCATCATAAAATTTCTACCTGATGAGCAGGGTTGACCATCAAATTTAACCCTAAAATTTCCATGTGTTTGTTAGAAGAGGAGAAATGTTTCCATCAAATGATCCGCTTCCAAATGGTATGAACAAATCATATCGTAACAGCTCATGGTATGCATTTATTATAGGTGTTTAAAAAAAAAAATCATTTGCTCATAATACTCTGAATTAAGCTGATGAAAATATCAATGCCCACTAACAAAGTATTCATTAACTTACTACCAATATCCACCTCCCCATACACAATTAGATGTACTTTCAGATTCTAGGCAGTTTGCACATCTCACAGCCTGTCTGTTTAGTATGACTAACAGAACAGCCTTATTTCTAATGCACTTCTAAGACTGTTACTGATGTACATGCTATAGTGGAAAACAAGAAGTTACTAATGATGGAAGTGTGACTTTAGATATGGTCTGTGTAACAGAGATATATGAGATTACAAATACAATTTAACATTTCACAGTAAATTAACAACTTAAATCAGTTTCAGCATTTCAAAACACATTATAATATACCTAGCTAGATTATGTAGAGTAACCATTAGACATAGGCCTAGAGGAAAAAAGAAGAGGACTGTCAGACTCAACACCAACTGAAGTCATTTCAAATATCATGTTGTAGCAAAAAAGGAAGGGTTTCTTATATGTGTTAAGAGTCTGTGGAGAAACGTTGCACGACGATATGGTAAAATAATATAATGTCTTATGTAAATATAATTAGCATTGGATCCCAATTAAAATCGGTTGTTTCACTTGAAGATAGTTACTCCAACTATGAAAATAAGTTTCAATGCAACAAATATAATGGAGCTTTATAATAGTTTTTTTCCTTGTCTCTCAAAGAGTCAAAAGGATTATTACAACATCGTTTTTGAAAAAGGGACATGCTACTGAATACTCATTATCAAACTAATCATAACATGAAACTACATTTGACAGAATCCATAGACCAAGGAACACATGGAAAAGGGATCATACCTGGAGCTTAGGCTCCTTAGTCATTGGATTATTGCACAGATCGATTGTCTTGGATTTGGATTTTGTAGAATTTCCACACCAAGATTCACACCATAGCCATTCTTGAGGCAGAGAGAATATTGGTACTGTTTGTTGGGCATAATTTGGAAGATCCTGTAATAGGCAATCCAGCTCTTATGAGTGTTCTAAACCAGAGAATGTTAAGATTTGTTTCTCTCTTTAAACGGAGATCTCAAGAACCACAACTATTCAAAATTGTACAGTTTTAGGCATGCAATATTAATAATTTACATAAAGCAGAAATAAATCAAAATTGTAACTAAACCTGAAAGCAGGACTTTAGATTATATTAAATATAGTCAATACAAGATCTACACTGTTAGAAATAATACAGAAAAGTTTGTAAATTGCTTCACCATGTTCCAGTTTCACTTCAAAATTCAAATAAGTAATCAGATTTTCCATCCACTTCTATTTACATGCTTTTGTATATGCAACCTGTTTACATCTATTTGATCATTCTAACAAAAACCGTCTGGATTTGCTCTACTTCATCTTTACTCCAAAATTTAATGAATTCTATATCCACAGAACGCTTGTCTAAGGTACATCAGATCATTTCATTCTCATACCCTAGATTCAGACAAGTATCCTACTTTAAGTTTTGCTATGATTGAAGAATAACTTTAATATGCCCATGATAGTTCTGTTTATGAGAGTGCTTTGCTCCATTTACCATTAATTAAATATATAACAAGTAGTTTGGCACCATTATACACTATTTAATATTTCTCTTTTCTATATCAATGTAGACATCTTTCTTCATAGAATAAATTCCTAAATTTCGCCTTCCAAAAAACATCTTTATTGGTGTTTCTCATGAAGTTTGTATGATCTTATGAGCTAAGGCTGTTCTTACATAAAAACAAATCAATGTTACAATAACAGACAAATTCAAGGACAGATCACATCAAAAACATGTAAGAACTCAAATTAAATTTCTATCAAGAAAGAGCCATCACACATAGAGCATTTGTTACTATTTTACTGATCAATCTTCCTAAAATTTAAAACTTCATGACTTTATTGCATCCCTCACCTAATACTAAAATTCCATTGTTTGAAGAAATTGTCAGACTTCTATTCCACAAGAAACAAACACTGAAAGAGGAAGACAAAGGATCAAAAAGAGCATTGAGGCAAAGAGGCCCATATCTTTTCTTTGCATTAAGTACAAAATACTATAGTGTTGAGGTTCTTTTCGTGCCAATGAGGATTGTCCCATATAGAGATTTCAAACTCCTTAAAGGGTACAAAGTAGTTCCCATTTGCGAAATGTGGTCATGAGTGAGTTGATTAATTTTTTACACTCCAATGGTCAAAGTATCGAAGCTCTCTATGACAAGTTCAAGAAGGATGCTCATAGTTGGTACTACTTCCATGACCAACAATTCCAATACCTAGAACATCTTCACAAATTATCTCACTTCACAAATTTTCAATACCTTTTGATCACCAGGGTCACAAGAAGGGCAAGGTGAGAGGATATAGTAATTGAAATTATGCCAAATCAGAATAATTGAAATGAATGTTAGTTTCCAAAAATCAAAGGTATCGTTGCAATAAAATACAAACCCTTATGAAATATGAACAATAAACACAGCAGCACACTCACAATTTTATCATTTATTTCTCACTCAATGAATTATTACCAAATAGACAATTCTAAAATTGCAAATCTTCACTAGTATACACAACAAACCAACAACCCAATTATTATGTATGGAACTAAAGAAGCTTCCCTTCAAATAATTCACTATAAAGTTGCCTCGCTGGCGATATAAAAACTGCCCCAAACCAGTGATTTAAGGAACTGGGTTAGCCACCTAAAGCCTGCACATATGGCACTGTGATAGCCGCCAAAATCCTGCAGATATGGCCCTGAAATAGCCACCTTGAACACCACAAATTGGCACTATGAAAGCAACCAAACAATCAGCTTTAGCATCATGAAAGCTGCCCTATCACAACAGTAATGGTGCTTATAAAAGCCACCCAAAACAATAATTTCGACCATGAATAAAATCCACTCCAAATCTGCAATCTTTCAAGCTCAAATTCAATTTTTGAATCGGATTGCACAATTTTGAATCAAGGGTTTACGTCTGCTAATCCAATGATGAAAACCAGGGGTTCACCATCCTCCAAACTCCAACATGGAGGGTTTCTATCCTCAAAGAAATAAATGAATAGGATGTCCAATCTATTTGAGGGAATTAGATAATAAACAAGCATAACTCCTTTGGTCATTGGCCTTGCTTATATAATCCCTTGGGCACCCTACTTTTCCCTACAAAAAAGAAGACATTTCAGATTCTTCAAGTGCCTTTTCTAGTGCCACTAAGGAGAATTAGTTAAAAGATTTATTTTTATTATAAAGACCCCATGCTCTATACATACCCCTTTATGATAACACTTTAAGTACTCACTTTATGGTGACTTAAAAGCATAACTCGCTTAAAGGTTATAAAGTCATTTCCCTAGTATTATTTCCCTAAGCCCACGGGAAATGGAAAATAGGCTTACAAATCCTCATGGAAACTTAATAGAAAAGGGGATGTAATGTCTTGTTTTATTCCTAAATGTTTGCAGCCTATGTTTCAAAAGAAATCACAAGACAGTATTGTGGAGGACATTAGATGTTAAGAGAAAATGAAGTCATTCTTTGAAGACTCTTCAAATCCTTTGCCTCAACCACCACCTTTGGTGAGGTTTAGAATAAGTTTAATGAAGCACCCAAAAGAAGATAATTAAAAATACACCAAACTAGAAATCAATAAAGATTAATTTGTTAAGAATGGTCAACCAGCATTTGAAGGGCTGTGTCCCTTGAGCAAGATAAGGTATATAAGTAAGGTAGATCTAGAAGGAAAGGATCAACTGTGAAGAATTATTATGACTGATTACAAGCAAATATTACAGCCCACATCATATGCAATTAATCTAATAATAAAGTGGTGCTAGAAATTGACAGCAGCACTAGTATTTCACTTATTTAAAATTAAATTATTATTTTCCAAATGCAGCGATGATGGGTTGTAACTATTGCAAAGGAAATAGAGGTGAAGAGGTGTGACTCCTCCAAACTCAAGATATAAAAGGGAGAACATTTCATTTAAGAAGGACATCCATAACATCATTCAATCAATCAATTAAGAATAAATATTAAGTGACTCCTCCTAATGTAAAAATTGTGACTCCTAATATGAAAGTTTGTGACTCCTTCAAATATGAAAGGTTATGACTCCCTCAATAATAAGATATAAAAGGGAGATCATTTCCTTATGGAGAAACCATCAATGGGGAATAAATCAATCAATCAATTTGGAAATAAATTATAGTTCTCAAAAGGCAGCAATGAAGGGTGGTGACTCATTTATTGTGAAAGGTGGTGACTACTTCAAGAAATGGATATAAAGGGAAAAATTAAGTTCATTGACATTCAATCAGCAATCATCACTCATCTATCCATCAAGAAATCAAGCAATCATAATATCAAAAAGATCAATCAAGCAAACAGCAATAAGTCCATCAAATCATTCAATCATCAAAACATTCAATCATCCAAGTAACACACATTCAAGGATCATTGAGAAATTAAAAATTTACAATCAACTCACAAGCAATTCAGCATATGAATTCAGAACTTCGTATTACAAACAACTAGTCATTCGGTCATATATAATTGCAGAAATTCACTCAAGAATCATTCATAAAGCATTCAAGTATTATTTAAGGATTGAATTGTCAATCCATCAAGAAATATAAATCAGCAATAGACAAGCAAATACATCAAGTTATCAATTATGAATTCTAGGTAGTATTTGCAAATCAGACGAGGTCCAGGCTCACAGGGTGGGCTAAGGGTTGGAAGGACGGGGTATTTTCATGCCCTTGACAAGCTAGGGACGGGGTCCTTGGTATTGTCACTGTTGAGTTAGGGACGGGGTCCTCTTATTCAACAGTTATGCAAAGTATTTCTAGAGAATTCACGAGTTCATCAACTTTGGGTATTATGCTATGATTTATTGACCAGAATATGTATCATAAATTTGTAATCTTTGATAAAACTATTATCACATTTTGAGTGAATATTATTGCTTTAAAGAATATCCCAAAAAGGGGTCACTACAGGGGACAGACAGATTTCTAGCACGAAGCAGTACCATGGTATTTGCATCAAATAATGTATTAAATTAGCCATTACTTCATTGCACTTGTAAGTTCCATAGTTGGCAAATTGTGTGAGTTCTCACTGAACTTCCAAGCACTCATCATTTTAATTTTTTTCTTCTTGGAAGCAATTGACTGGAGTCTCACATGTCAATTCTTGCCGAAAAGATCGTGAGTTCTTGATGAAGCTCACCTGAAACTCTCAATTTTTCTGCAAGTTTTCTCTACAACCTTGGCAACTGGAAAAATTTGTAAACCCTTGATAGTTGATAAAACCCTGATTTTGTGTGTTTTTTGTCATTTTTGTCTTCAGCAATTAGGATCTCAGCAGCATGAACTGATTGTTGTGTGATTGAAAGGATTTAACAATGGTTGGTTAAAAGAGATTAAATTATGAAAATGGGGCATGTTTTTGTTTTGAAAAGCAATACATAGAAATATTTATGGGCTGTGCTGGATGGAAAATCAGAGGCTTTCATTTATTTTGATTGAAATAACAATAACAGAATTTTCCCCATATTTTTATGAAATTTTCAGCATGTTTGTCTCCTGAGTAATTGAATTTCAATTATACTAATGGTTTGTTGAGTCAAATCCTAATTTAGAGTAATGCTACTATTATCCAAATAGACTTGTGCGTTCTCTAAATTTATGTTTTAAGCATGTCATGCATTATTTTAATTTATTTTGTGTATTTATGTGAGGTTTTTATTTGTGGATTTTTTCCCAAGTTGAGTCCTAGTCAAAATTTTGAGCTGCCAAGTTTTTGTCAAGTTTGAGCCTTCAAACTAAGCTTGTAACACTAACTTTGTATTGCAAAGTTGATGAAATCTTGAAATTGAATGTTATAATATGTATACTCAGAATTTTGGTTCAATCATTTGTCGAATTGTTTACATAAATGATAAACTGCAAAGTTATTTTACTATTTTTTATAAATAATTTCTCAAATATTATATATTATTCTAGGCTTTAGCCATCATACCCCCACCATCCCCAAAATATGGTGAAATATTTGCCATCCCAGAAGCTCATCCCCTCATCCTGGAGACTACATGAAACATTGATGCAGAATGGTTTATGTTGATCTGTCATGTGCCATTACTGTATGTAATTCAACTGGGCCATGGCTATTAATAATTTTTAAATGTATTCCAGTCTAGGTGATGCAGCTTCAATGAAACCTTGATGCTGCAGAATTCTTTCAGAGTTCCTAGATTGTTTATACTCTGCAAAACTCTTTGAATGTATTAGGTAGTACTGTCATTGCCACTACTTACAACAGAGACCATTAATATTACAACACTCAAACAGAGAAATATAAGTAACCATTAATGTTTCAAGTAAGCCTTATCTGAACTAACATAAAATATAATATAAAGTACAACAAATTAAAATGTGATATCTTTAATAAATTTATAAATAAATCTTCTCAATGAATTCTATGCATTTTATGTGGAGCAATCACTTCCACTGCTCTGACCACCATTATGCCTCAGTAAATCGTCGTGCTTAACGTGGGAAACTAAATACATGTAACTCAAAAGTACTTGTAAGTATTTAAGTACACTGTCTGGGTGAGTAATTCAAGCTAATACTCTACCATACTCAATCAATGGGAGAATTAATATGTCACTACTTGAGGTACTTCCCATAATTGGGGGTATAGTTTCCCTACTCTAGAGAGAGTTCCCAAGACTATAGTCAAGTATCTGTTTTGTATTTATATAAGGATTTTCTTAACTTGCAAATTTTTCAATATTCTTGAGCATGTCAAGTACAATAATGTTGTGTGTGCATAATGTCCAGTATGCGAAGTTTTGTTCCATCAATGAGCACGAATTGAGCACACCTAGTCTACAAGTATTTCAACCTTGCATAATGTGCATCCAATATATATTATGCCAGAAATCTTTGTTACAAAAGCTCAGACTAAAAAATATTTGGCAATGAAAGAGAATATAACTAGTTTCTAAATATTCCAATGGACCAAGAACAACTTTGATATCAAGTAAGAATATAAATGAACAAGGTGGTCACATAACATTAATACTAAAACAAAGTATCAGAGTGAGAGATTTACAAAGGCCATAGTCCAGTGTTAACTTTTAATTTTAAAACATTTGTATTCCTATAGTAAAGAAAAGAATAGGAACTTGGGATATACACTGTACCTGGTCAAGGTTTGAGAGACTGTTGGGATCCTTACTGAGTGTTTCATAGAATACCCGCAATGTATCTCCAGAAGCAGTTTGACGAAATTTAGCCAAATCTACCACATATAAGGCACTGCTAACCAAAGAATGAGGTGTATGCTTAACCTCTCAAAGTAGTATAATATGCATATTATTTATTTTGATTTCAACTTAAGATATAATGTAAATTTACATACCTAATATGATATGGCCTACCACGCAAGTGATCCTTCCAAAAACCCTTAACCATAAAATAAAAAAATCACATGGTCAATACACTAGTGTCCCTATATATAAATGCACGAACTTAAGAAAAGTACAGAAAATGTTTCTATCGCAAGCTTCTAAAATGTTCGCAAATCTTTGCTATAGACCGACAACATACAATATCTCAAAAACGGGAATACCCTTGAATATATTAAAATAGAAATGGAGATAACCTGTCTCCAAAATCGATAGCCATCCATTTCCTTATTGTTGTCACAGAAAGGTGTGTATGCAAGAGGCCTTCCTTTAATATCCATATCATATAGTTCACCCATATCAGCTCTAACAATTTGATCAGCATCTACAAAAATAACCTGCATTCAATTCCATAGCTTTGTAAAATGAAAAATCACATCATGGTCAACTATGATTCAGATAGCAATTAAGATTGTATTGAATGAACTGAGTATGCACAAACAAGAACAAATAAAATGATACAAAAAAGAAAAGAAAAAATCTTTTCTTTTATTCTTTCATTTGTTCATCAATTGGTAGTGTACAAATCCGAGGGTTTTTTTTCAACCACAAAAAAGAAAAAGAAAAAAAAATTGGAGTAACATTAACTAAACAAACTTTTGAAAGATTCAAATTTGAACAAACATCAAAAACAAATCTACCACTTTCAAAAACCACGTTCAAAAAAAATATCTGAATGCATGGCGGAGCATATAAATCTGCGAATCAGGAATTAGCAGTTAGCATGCAATTTCCCATCAATCAAAATCACAATGAATTTGACACATACATCCTGTTAGTTTTAGGATCAGAACTGTAAGCAAACAAGAATGCAACACAATGAACAATGAACACAACCAGATACCCTGGGAAAACCCTACTTCTCGAGGGAGAAAAACCCAGCCAAAAATATCACTTAAATATTGAAAGAAAGAGTAGCAATTTGCTTTACAATTGGGCCAACACTAGGCCGGTCTGATGTAATGAAACACAACACCTCTCCTAGATGTGAATACACAATATCTATGAATTCTCCTTGATATAGATCTGCTCTAAGTAAATGATGGTCTGCTGTAGATATCCTTGATATCAATCTGCTCTCAGCAAATGATGGTCTACTGTAGATATCCTTGATATCGATCTGCACTAACCAATAATATAATCTGCTGTAGCTGTACGAATTCCTTGATATCATGCCAGTGACTTCAGAATAAATAATCGATCTCCTTTTGTGAAGTGTGAACTTGTCTTCAGTATTTATGATTACCACATGAAGTGAATCGTCCTGATTATGTATACATCAAGATGTCTTTTCATTGAATGGTCAGCCTCTTTCAAAAAGCAATGCGTCTCATCAATCAATGCATCTCTTGATTGGTTGGCTTTATTCTGAATAAATGAATAAAAATTAATATTTTTGAAAAGAGACGTCACATCTCTTGAGTCGGCTTCTTTGATTCATTTGTTTATTTTCGAATTGAAGGGAGAAAGAGATCTCCCGTTGCTACTACATCAACACTCCCTCTTAGCTAGGGAGATATCTTTCCAAATATCCAAGTCAAGGAGTCTCTCAACATGTCACCCACAATGGCTACACCCATTTGTGGAAAAAAGTTCATCACGGAGTCACTCAACGTGATATCGTCATGGAGTCACTCAACATGACGTCCATCATGGCTACTCCCATGTGTGTAAAGGAACATGTGCACAAGTGCCCATCACGGAGTCACTCAACGTGATGTCGTCATGGAGTCTCTCAACATGATGTCCACCATGGCTACTCCCATGTGTGGAAAAACACAAGTACAAAGGATTCATCACAGAGTTTCTCAACGTGATGTCGTCATGGAGTCTCTCAACATGATGTCTCATCTCAGTCTCAGAGATGAACAAAGGCTCGCACCTCATATTTCTCCGTCTTAGAGAAATATACACTACAAGGGCTTTCACCTCATACTTCTCCGTCTCAGAGAAATATAGACTACAAGGGCTTTCACCTCATACTTCTCCATCACAGAGAAATATACACTACAAGGGCTTTCACCTCATACTTCTCCATCACAGAGAAATATGCACTATAAGGGCTTTCACGGTTTCACCTCATACTTCTTCGTCTCAAAGAAATATACGCTACAAGGGCTTTCACCTCACATTTCTCCATCTCGGAAAAATATATGCTACAAGGGCTTTCACCTCACATTTCTCCGTCTCAAAGAAATATACGCTACAAGGGCTTTCACCTCACATTTCTCCGTCTCGAAGAAATATATGCTATAACAAATCTTCATGATGATGTGACTCCCTCTGAAGCTCTAATTACTTACATCAACCTCCTGACCTCCCATCTAAGGTTGCCTCTAATGGTTTGTCAGACTCCCTCTAGATATTATTTCCTCCACTACGAAGAAACTGATCGACTTTTGAATTGACTTTAGAACTTGAATCGTTCTGAGATGTCCCTATGTCAATTTCCGCAGTAGAAACAAGTTGTGTAGACCTTAATTTGCAATCTCGAGCAAAGTGGCCATACTTGTCACACTTGAAACATTGACTGTGAGAGAAATCCTTCTTCTTCTTCGATTCTGGGGTAGAATCTGATCCTCTGTCTCTATTCCTCTTTCTTCCTTTGCCTCTTTCTCTAAAGGTGTGAGTAGCAAGAACTTGATTTTCTATATCATGATAGTTTCGCCCAATTCCTCTTGCTGCCACCTTGGACTCTTCTTGAATACAATCAGCTCGAAGACGATCAAACTTGGGCAACTTAGATCTCCCACTGATGCTTTGAATAAAGGGTTTCCAAGATTGAGGAAGGCCATTTAGTGCCGACATAACATGATCTTTGTTTGCAATTATATCCCCAATAGTGCTCAACTAATCTCTCAAATCAGCAATCTTCATAAAGAATGAGATGACTGAATCATCTTTAGCCATTTTTACATGGTGAAGTTGTTGTCTCAAAGCAAGGGCTCTGTTGGTGTTGTTAATCTCATACAATCCTTTTAGAGTGTAAAACATTTCTTTAGATGTCCTCAACTTGGAGATGATCGGTACTAGGTGATCCATCACAGAGTCTATCATGATCTTTCTAGCCTTCGTTTTTTCTTCCACTGGATTTTCTCAGTAGCATCGGAAAGCTCGGGCATATCACTTTCCACAAAATCAAGAAGATCATTCTCCTCTAATGCAATGAGTACCCGAGGTTTCCAAGAGTTGAAGTTTGTGGCTCCATCAAGTCTATCTCCTACCTTGACACCGATCACCATCTTCTTTTTCGCACAAATTCACCTTTAAGGATCTGCCCTAGATGAAAAGTTGACTGAAGGATGGCTTCCAATTGCAAAATTCAAACTTCTCCAACAGAATCCAAGTTTCCCTTATGAATTGAATTCCTTCAATTGCTACTACTCCACTATCAATTTCTCCCAAATAATTGATTCCTTCAACAATTCCAAATTTGGCCAAAGGCCACAAAATTTGCTTAAATCTGATCAGGTCTTGTCTTAAACCCGCTTTGATACCATGTTAGTTTTAGGATCAGAACTGTAAGCAAACAATAATGCAACACAATGAACAATGAACACAACCAGATACCCTAGGAAAACCCTCCTTCTCGAGGGAGAAAAACCCAGCCACAAATATATCACTTATATATTGAAAGAAAGAGCAGCAATTTGCTTTACAATTGGGCCAACACTAGGCCGATCTGATGTAATGAAACACAACACCTCTCCTAGATGTGAATACACAATATCTATGAATTCTCCTTGATATAGATCTGCTCTAAGCAAATGATGGTCTGTTGTAGATATCCTTGATATCAATCTGCTCTCAGCAAATGATGGTCTGCTGTAGATATCCTTGATATCAATCTGCACTAACCAATAATATTATCTTCTGTAGCTGTACGAATTCCTTGATATCATGCGAGTGACTTCAGAATAAATAATCGATCTCCTTTTGTGAAGTGCGAACTTGTGTTTAGTATTTATGATTACCACATGAAGTGAATCGTCTTGATTATATATACATCAAGATGTCTTTTCATTGAATGGTCAGCCTCTTTCACAAAGCAATGCGTCTCATCAATCAATGTGTCTCTTGATTGGTCGGCTTTATTTTGAATAAATAAATAAAAATTATTATTTTTGAAAAGAGATGTCAAATCTTTTGAGTCAGCTTCTTTGATTCATTTGTTTATTTTTGAATTTAAGGGAGAAAGAGATTTCCCATTGCTACTACATCAACACATCCAACCGCTCAAGTCAACCAACAAATACAAGTCACTCGTGAATAGTACGATGCTGATTTATATTTTCAATGCAACTAAAAGTTGCATGTGTTCTATTTCTCAAATGGCATTTGAAATGAACCTTGATGGCATGCATGGGACTAAAAATATCAATACAATTGTGAAAATGTGATTAAAAAAGTTAAGAAGTAGCTTAGTGAACATTAAAAGCCGACCAAGCAAATAGCATGACCTATGTTTGAACATGACAGAACAATCAATCAAAGCATTATAAATAGAATTGATGAACTTGATACAGATTTTTTCCCCTAGTTAGAGCCCTTACACAAAGGGTGTCACTCATTGTAACTGAACACTAAATTATATTCAAAATTCAGTGAGCTGAATGGATGGAGATGAATGACTTTCATGTCATAAATAACTTGATTGCACAGCTTGTCAATCTTCTTTGAATTTTAAATAATAGTATTAGAAAAGCCTAAGTTGTCAGTTTTGGTACAGGGTCAGGTACAAGTAGGGGTTCTGGTACGCCTATACAATGAATTTTTTTCTTGGGTACGATACATTTGGGTACAGTTGTATGATATATATATATATATGCAAAAAAGTCAAAAATATAAAGAATTTTAAATGCATTTGATAGTATGATACTTCATTATTGATCAATGGTAGTGATAAAGATAAATTTCAATTGATAGTTCAAATTTTCAATATTATGTCATATCTCATATATGTCTAAGATGATTCAAATGAAAATCATTACAATTACAAAATTGAAATAAATTTTGTGTATTGGTCCTCAATCTTCATCAAAAGAATCTAGATCAAGGTCATCGTTTGGTTCAACATTATTTGAACCACAAGCAAATGGAGTGTCACTCCCACTAGGTACATCATGTGTAAGAGCCTCGTCATCATCAATATTGGCTCTAGGTAGCTCTACAATAGATGCATCCAAGTTGGTACACTAAGGGCCTATATCCCAATTCTTTGTTACCCCTTCCTTCTAGTCCTCTTGCTTATGTGATAGGAGACACATGTTGGAATAGATATAAACCAAGTCTTCTACTATTTTTGCAGCCAATCAGTTATGCTTCATTGAGTGGATAAAGGAGTATGTACTCCAATTCCATTCAGCCAAACAACTTGCAACCTATTGAAATTGGAGAGAAAACAAACACAACTTAAAAATAAAAAATGCAAAAGAAATTAAAGAATGGTGAGTACTAAAGTCTACAAAAGTTGAAAAATAAAAACTGCTTACTTGTGATAAAATCTTGATTACAAGAGGCTGGAGGAACAAATAATCTTGCTCGTGGAGGTACCACCGTGTACAAGCATCTTCCTTGTATTGATCTCGAAGAGCACAAATACTATGATCTCATCCTGAGATGAACCTACCAAATTCTTTCCTAAGATTATCCACCACTTTTGGATCTAAGAAGATTCTTCGGAATGCCAACTTGTACCCATTAGCAACTTCACTATCTTTATATGGTTCAGTTCTCCTTGGCAAAGAAAGTATTCATGTGCTATAGCATTTGGGGGCTAATGCATATGCAAGGAGATGCAATGGTGTGTTCATCTTGTTCCAACGGTGATGAATGATTTTTTCCACACTTTGAAAAAATATTTCTTCAAGGTCATTCTCTTTCTAAGCTATTATGACCTATATTTTTTATATCATGGAGTCAATGCCATCATAGATTTACCCCAAAGATAGTTGATCTGTATTAGTAAACCCAATCATACTCATGATAGGCTCATTGAAACTCAAGACATAGTCCACACAAGCCCACAAATCATCATCTAGGATCAATGACATGACCTTTTGGGCCCTCTCTGAAATTGATTTCTTCCAAATACTCCATTGGTGGCTAATGACCATGGTGACCAATGCCTCTTGCCCCTCACAATCAACTGCCTTCAAAAGCATTGCCCCTTTCGCGGGCACTACAATAATATTTATTAAAGGTCGATTCTTGCAGTCTTTCAATCCATCAAAAACAACAGACACTCATGTTTCAATCCAAGAATCCCTAATTGGTTTGAGTGATGTTTCTACCAAAAACAAAATATTTTGCCAATAAGGTGATGCATACTTTTTCATACCCAAGACCTATGAAACCAAAAAGTGCATAATTTATTGCCATCAGCATTTCCCACCAATAAGATGATCTCACCCAATTGAAAGGAAGACCATTGGCATAAATGCAATGTGCAATTTGTTCCTCTACAATGTCTTTTGTTTCATTTTGAAATGCCTTAACTAATGGGTCTATTTTGCGAGGAGAGGGGTCTTCTTCTTGGATAGAGGGCATCTCCAAGAAAAGGGCTATTATTGAATCTATAGGCGCCTTCAATGATGTTTTCCATGCGAAAAGATAAGATTTTATTTTTTCTCTGACTCATAGCATCAGCCTTGTTCTTCAATGAATGCCATATTTTTTTTCTTTTGGCAACCCCTTATTTTTCCCTCCACATATTCTAATTCCATTCCCACTTATGGCACATAAGTGAGCTTTCACTTGACTATATGAGCTCTTAAATTGGACTCCACACTCATAACAATTCCAAATAAAAGCCCCACCTCCTAGAAGTTGATTGAGCCTCGTAACATATTTCCATAGAGGAGATGCTTGATCATATTTGAATTGTTTGTTTGTGTCAATGCCCACTACACTTGAACTAGTGACCATTCTAAATAGATTGCAATTTGTTATTATAAAAAATTATAAAATTTTAAATTTGAAAAAAAAATGCAACCTTACAATATGTATAAACTAATCAAAGTTGAAAACAAACACCCAAAAACATTATAAAATTTCTTGAAACTTGTTTTTTTCAAAAAAAAAAAAACTGAATTTTTTGAACTTGAAAATATGTGTTAAAAACTAAAAGAATTAATTATAATACTTACCTTAGATGAATAGATCTCCTTTGTGCAAGCTATATTCACCCCCTTGGTCCTTTGTGATCATTCTCCTTCGAAAAATGCAAAAATGGCTCAGCAAGAATGAGTTTTTGTGAAATGGGGTTGTGGTTGTAAGATGATGGACAAAGTTTAGGTGATAGGTAGCTTTTAGGGCTTTTTTTTAAGTATTTTGGTTTAAAAAATGGTGTTTTGACTTTTTTAGCAGCCTTTTATATTGATGTCACCACTCCTGCTCCCAACCCAATTGGGTACAGGTCTGAGACCCTATATAGTAGAAACCGACAACTTAGACTAAATCAATAAAAATTCCAAAACCAACAAAACATATGAAACAACCACAAAATGTCATAAACTCATGCTACAGAAATTCAACATCGCAGAAAATAGAGAGAAGTGAAGCATCACAAGATTGTGAAATACGCTGGCATTGAACCTATGATGGAACTTGAAACAAACACATAAATTTATAATACAGAAATTCAACATTGCAGAAAATAAAGAGAAGTGGAGCGTCACAAGATTGTGAAATATGCTGACATTGAACCTATGACCACACTTGAAGGATAAATTGACAATATTAGGAGGTAACAATCAACATGAGACTTTGTAGTTAAGGACTTTACAATCCTTTAAGAATAATGGAAAGCAGATTTCTACTAATTGTGAGTTACCTGGAAGTAACCTAGAATGAGTTGCTTCATCGGATCAGCCTACCTCCAAATAATGAATATGACAATTGCTTTTCTAAAGGTTATTTTTCAAAATCACAAAAGCTATCATAAGACAATTAGAATACTACTCAAAGTCAAAATATAAAACTTTGATCATCGATCATTAATACGGATTTTACTCCACCTCATTGGATGCAAGAAAGAAAGAATTTGAATTTTATTAAATGAAATTTAGAGGCTTATAAGTTATAGGTCTAAAAATTTTATCAAGTAGTATCAGAAGACACATTATCAAAATGGACTCCTCGGCTTCAGTGGTGAGATATAAAGGTGTGTTCCACAGTGTTTCCAGGAAAAGGACTGCAGGAAGTGTTTGGGGGTCCACAGTCTAGGGGACCATTTTTTAGAGATGGCAGTATAATATATATATATATATAAACTCAGTTTTTTAACAATGTTCATAAATTCAAGTAAAGCATAAACTTTTTAGCCACATGATATGTATCATTCCTAGAAACAATCACAACTGCAATTGCAACCAAAATGACTATGGACATCCAAGAAGGAAAATATTTAACAATACGACTCAATTAGCTGGTAATTAAAGAGCCCTAATAGATGTTCATTGAAAAATGTTCACCTTTTTCAATGAAAGTGGAAAAATGACATCTAGAAACAAAATCTTGTAAGCCCAAATGATTCGCTGCTTCTCTGTCTGCTTATGCAACCATGTAGGCCATTTGTATGTAATAAGCTCATATTCAAATCCATACTCATGTGCCATGTGAGGTATAACATCCTGCCAAAAAGAAACCAATATAAGTTCCAAGTTTTCAGATCCAGCATTTGATACAAATGATTGCATGTCAACAAAGAAGATTTATTCTAGAAAAAAACCTTTTTATTTAATCATATAACAAGCATAAAATGAGGCAGCACGTCCAGATAATGTGTTACTTCTGTTAATACAAATGGGAAATACTTGCCTTAAATTGCGGGGAGAGATAATTCTTGATGAACCAAAACTTCACTGGTCGATTCGTGTTCTTAAGCACACTTAAAATCATTATTTTAAGAAAACGTTCATACCTGCAAATAATCAATATCATTTCAAAATCTTCGATTTTAATTTTTAAACCAGGCAACTTCATATTTATCAATTCAAAGTTCTTGCTTATCTTTTCATTGGAAGCATCGTCAAAGCATGACAACTGCCAAACAAAAATAAGGAAACTAATATACAATAGAGCAAGTACATTGTTTAGCAGAAGATGTTGATTCATGAAAGATTATATTGCCAGAAACCAAGACAAGGCACCAACAAATAAAAATACTCAAGATATCTGAACGAACTAAAATTCTTTAGAGAAAAAGTTTATCAGTAAGCACTCTAATAAAGCTGTTAAAGAATCTCGAACAGATTTCAAAAAGATGGATGGATAAAAAGATCCAATCGAAAACTTACAAATGCCCTGAAGCTACTGAGAAAATATTGATCGTATCACCATGCCTTCCAATTTCTCTATGCACCTGCAGTGAAATGTTCTTCCACATCATAAAATTTTAAAGTTTTAAGGAATCAAGACAAATACATTTAGAAAAAATAGACACAAGACTCTATGCATACCAAAATTAAATTTAGTGTAAATTGAATCATAAAAAGGGATAGAACTGCATGCATGCTACCTATGGTAACCATTATACCAATATATTTGGATTAAACGCAAGAATCATCATAAGAAAATGATTCTTACCTTTTATGGGTGTTAACATGGTGTGCCAATTAACCAACTAATAAGCTGATCATATCTCTTGACAGTCAAACCCTAAGCATTTTGTCCGCATGTTGAATATTGGCAATGCCACAAAAATTGCATCTCTTATTGGAGAAATGCTCACGTTATTTTTAAACTCCACATAGATAATGCAAATGAAATTAAATGCTCTAGACTGCTTTAGACCCACAAGATAAACATGCAAAATATTAAGTGGCTATTGAATGACATAACAAGATACGTAATCTAATTATATCTAAAAATAGGTTGTATTATTTTATACCAAAACTCCGAGCTGGAACTCTGAAGAGGTATAAAACTTTGTACAGATTTATCAGTGTCATGGTTAATAAGCACTTATTAAAGTAGTATATTTTATGAGATAATTCTATTAGATACTCCCTTTATAAAGAAGACCTCATCTTAATCTTATACTTTCAGACTCATTTAAACATCTAATAGTAAGTTCAGGATCATCTGTTGTACAAAGTTATAAATGTGAGTCCTGCCTGACTAGATATTTTCCAATAATTTAATACTTTATCATCATCCGTGTTGTGAAAGTTTATAAATAGTAAAGAAAATGTATATTCTACATGATAACAATAGTAACAAGCCTGAAGTGTTCTAAATTGTAAGCAACTTTTTGCATTCCACTACCTTCCTCAAGTTGAAACACACCAGAATGCCCAAATTGATGATTTAATCAAAGTTTCAAACCATTGCCTTTGCATCTTAATTTCAATCTTCACCCTTGAACTTATTGTGGGTGAAATTGGTTCTAAAACTTACCTGTTCTACATAGGGAATAAATCTTCAAATATCATAATGTGTTGATGTTCTGTTCACAAACTTGCTTTCACAGTATGGGACCACCTCTATTTCTACTCTCGTATATGTATAAATCCATAAATTTCTGAATTAGGAGGAGCTGTATAGAAATTGATATGTTGGATATACTGCAAGGATTATCCATGCAACACGGCAATCTGAAGTTAATGAGTTAGCTTATCATATACTTGTTATGTTTTGATATCAAGAGAGGATTTTCTTAGAATGATATTCTTGTCTTTGGGTTTCTAATTATATTTGTCCTTTCTGATAATGGTTGAAAGTTTGGGGATTACAGAGAATATGCTTAAACACAATAGCCAACATTCCAGTTCACAGAGACCAAAATGTAACAGACTTCGATATATAAAATTTACTATACGAAAATCCAAAACCAGTTAAGATTGCTTCATTCTACGAAAGATGCCATACAATCTTCATTTCTTCTTATTATAGAATTAGGACAAATATAAGGTGGGCATGTTTTTACGACAGCTCATATTATCATTATATCTTATGTGCTTTATCAGTTGCCATCGCTTCTGTGGTGGATATAAGTTTATTGTAGCAAAGTTTATCTGGTTAATTGCGAAATGAAATATTGTTTGAAAAATAACTAGGGGTATTTTATTCTATTTTTTAAATTGTACTTAAATATGTATATATATTATAAACACAAACCACAAGCTTATAAAGCCTTAAGGCCCAGATATACTTGGTACATTATTAGTTGAAAGTAAACAGATAAACAATTAAATTACCCTAACCTACTGAGGCATCGGGAAATTTGGAGAAGTAAAATATAAAACAATTAAAATGATCATTGTAGTCGGCCGAGAGTGTACTTGGTCGGCTGTGAGTCATAAGTAAATAAGACTTTAGTTAATATTAATAATCCATGTACTTATGTTATGTACGTGTCATGTTAGTTAGTTGTCTCAGAAATTAAGTTCCTGACGAAGTAATTAGTTATAATGAAGGGATGCGACAGTTGGTACCTCAACCACCGCCAGCGTACCATATGTACTTGAGTCACGTAATCGGGAAACATAACGGTTCTACTATGCTATGCTATGTTATGTTTAGAGACAATATGATGTAAGTGTCGAAAACTAAATAAAGCAATACATCTATGTTCTATGCAATTGCCATGTGATTATTATATGCTATCAATGTTATTTTATATTTCCGCTTACTTTGTACGTCATTGTACTCGTAGCGAGTAAACATCCGACGCCTTTGCCTAAGCGTACCAGGGAAATCACCTGACGCTAAGATGGCAACGTGATGGGTCGACCGACGGAAGAGCTTGTGGAAACTAATGAAGAAAAGGAAGACGAGTTAACACAAGATTTGATAAATCTATGGAATATATCACTAAGAGATCACGTCCGGAGGGAAGCCCTCAGGCGAGAGATCCCTGAGGGCAATACATCTATGTTATCGGGAAACATAACGGTTCTACTATGCTATGCTATGTTATGTTTGGAGACAATATGATGTAAGTGTCGAAAACTAAATAAAGCAATACATCTATGTTCTATGCAATTGCCATGTGATTATTATATGCTATCAATGTTATTTTATATTTCCGCTTACTTTGTACGTCATTGTACTCGTAGCGAGTAAACATCCGACGCCTTTGCCTAAGCGTACCAGGGAAATCACCTGACGCTAAGATGGCAACGTGATGGGTCGACCGACGGAAGAGCTTGTGGAAACTAATGAAGAAAAGGAAGACGAGTTAACACAAGATTTGATAAATCTATGGAATATATCACTAAGAGATCACGTCCGGAGGGAAGCCCTCAGGCGAGAGATCCCTGAGGCAATTATCTGGGACAGACTGGAAGTGAACGATGAACTTGATCACCTTCTCAACCGTCTGCCAAGACTGTTGGCCCGCCATTTCATCATCCTACAGGACCTTCGGGCAGAGGAGGATCAGGAACACCGAAGGCAACAAATATTGCAGTGGTACGAAGAACGAACCAAGTGGGAAGAGGAAGAACAAGACACTAGCCGGAAACATACTCCCGGTAACCAACAATGATCGCATGAAGAACCTATAATGCCCATACGGCCAAACAAAGACAAGAACTGAATACCAATCGGGCACGAAGTTGAGGAGGAAAGGGTTCAGCGATCACTCAGACTACAGGGGCAAGAAAACTAGCGACGAAGACTAAGGCAAGTTGATAAAGAATTGAGTGAAGATCTAATTGAAATAAAACAAAGTATAAATAGAGCAAATGATAATCTTGAGGAAATAGACCAATCCATCAATAGAGCACATCAAAAATTTGTGGAGGGGAGGGACGAAGGACCCTTCATCACCCCGTACGTAGAAAGATACAAAATCAGTGAAAATGAAAATGAATTAACTAAAGAACTTGATAGCAGCATCCAACACATTCGAGAGTTGTCCATATCGGATGAGGACGAAGGGCTAAGGACTGGAAGATCTGAGCCTAAGACCCCGGGGCCGAGGGAGTACCAGAGTGAACCCCAAGAGACTCAAGGTGTCGAGGACGCTGACGGAAGACGTGGGAGTGACTCGTATGTGGCCGAGAGTGCAAGTGATGCACCGGAACGTAGCGGGGAAACCGGTCTAGTTGGGTCCAATACACAAAGAGGACAACGGGGAAAGATGGTGACTCCAGCCGAGCGGCAAAAGCTACCAAAGTTTACAGGGAATGGGTCAGAAGATCCAGTACGGAATTGTAAAACATGTGAAACAATTTGGATAGCCAACGGACAAGACGATCCGGATCACTGGCTGAAAGCATTCCCAGCAACACTGAGAGATAGTGCCATTGACTGGTACTCAAAATTGGACCAACTGCAAAAGGCATCATGGAGATTACTAAAGAAAGCATTCCAAAATGGAGGTGTCCCTTCACTGCTAGACAATCCGCCGCCTCCCGAGAATCGTCCCGCAAACAGAGTCTACTTCGCTGAGGCCGCCTTGTCAAGATGGTGCTGGCTACATAACACCAATCAGCACTCTGAGCTTCAATGCCATGAATTCCAAGTTGCGGTTGAGATTTTTAAGAGAAAAGCAAAGAATACGGAGGCCACAGAGAATCCTCCGATTACAGGATATGAGTTGGTCCCGACACCTCGATACGATCAGGCGTTGATCTTAGAAGATTTTAACTTCCCGCCTGAATTTCAAAGTTATACGCCCCCACCAATTAATTAGAAATTTCCACCAGCCTTAGCAAAATGGTCCCGTGGGGATGCCAGAGTTTCAAATGCCTTCGAAAGCTCATGCGACATATGCATCACCAAAAGAGCCTCTTAGCAGAGATGGTTATAGTTTTCCGCCTCTCAACAATAGTGTCCTAGTAGAAGGAATAAGAGAAGTACAAGCTCTTCAGTCAACTGGAAATGGAGCTCCTAGAGTTTATCAGAGGAACTATCCACAACATGAACCTCTGACTACATCAAAGCCCCCAAATAATTTTACAACTCCCACACATCCAAATGCGAGTAATGCTCCGAGTTTACCAAAAGATTCTCCAGAGTACAGACAGCAAAATGCAACGACAGGTAGAACTAGACAACAAACCACTCAACAGCCCGTTTATCAAGCTAAACGTGGACCTCCTAGAGAGGATGTGAAGAAGCTAAGCTCCTACGTGTTAGAAGAATTTAAGAAGATAAAGGTTAGTCTTCCCCTCTATGAGTTGATGAAAATTCAGGAGATTAGGGACACTCTTTTGGGAGTTTTGAAAGAAACTCGTATCATGAGAAATACCTCCCAGGAAGGATCCAATGCACCAAGAAACCCTCCTGTTGTCACACAATCTTGTCCCGTACAGAACACGAATGTGGTACAGGATGTACCCCAGACGCCAGTTAACACTTGGGAAGCCCAACAGCGGTCTCAAAATTTCGAAGGTATGGTACTAGACTCTTCAAGAACTTCTGAAAGACAAAGACCAGGAGGAGTGCTCAACCTGATGCTACCACAGAACAGAAACAGAACTTAAAGGACGCGGCTCAAGACAGTCAAGTTCAGTTCAACAGAAAAGATGAGAAAAGAGACAATTTGGCAGATGAAAGAAGAAAGCCAGTAGTGTTTTACCAGGGGAAAGATGAACCAGCCCCATTCCTGATTCCTATCAAAATTTTTGGGAAGTTATTACATAATTGTTTGATCGACTCCGACGCATCAAGTAATGTCATGCCTTTAAAGGTATGTGAGAGGTTGGGTTTAATCTCACTCCACACCAACAAGAAGGTGACTCAGTTGGATAAGATTGAAGTTCCCGTTATGGGAGAATTGAATAATATCCATATGTAGCTAGCAGTCGATCCCAAAATTCAGAGTTGTATTGACATATCAGTTGTGGATATACCAGATGGCTACGGCATGTTGTTGAGCAGAGATTGGTCTAGAAAACTAAATGGATACATTTCAACGGACTTCTCTCGCATATGGTTACCCTAGAGAGGGATTCCAAATCAGATATAAGTTGAACGTACACCACGACTCAGGGTGATGATCACAGAATATGGTGAAGACAATGAAGTTTTATTTATGGAAACTGATTTGGGCTCATACAAGCCCTTTAAGTAGGAAGTTCTCATGTTATAGAGCTCGAACAAAGAAAGACTTTTGGAAGACACGTCTTCCTCTACCGAAGTGTTAATTGAAGATGATTCAAATGAACATGAAGGAATGTTCGAGAATTTCAGAAACTTCGTGTTAGAGAACGTAAAGCAGAAGATAGATTTGGGAAAGGATGCCTCCATCAAAAGTTTGTTACTGCCCAATTGGTGTAGAATTCACGAGGCTTTCCATTCAGAGATCACATGTGCTATGTGCCAGATCGCCGTGAAACAAGTTTCAAAGACGGTTCCAAAAATCTCTTTAGAAGAACGTGAAGAAGTTGATGAAGGAGAAGGCTCTTCCCTGGATAAATTAGTAAAGAGTGAGATAGTCAAGCCGGCAGTGGAGAAAAATGTTCCAAAAGCATGTGATCGAGAGAATGCACATACCCAACCTCCCAGTACTCCCATGGAGAATCAAGTATGGACTTTAAGATTCGATGGATCAAAATCTAAGAAGGGAAATGTAGCTGGATTTGAACTTATTAGCCCAGCCGGAGAAGCATATTTAGGTGCTTACAGACAACAATTCTCTAGTACCAACAATGTCACTAAATATGAAACGGTGATTCATGGGTTGATCCTCACAATAGAAAAAGGAGCCAAAATTGTGCATGCCTATGGAGACTCAGATATAGAGGTCCGCCAAGTAAGGAAGCAGCACGCTTGTCATGATAAGAGATTAGGACATTACCGTAACAGAGTCTGGGACCTGATCGAGAGCTTCGATGCATTCAACATCAAGCAGGTTTACCGGTCCAGAAATTCAGTTGCCAATTCTCTCGCACGGGCAACTAGTTCATTAGAACCTTTGGCCATGGAGGGTTTGAAGAAGTTTATAGTGGAATTGATCTCTACACCTTCAATCCCAGACAATATAAAAAAATTTCAAGTGTTTGATGATGATAAGCAGATTCTAGAGTTCTTAACGTGCTCCGGAGTGTTCAAGGCACAGATTATAAATGAAGAAGAAATCGAAGAAGCAAAATTTGATGCTGAAGGGATCTTGAATTTAAAGACGAATGTTATCCCTAGAGGCATGGTTGAGTTGGAAAGACTGTTTGATCCCGACAAATTGCGCAAAAATCAGAGCACTCAAGGGGACAAATGTGAAGCAATCAACTTGGGAACAGATAAGCAAGTGAAGAATGTTTTTATTGGCAAAGTTTGTACACCCAAAGAGAAGCAAGGTATCTTACGAGCATTGAAAGAATTCTCCAATGTGGTAGCCTGGGGCTATGAAGATTTTAAAACGTATGACACTTCCTTGATTACACACACAATCCCATTGAAGCCAAGAAGTAAACCATTCAAACAAAGGCAGAGGCCCGTGAACCCATTGCTAGAACCATTAATTCATCAAGAGGTCAGAAAGCTCCTTTCTACTAGGATTATCTTTCTGATAAGGCACTTGACGTGGGTCGCCAATCTAGTTCCAGTTAGAAAGAAGAATGATGAAATAAGGTTGTGCGTTGATTTTCGCAATTTGAACAAAGCGTTTGAAGAGGATAATTATCCTTTGCCCTCATTGGATGAAGTGTTGCAAGTCGTTAATGGCTCTCAAATGATATCCTTCCTAGATGGTGTAATGTCCCCATTTCAAGCCTGACATTTTCAGTGACCGTTAGCCTTTCTTTGGGAACCCGGAGGCTAGTCGGAAGTTAAAATTAGGGTTTCCTAATTTTGAGGAGATCATTGCTCGGAGATGATAGTTTTAATGGCGGATTCCTTCTGGGTTTTTAGAGGGCTTCGCAGTGGTATGTTCGTCTCAGCATTCAGAGTACTTTTTGGAATTTACTATTTTTAGTAAATTCTATTTTTGGCAGTTTCCAGATGTGCTCAGGATGGTTGACTCCTGGCTTCAGAATGATCAGTTGACTTCTTCAGTTTTGGCTTTAGGGCACTGTCGGAGAAATAAGTTAAGTCATTTAAATTAAAAAGTCACGTTATAATTATTATAATTAAACGTTGACCATGGGCTTAGACTTAATGACTTAATGTTGTGTTTAAATGGTGGTTCCTTGAGGGTGGCGCCTTCATTATGAAATGATTTAATATTTCCCTAAGTCAAAACAGGGTATGATGGGCGCCTTAATCAAAGTATGATGTTTTAATTAAAATATCATTTATTAAGCCTTGAGGAGAAAGTACGCCCAATCTTGAGGAGGGTGAAGTTTGACCTAAAAGCTGATTTTAGGGTTTTGCAAAGTCAATTGAAGGTTATAAAGAGGAGTCTTGGTGCATCATTGGGGTTATCTTGGAAAATACACTGTTATGCTGCCGGATTGAATCTGGATTGCTTCGAGGGATGAAGACCTCCTAGTTTGGGCATCGTTTCATGTTTGCAAGACAACATCTAGTGGTGAAACATTGTATTGTGGGTTTGCAATTTAGTTCATGCATTGTCTTTCAGCTTATAGCATACTTAGATCTGATTGAGTAAATCATAGGTTTCAGCTTATTGCATTATTGTAGACAGCAGATTAGAAGTTTTAATCATATCTTGTAAAAGACAAAAAAATAAGTTCTGGGTATTGCATTCGTCTTACTGTTTAGGGGAGGCGATCATTTGTCTCTAATATCAGATTTTTATGTGGTGTATTCATTTTTTAAAGGCAAATCGAATTCTTGCAGCTAGGCCGTACTTGTCCTAACCTTGGGATTTGTGTCTTCATATTATAGTTGCATTTTGGGGTTGGGTTAAGCATCTAGAGTGAGCGCCTTGGTCATAGAAATCATTTGAATCTGTTTTTAGGCAATTTGGGTGGATTATAAGAGAGGTATGAGCAATTGTATGAATTCTTAATATGCTGGTTTTGATGGTAAAAAGACAGATTTGAGATAAATAGGAAAAACAGAAATATCAGATCCAAGTCTTTGTAATGTTTGATGTGGCTTTGAATTCAGCCATGAGATATCCATTTGTATTGTAAAGATTCATACTTCTTAGCTCTAACATCTTGGCAGGCGTGTGGAGTCAGAATTGTAAACTGACCAGTAGTACTGGCAGTCATTATTGCTTGTTTAAATCTGGTTGTAATTCTAAATCTCAGTCAAGCTATTGTAATAACTAGAACTCCGCCCTATGGTAGCTACTGCCTACATCGGGTAGCAAGCACATTCTGGGTGTCGAGTAATTTCATTTCACAGCATTTATCTTTCAGCATTTGTTTTGCTTTCACTCCGTCATATGGTCGCCCCTCACTCCGCATTGGATTGGGTAGCACATACTTGACGTTGAGTTCTTTCTGCAAATTAGAATAGAAGACCCTCTGACCAATGCTCACCTTCAACGGTGCCATTCTGGTTAGAGTTACAGCATAAGCATTTTCATTCAGATCCTCTGACCAATGCTCGCCATCATTGGCGCCATTCTGGTTAGAGTTGCTTTCGTGCACGTTTAAGTTTATCCATCTAACCTTAACGGGTGCACTGTTTGTAATGTTGTAATCTAATAATTTGTGAAAATCAAAAAAAATTGGCTCGGTATATTTCAGATGGCTACTTTGGATACAACCAGGTAATGGTAGAAGAGGCAGATGGATTGAAGACAGCTTTCACCACCAAGTGGGGAACTTTTACGTACAGAAAGATGCCTTTTGGCTTGATCAACGTTGAAGCCACATTTTAGCGGGCCATGGACATTGCTTTCCAGGATTTAATTGGAAGATGCATAATCATATATATGGATGATCTAACTGTGTTCTCCAAAAGGAGAATAGATCACATTGAAGATCTGAGAAATATCTTTCAGAGATGTGGAAGGTATGGCATTTCTCTCAATTCAAAGAAGTGCGTATTCGGTGTTACTAAAGGGAGATTATTAGGGCATGTTATTTCAGAAAAAGGGCATCTCAATTGACCCAGACCGTATTGTAGCAATTTCGAAGATCGGTTTGCCAAGAAGCCAGAAAGAGCTGAGATCATTCTTTGGCAAGATCAATTTTGTAAGGAAGTTTATAACTGGGTTTGCCGAGATTGTCAAAACCATTGAATGAAATGTTGAAGAAAAATGCGAAGGTCGATTGGACTCCTCAAACTAGGAAAGCATTTGATGGAATCAAGCAGGCAATAGTGGATGCCCCAATATTAGTTAGTCCTAATTATTCCAAGCCATTCTATTTGTACTCTTTTGCTTCAGAACATACTTGCGCGGCAGTATTGACCCAAAGGATAGAAGAAAAAGATGAACATCCAATAGCTTTCATGAGTGCACCTCTGAAGGATGAAGAGTTGAGGTATCCTAGTGTAGAGAAGCAGGCTTATGCTTTGGTGAAGGCCGTTAAGAAATTCAAGCACTACATCCTGAGAAGCAAAGTCTATGCTATAGTTCCAGATGCCGCAGTTAAGACACTATTGATGCAGAACGAACTGGGCGAAAGAAGAGGCAAGTGGGTTGCCACTTTGCAAGAATATGATATGGAGATACAGCCTATGAAGTTGGTCTGAGCGCAAGCTCTAGCACAAACAATTGCAATGACAGGACCCGGACTCGTGTAGCAGACATATGTATTGCAGGAAGTTTCTCCGAGAGAATGGTATGATGACACCATTTACTATTTGTTGAATCATAGATGCGCTTCACATTTGAATCTGGTGCAACAAAGAGCCCTAAGAATGAAGAGCCAGAGGTTTATGCTTCAAGGGTCAGTGTTTTATAGAAGAAATCATGAAGGAATTTACCTAAGATGTGTAGGAAAAGAAGAAGCCCAGCAACTCATGGAGCATTTTCATGAGAAATTTGGAACAGGTCACGGAGGTGGTTTGGCCATGGCTCACCAGATTTCAAGGGTTGGATATTATGGGCCTACACTCTTTAAGGATGCCTACGAACACGTGAAGGCTTGTCATATTTATCAGACAGCTACAGATAGAGGGAAGAATCCAGCTATGCCTTTGCAACCGGTGATTGAAGTCAGGCCATTTGCTAAATGGGGATTAGACTTTATTGGGATGATCAATCCACCTTCCTCGACGCAACACAAGTACATTTTGACAACAACAAATTATTGCACCAGGTGGACGAAGGCTCAAGCTCTTAAGCTTTGCACAACAGACGTGGTGATTAAGTTTATTGAAGAAAACATTATTACAAGATTCGGATGCCCCCACACTTTGGTGTGTGATAATGGTCCAGCTTTTTCATCCCTGAAATTTTTGAACTGGGCATTTGAATATGGGATCACTTTAAAATTCTCTTCCAATTATTATCCACAAGGGAATGGACTTGCAGAGTCCACGAACAAGAATTTGCTCAATGCTATTAAGAAGTTATTGGATTAGAACCCCAAGGATTGGCACACGCAGCTGAGGTTTGCTTTGTGGGCAGACAGGACCAAAACAAAGAATTCTTTAGGAACATCTCCTTATCATTTGGTTTATGGGCAAGACCCCGTCTTCCCAGTTCAGCTGAGGATCCCGACTCTTCAATTTATTCAAGAATATCTCGAGGGAGAGGACCGAGTTCAAACCAAGTTGTCCCAGTTGATGCATTTGGAGGAAAATAGAGATGAAGCATTGCAAAATTTAGCTAAGCATCAAGGAATTGTGAAGAGATGGTTCGACAAGCAGGCTAAGGTCAAGTCCTTCAGGATTTCTGACTTGGTTTTATGTTGGGACAAGGCCCATGAAAGGAAAGGTGACCATGACAAGTTCGACAAGTTGTGTCTGAGCCCTTATCAAATTTTTGAGATCCTGGGAGATAATGCATTCAGGTTGAGAACGCTGACAGGAGAGGATATCCCATTGCCAGTCAATGGGTGATTCCTCAAGCATTATTTCCAAGTGTAGGCTCCCCCCCTGGGACCTACTTTGTACATAGTTAGATTAGGCTGCTTTTTCCGTTTTCCTTTTGGCTTTGGTTTGTTCCGTTTTGGTTTTGGTTTGTTGCCCTTCGGGTTTTTGGTTTGGTGTTTCTTTCCCTTGAGTTGTCTGCTCAAGTGGTTTTGGTTTGGGTTTGGAATGGGCGAAGATTTTGGGTTTCCCGTTGCGAAGGGGGTGATAATGTTTTCCTTACACAATTTGGTTTACTGCCATTGGGCTTTGTGGATTTGTGAAAATGTAGAAAGCCAAGGTTGTTTTCCTCTTGTCATCATCCAGTTTCGAAATAAGCTTGACTCAGGAGGTTAATCAGTTATTGTCTCTTAACACATAAGTCTGAGATCATAATGCCCTATTTGTTCAACAAACTACTCTGAGTCATCTTGATTCCTTGGGAGAGGTTATGGCAAGTGAAAATTTTACGTCTTGCTTCAGCCCCACTGCAATTCTCAAACCCATTGGTAACTTCATGGCTTACCAGCCAATTATGGAATTGACGGAAAATTAGTATGGAAGAAAAGAAAGGACAAAATATGCTAAATAGAAATATCTGGAAAAGAACAATGAAAGAAATATTATACTTTGAATATTGGTTTTGGGAACATGCGGATAACTCCACTGGGGCTATGGACGCCTGACCGGCAGTGGAGCAATATTCGTGAGGATTGTAGCGACAACCTCGTTCAGGCTATGGACGCCTGACTGGCAATGAGGCAATGTCCAAGATGCTTTCGAAGTTAAGATACTTATATAGCTTGCCTTAGCCAATTTCGAGGGTCAAGGTGGTTTAGAGATGAACTGAATGCATGCACTCAGAAGATCTTGGATGAGGGTGTTTTGACCCAATATTAGATTCTTCTCCCTTTTTGGGTGAATTCCTTTATGTATGATGGTTCGAGAAAAATTAGCCAAGGTTCTATTCTTAAAGTGTTTTTCAACACTTTCCCGTGGAGTCACCAGATGTTGTGACCTTTTCACACATCACCCCATTCAAAATAGGTACCCCCTAATTTTTGCTCCATTCTAGTCTTTTTGGCTTTTTTTGGCATCTCTCTCTCTCTGTTCCTCGCGGTCTTTCCGAGGATGTCCCTATCTTTGACCTAATTGGAAATTTTGGTTGAGTCTGAAGTGCATTTTGATGAATTAGGGTTTTCATTCTTCAAGCTTGTTTGAGGTCAAATCAAGTTGGCAAATTGAAATCTGACTTGGCTTTGCAATCAGGAGGCTTCAGGCAGGTTCCCATTAAACTTTCACTGAATTCTGACAACTTACTATTTTTAGTAAATACTTAATTTGGGGCCTTTTCCTCTCGATTTTGGAATTTTGACTATGTCACCATGTTTTGAACACTTCAAAGTGCTTGCATGCAAAATTTGAGCAAATTCTGACAGCTTTCTATTTTTAGCAGTTCTAGCTTCAAGAGCAATTTTTAAGGTTTGCATGTATGATTTTTCAATGCATGTCAGGATAGTCTTTTTGGGTTTTTCGAGAGCTCAAAAATCTTCTAAGTCACAAAATGTCAGCACTCACCTTCATATGCGCCCTAGGCTGGATGGAAACTTTCAAAGGCGTTGAAAAGTGAAGCACCACCCTTCATATGCGCCCTTGACAGGAAGGGAAGGTGAGGAAAGTTCTAAAGTCAAAAATGGAAGGAGACCCTCCCATATGCACCCATGGTGAAGAGGGTGAGTTGAAAATGCCTAAGGCAATGTAAGTGGAAGTAGGCCCCCTTGAATGCGCCCACCTAGTGAAGGAAGCTTGAAAAAGTTTCTAAGGCATGTAAAACATGAACCTCAAGCCTTCAAATGTGCCCAAGGAGTAGGGGGGCGTAGGAATTTTCTAAGTCATGTAAAATGGAATGCCAAGGGGTAAAATGCGCCCTAAGGGAGTCAAGGGGCATTTGAAAAACGCCTAAGGCATTGAGAATGGAAGCTAGACCTCCCATATGCACCCTTGACTTGAAGTGAAGGTGTTTTAAGAAAGTTCTAAAGTCAAAAATGGAAGGAGACCCTCCCATATGCGCCCATGGTGAAGAGGGTGAGTTGAAAACGCCTAAGGCAAGTAGCATGAAGCTCAAGGGATCAAATGCGCCCTTGACATGAAGGTTAAGTGGGAAAGTTTTCTACGTCAAGTAAATGGAAGTTGACCCCTCTAAATGCGCCAAGGATGGGAAAGTGATGGTGGAAATTTCCTAATGCGTGGAAAATGAAAGCATAAGGGGTAGAATGCACCCAAGGTAAGGTGGCATTTGGAATGTTTCTAAGGAAAAAAAAATTAAATGAACCCCTTTTCAAATGCACCCATGGTGACCAGAGGATCGAAAAGTTTCCAAGGCATAAAATAAAGTGCCACTTGGGAAAATACGCCCAAGCATGGAGAAGTTGATGAGAAATTTTTCTAAGGCATTAAGATGTAAGCTTGACCCCTCATGTGCACCCAAGGCAAAATCAAGAGGAGGATGTCAAGAAAACACCTAAGGCATAAAATAAAAGGCCACTGGGTAAAATGCGCCCAAGTTGAGAAGATGAGTTAAAAATATTCCAAGGCGTTGAAAGTGAAGCAAACCCCTTCAAATGCGCCCAAGGTGGGAAAAGTTTAAATAAACATTAATGAAATATTTCAAGGTTGATAAATTAAATGACCCCCTTCATGTGCGCCCTTGAATAATAAAGTTGGAAAATATTTTCTAAGAGGGTCTTGAATATTTTCTAAAGGGGGGAAATGAATTAAAATTGGCTTATGATTTTAAATGGACGCCTATGCCTGAGGGATGATTTTTTTAAATATCAATGGGGTGAAATTTTCTAATTCAAATAAAATAACAATTGTTGCAAGTTGCCAGAGGAGGGAAAATTTGAACTTCTGCAAAGTAGTGGAGGAAGAAATTAAATGAGTTTGCTAAAATAAGCCTCCTTCTAGAAGTCAAAATATTCTCAGGCCAAGTTATAAGAGCTGTGAAGATTTTCATTTCTCCTCACCAGCTACAAGTGTGAATTTGAGACTCTGTGGGTGAAGAGAAAATCGAAGTTGGGAGAAGTCGTTGAAGGAGCCAAAAAATTTCTAAGCGTTAGAAGAGATATTGATATTGCTGCAAAGTGTTGAGGTTTGAAGTCAGAATTTCAGTGCTGGAATTCTTCATTTTTAGAATTCGCTCCATGTGCTGGGCATTATGAGGTTAATTAAAATTTTCTAAGTGAAGTTTCTAATGAATGTCTTTTATTTCTGCAGGATGGCTGAAGCAAATAGAGGAGCGACTGCAAGAGCAAACAAGGCTGCAAATGTTGAATCTAGCAAAGCCAATGTATCCAGACAGGCAGTGATCAAGAAGTTAAGCAAGCCATTTCTTCCGAAGTCAAAATTTACTTCGAAATTGGGAGAGTTGAGTGATACAAATCTTGGCTCATTCAATTCGGGAGCACTCAGAAGTCAAATGCATGGGATAGGTGATTATCCTCCGTCAATCACAACACACAACATTGTGAACAGTGGTCTTTATGCAGCTGCTAGTTTTCAACCAGCCATTCAGTGTCCAGAGCTGATTATGGAGTGTGCCAATTACTATAGACCGGATCGGAGAACAATTGTTTCACCTGATGGCAAGTTGTTTGCCAATCTCACGCCTGAAGCCATCGAGGAGGCATTTGGAATTCTTGCTTCCAACGGGATGATTTACAAAACAAGAGAAAGGGCTGAAAAGATGTATGCTTCTTCTTTTGAGAGATGTGCAGGATTGATTAATTCGGTGTGGATGCAAAAACCAAGGCCTACTCGCACCAAATTGCCCAAGCAGATAATTTCAGATGATGTAAAGCAAGAATATTGTGACTTAATTATGATGCTTAGCAAGGTGAATGGAAGTCCCCAATCTTATATCTTCAAGCCTTGGATGTTCTATTTCATCAGCATCGTGCTAGAAGGCAAAGATCGTGTAGACTGTGCAAGGATGATAAGTGATAGTATACACGAGCAGTTTAGAAATTTGAGAAGAACAAAGACCTATATGAGTTCCTATGTGATTTATATGCCAGCTCGAATGACAAAGTACAGGGGAATATCCTATAAGGAGCCAATTGGGTGTGGTAGTGAGGAGTTTAAAATTCATGAGGCTTGCCTGCAGTTGCACCTAGACAGCACCCCTCACTACAAAAGAGTTAATGACGCCTTCACTATGTACATAACCAAAACTCTTCAGCGGAAAACTCATCAGAGAATATCAAAGGAAGCACAGGTGTTGATTGAGAAGTATGGAGGTTGGTTTATCCAATTTCCAAAATTCACATATATAAGGCTGCAGGGGTTCGCGTCATATCCTTTCAGATTGCCAAGATACCCCACGAACAAAATTTTGATGCTAGAGATATCTAGGCAACTCCTTGCCTATGATAGAATTCAGAAAAAGAAGAAGAAAGGAGGACTTGATTTCCCTATCATCATGGGAAATTCGGATGATGTTTGTCCCACCTTACAAGCAGCCAAGGAAGCTGAAGATGAGATGCAATTCTTCCACCTCTCGTACCACAATTGCAAGCAGGATTATGACCCTTACAAAAATATCAGGATGATACTGATTGAGGAGTTTAGACATAGGGCGCATATTGAAGATTTATGGGCCAACGCGGTTGATGATGCTGAGATTAGGAGAAGAATGTTTTCCAAGATACCCTTGAGCATGATCAGAGAATGAGAGATTATTCCAATCCCAGACCAGGTGGATGAGGACATGAATGTTATGCAGTCTGATTACGAGACAGTGAGAAATACAACAATCCCTCTTCCTGATTGGTCTGAGCCGAAGATTACAGATTTAGATACACTGTGCATACCAGTGTGACATTTACAAGAAATTGGGTGGAAAGGCATGTGAGCAGGCTTAAGAGGAAATCAATTCCTCTCACTTACAGCTTGATGGGTGACCAGAGGCCACCAACAGTCAGAAAGAAGAAGCAGGTCTCCCAAGCTCCGGAACCACGAAGAGAGCAACGAATTCAGCAGATACCTCAAAGAGTTGAGGAAGCATCATCCACACCATCACAGGCTCACTCTCCGAGTGTACAAGAGGTCTCATTGTTTGCAGACCAAAGAAATAGATTAAATGAAAAACAAGAGTTACAAGAAGCAAATCAGCCACCCCGTAGGGAGTCAGTTGGTCAAAGTGTCAATGTGCCATGAAGAGACATCCGACAGGAGGGAGAAGAGGAAACAGCCACAGAGACTCGCTTCCAACAGGAGATTGAAGCAGCTTGAGAGGATGAGACCACTGCAGGGGAAGGTACCCAGCAAACAGAGGTTGATGAGCCTAATCAGGACGTTAATAGAGAAGAGGTTCATGAAGAAGAAGCAAGAGAGGAACAGCCACTTGTTGTTAGTAACATGCAGCAAGCAGTGTCGGATTGGTTAAGGGATAGAATGAGAAGGGATCCTATTGAGGAGACTGACCCGGCGATTGAGATGGAAGAATTCCTCAGTAGAATTAATGCACCACTGGATAAGAAGAAGGCCAAAAATTCTCAAAGATTTCTACGGATGAGGATGGTTCTCGCACACTGCATGTGGTCGTTCCCAAGGTTGAGTGTGATCGAGATGATGCTGTTCCCGAAAATTATATGATCACTACCATGGAGTTAGGCCGCCCTACAGGGGCTTAGATAATTGAGTGTGATAGCTCCTACCAGGCACTCAAGGACAAGTTGCTCTAAACCAAGGGAAAGTACAAACAATTGAAGATGGAGCATAAGACATTAGTGGGTTACGTGCAACACTTGGCCCGTCCTTGTGGGTAGGAGAACCCGACAATTGATCTTTCGGCAAAATTCCGGAGAGAATCAGTTAGCGGCTTGGAAGACTTGAGGAAGATGGCTCAGGAGGCCGATAAGTGGGTTGGCAATGTTAGCACTGAGACAAAGAAGTTCATGATAGATCTCGCTCATTTTTATCGGCAGGCCTCTGACATTCTGGCACGCGTGGATATCGTTGATCAAGCCTAGAACGAGACTCATGTCTATCAAACTAAGACTGTTCTTCGTTTGGAGGCTTTGATGCACATGCCCCTATAGATTCTAGTGGAGGGAGGCGTGATACAGGAGGGTGACAGATATGACTTCACCGGTTGGTATTCGTCAATGGTCACGGGTCGAGGTTTCTTTGATGCAGCACAGGCAGATTCAACTAGAGTCAAGAAGGCTATGGGAAATATTCTGGATGGAGGAGGCAAAATTTGCTAGGAGACCAACTCCAGAGGAGATGACTACATATGGCTTGACGAGCAGGTTGGAGCCTTTCTTCTCAAGTGTGAGATCCTTTGTTTAAGATGATTTTGAAAACGTTTCAGCTTTCTCCAGTATTATTCAAAACACCTAGGATGCCTTAGTCACTTGGAGAAAATCTTGTACTCGGCATGGGCAGACAGTCACGGTGCTTGAATTTCAGCTCAACCATATTCAACCTATTTCGGTTCAAGAGGTTGAGGCAGTGTTGGCCCAATTCGTCGAGTTCGCAATCAAAGAGAAGGAGAGTGGAAACGCCTTGTTGGATGATGACCTTCTAGAGGATGATGGTGGACATTAATTGCTCATCATGGTTTCGGGAGGGAGTGGAGAATCTTTTGTTCATTTATCACCCCACTCCTCGTGGCGGTTTTTAGGGAAAAAGGTTGATCAGGGCATATGTAGCTCAATCTGAGCCTTTCATTGTAATTCAATCTAAGTCGTCCATTGGATTTGGCCAACTATAAAAGGGGCATCCCCCCTCATTTGTAATTCATTAGAACATAGAGAGATAAGATCAGAGAGTAGAGCATAGAAAGGCAAATAGCATAGATTGATAGCATAGCTTAGATTGAAGAGGAAGGAAAGTTTTAAAATTGAATGCTTTGTAAGAGATTGTTGTGAACACTCCTATAATAAAAAGAGTTATCATTGCTTGTGGTTTCATCTTTTGTTGTGGGTAGCTAGCAAGATTTCTTCGTCCTTCCAATTCGCGTAGAATTTTAAAATAAAGCTTAGAGTAAAGTAGATATTAATTCATGCATGTAGATAGTTGTGGAATGTGGTGGTCAAATTGAGCAAGCTTTAGTAGTCCATACCACTAGCAGCTCACTGATGGTGAGTTCGCCTTGTGTGGTCAACTGGAATATTATGCACTTAACTTCGGTTATGATTTATATGTTGGTATGCATCGTTGTGATGGTATCTTCATGTTAAGTTGTAGTCTGAATGCCTTAAGTTACTCCTTTGAAAATTGCATCGGTTCTGTGGAAGTTGTCCAAGGTGAGGCAAACCAGAGCTTGGTTTGAGTTTGCAAGAATTGATCTTCGCATCCCGTGATTAGAGTAGACAGTAGCATTTCTAATCCCTGCATCCATTTAAATTCAGCATTTTCTAGTTAGTCTAGGAAATTCGAGCTTCATTGGTATATCTTCCGAGTCTTGAGAGTCATTTTCGAGTAAGCAATCACGTAAGTCCCCTTGAAATACCAACAAATCACATCGAGCCAACCAAGTCTACATCCACTACATGAAGGAACCTTGGAGTTGAATCCATGATCTTTTGCAATCTTAGCATGCAGGATATTTTGATCAAGAGAGGATAGAGTAGCCGTTGGAAACTTTATTCTATGTTGGTGTGGTCATAAAACACCCGTCAACGGGTCGGAGGCAAAAACCAACATCATACGGCAAGTATTATAGACCACCATACCCATCAAAGTAACTGACCTTCTCCAAACTATGCCGCAGTTGGGACTAGCAATGACAAATGTCATCAGAGATGGCAACCAACCGCAATCAAAGGACCGAAGGCAAGAATTGGTACCAGAACCGCCACTGTACGGTGAACAAACTATTGACCCCGTACTACTCATGGCAAAAATTGGGAACATGCCAACGGTTGTGCAGATGGAGATCGGAGGGAATATCTTGACAAATACTATCATCGACAAAGGATCGGGAGTCAACGTACTGCCCGAAGACACATGGAAGTGTCTTGGGAAGCCTACACTCTAGCCACCAACATTCCAACTGATCGGCGCTGATCAACATGGTATCAAGCCGTTGGGAACGCTGATGGTGCAAAATGTGACAAGCCGTTGGGAACGCTGATGGTGCAAAATGTGACAATCAGGACACAACAGTTTTTGCACAATTTTGTCGTCATCCCATTATAGAGGAAAGTGTACGATGCACTACTTGGGAGAGAATGGTTGATAGTCGCCAAGGCAAATCAGAATTGGAAGAAGAACACACTCTCGATTGAGAACAACAGGCGGAAGTACGTCATCAACTTGAAGAACCAAGCCATGAGCGAAGAATTGGCTTCCTCCAGATCAGAATCGGATGGAGGTGAGTCGGATGTCGACGAAGGAAGGAAAGCTATGGAACCAAACACCGAAGGCGTACTTGAACTCGAGAGTTGTTCGGAGGACGAGACAAGTTCGCTGAATGGCCTATTTCATTGGCAGATGGAAGACTATGAAGTGTTCCATCGGGAGTGTAACATGTTGCAGATCGGAGAAACCCAGGAAGAAGAGGAGAAGGGCACGTCCAACCAAACAATCTCGGCCAAGCACAGAGAGTACAAAGAAAGAGTATAAAAATCAGACGATATGCCAACCCACAAGTCCGAACAGGTACGAGATGAAAAAATTGTGTTGGAGCCAAAAAATGGGAAAATAGCTAAAGAGAAAATAATGGAGTTAAAAAATGAAAAGTATGAAAAAAGGAAAAGAGAGGAAGAAAGAGAGAAAAGAGACGAAGGAGAGAGAAAATAAAGACAAAGAAGAAAAAAGAGACAAAGGAGAGAAAAGAGACGGGGGAGAGAAAATAAAGACAAGAAGAAAAAGAAGATGGAGGAGAGAGAAAACAAAGACAAAGAAGGAAAAGGAAAAGGAAAAGGAAACAGAAGAGAGAAAAGAGACGGAGGAGAGAGAAAGAGAAAAAGGAGACAAAAGAAGAAAAATAAATAAAAAACACGGAGGAACAAAAATAAACGGTAGTATTAAAGTAAAGGTCGTACCAATATATAAAACTCAGAGAGCATTAAAGATAAGTCAACAAAGTTATAAGGGAAACCTTCAAAAAGCCGTACAAAGCCAAAAAGACGCCATACAATATAAAGGAGAAGCCGTACGATCTGAAGAAAGAAATGTCACACAATTAAAAAGGCTAGCAAACACCGTACAGGAAAAGAATACAAAAGTTGTACGATGGGAAAGTATAGGAAGTCGACAGGAGGAAACATAAAGGAAGGAGTCGAAGAAAATCACAAGGAAATAAAGCCCGTACAAAGACAAAAGGATGTTGTATGAAGATATAAAGTAAGGAAGGTCGTACGAGTTTCCTTGGAGAATATCAAGCAAGTATCAATTAAAAGTTTCGTACAACAAGCATTAAAGGTTGAAATAAACAATATGGAAATTGTCGTACGATGAATCATCAAGGAGGGCGTACGAGAGTACATTAGAGATGCCAAGAGTGTCGTACGAAGTTGCCTTGTTAATGCCACACAAAATGGGAACAAGGACGTGCGAGAATTGAAGGAGATTGTCGTATGGATATTTGAATAGACCGACGTACGAACTTGTGGCGAAAGTGCACACGATCCTGGAGGTATATTGTCGTATGAGTATTGGAACATATTGTCATACAAGTCTGGGAGAAGATTGTCGTACGAGCCATGAACAAAAGTGTCGTACGAGGTTATGGTGATGCTTCCGTACGAGTTTGTGACAAAAGCTTTGTCATGCAAGCATCGAATGGAAGTGCCAAGAAGACCGTACAATCTATGATCAACAAAACTCGTGGAAATTGTGAAGCCGTAAGGGGAGAAAGTCACATAGGTAAAAAGGCCGTACAAACCAAAGTCGTCCAGAGTCAGGGAAATCGAACCAAGGGAAGAATAAATTGACCAAGCACATACAGAACCAACGTTGTACGAATAACCAGAAGGGTTGTAGTAGACAATCTCAAATCAAAATTTATGCAAAGGAGGCATTCTATATGGTGCCAGAATGGCTAATTTCGGGCTTGATCAGCAATATTTGGAATCTTGTGAAAATTCATGGAAATGATGTGCGTGATGGAGTTTTGTATGGTTTCCGAAGTGGTAAATTGGTCTTGGCGGCGGGGGCGTTGCCCCTTGACCCCGCCCTGGTGCTAGGGGTGCTACCCCCAAACCCCGCAAGGGGCGCTGCCCCTCGACCCTACTAGGGGCGCTACCCCCAAACCCCCACAAGGGGCGCTGCCCCTTGACCCCACTAGGGGTGTTGCCCCCAGACCCCCATCAAATTTATTGGCATTGCCAAATTGCAGTGCAACCATTCATCATAGTACAATCACAGGAGCATTTGGCTGTCGAGCAAACAAGAGTTGTAGCTCTTGAGGAGAAGTTGGCAGAGAGAGATGCAGTATTGGGTGAGAGTGACAATCAGTTGGCAGAGAAGGATCAGCTATTGGTAGAAAAATATACACAGAGGGTTGATGTGCAACGACTTTCGACCGAGAGGGAGAGTCAGCCACAGGGAAAAGACAAGGAATTGGCTAGCACCAAGCAGGAACTTGAGTTGGCATTTTTGGTTTTCAGTCGTCTGGAAGACTACTTTGTGGGGGGGATGATGTAGTCGACTGAGAGTGTACTTGGTCGGCTGTGAGTCATAAGTAAATAAGACTTTAGTTAATATTAATAATCCATGTACTTATTGTTGATGTTAATGCAGCGTCGGTCTTCACTAGTACATGGGCCGACCTTATAATTAAGTTATACAATGTACTTATTCTGGCCGACTTTATTTATTATTAAATGTTTATCAAAAGGCCGACCTATATGAAGAGGCGCCAAGAAGGTATATATACAAGGTCACCTTTTTGATGTTAACATATATTCGAATATACACAAAAGAAAGTTCGCTATTTTGGCAGAGCAGAATTCGCAGTCATAGAAGAAGCTCATACTTGGATTCCCATACATAGAAGAAGTTCATACTTGAACAGCAGATCATCTTTTGTAGCAGCAGACCGATTTCAAGGAGAAACATATTCATTTGTATCTTTGCATCTAAGAGAGATGCTATCATTCATTGTATCAAATTCGGCATTGTGTTGGGCCTGAGTTCAAGCAGATTTCTGCTCTTATTCCTTCAATATATAAGAGATATATTTGCTGGGTTTTTCTCCCTCAAGAGGAGGGTTTTCCCAGGGTATCTTGTTGTGTTCATTGTCTTATGTGTTGCATTTCTTTTATTCAATTGATTAAATAATCTGATCTAAGAAACACTAACATGGTATCAGAGCGGGTGTGAAAAAGATCGTGATCAGATTTAGTTCGCAACACTTATTCTTTTTCAGTCTATCTTCCAAATTTCTCAAGATGGTGAACGGTCTGAAAATCGAGGATAGACTCGAAGGGATCTCGAACTACATATCATGGAGATTCAGGTTCATGCTAACCTTGGAAGAGAATGATTTGGCTGAGTTTGTGAAAACAAAAGTTCCCGAACCTGAGGGGGAAGAAGAGAAGCTGCAGTGGAGGAAGAAAGACACTAGGGCAAAGAAAGCATTGGTTGATTCCGTCAAAGATCATATTGTACCAATTATCTTCAAGTTGGATACAGCAAGAGAGATGTTTACAACCTTGGAAGAGATGTACGAAATCAACAACACCAGTCGTGCCCTTGCTCTGAAGCAACAACTTCATCATGTGAAAATGGAGAAAGGAGAATCTGTTATTACATACTTCATGAGGATTTCAGAGATAAAAGATCAGCTCTCCACTATTGGACACATGATTGATGATAAAGAACTGACTATGCTTGCTCTCAATGGTCTTCCGCTTTCATGGGAGGCATTCATCCAAGGAATCAGTGCAAGATCCGAACTTCCTAAGTTTGATCGATTGAGGATTGATTGCATTCAAGAAGAGTCAAGACTAACAGCAAGGGGGATTGGTCAAAGCTCAAAGAATGAAGAATTACAAGTTCTTACCTCTCATTCATCAAACAAAGGAAAAGGCCTTAAGAAAGGATTCTTCAAAAGGAATCGAGAAGATGGAAATGATGATGCTCCTACCTTCAAAAGAAAACGAGACATGTCCAAGATTCAATGTTTTCGTTGTGATAAGTATGGTCACTTTGCGAGGGTGTGCCCTCAACGACCTAAGCTTCAAGTTGCCACTGCAGATGTTGAAGAAGTCACTCCACAAAAGGACTCCAGTAATTATCTATTTTATTCAGCCTTGTCTAGCAATGTTTCTACGGACTCTTACACTTGGTTGATTGACAGTGGTGCTTCTAGACACATCACCGGATTCAGAAGTCACCTTTCAAACTTAATGGAAAGCAACTCTAGTGATCAAGTTGTTATTGGAGATGATGCTAGATATTCTGTAAAAGGGTTTGGAAATTCCACTCTTCACTTGGATTCTGGAATTTCTTTGGAATTGAATGATGTACTGTTCGTACCAGGGATAAAGAGGAACCTTGTTTCAATTTCAGCATTAGAAGACAAAGGTTATCAAGTTGCCTTCTCTAAAGGGAAAGTTCTTATATGGGCAAAGAACTCCAGCTTCAAATCTGCTCAAGTGATTGGAGTTAGACATGAATGTCTCTACATGCTGTGCACTCGTCCTCTTCAAGCACTTGTGCATAACAGTACCAGCATGTGTGAACTTTGGCATCGAAGATTGGCTCACATTCACTTTCGTGCTCTACCTATCATGGAGAAGATGGTCACCGGTCTTCCGAAATTCGATCAAGAACATGAAGGTACATGCAAGGGATGTGCCCTAGGCAAGAACACAAAAGGTATGTTCCATTCCAGTGAAAGTAGATCTAAATGTATTCTTGATCTCATTCATTCTGATTTATGTGGTCCAATGTCTATTGCATCATCTAGTGGTTTCTTGTATTATATTATTTTCATTGATGATTACTCTAGAAAGACTTGGATTTATTTCTTGAGATTGAAAGAATCAGAAGAAGTATTAGTAAGATTCAGAGAATTCAAAGCGCAGATTGAAAATCTGTCTGGGAAGAAGATCAAAGTATTAAGATCTGATAATGGTGGAGAATACACTTCTGGCACTTTCGAGACTTTTGTATTGAAGCAGGGATTAAGAGGGAGTTCAGTGTTCCCTATAATCCACAACAAAATGGTATTGCTGAAAGGAAGAATAGGTCTATTGTGGAAGCAGTGAAAGCTATGATCCATGATCAAGACTTACAAATCTCTTTTTGGGCTGAAGCATCAAGAACAGCCGTCTATGTTCAAAACAGGAGTCCCCACAGGATCTTAGAGAATAAAACTCCTGAAGAAGCATTCTCAGGCGTGAAGCCTGAAGTTAGTCATTTGAGGATCTTTGGCTGTCCAGTCTATGTTCATATTCCAAAGGAAAAGAGAACAAAGCTAGAACCTTCTGGGAAGAAAGGAATTCTTGTAGGCTACAGTGAGACATCAAAAGCTTACAGGATCTACATTCCAGGACAGAAGTCTATTGAGATTAGTAGAGACGTCACATTTGAGGAAGATGTTGCTTATAGAAAGTCCAAAGGCACTCCGATGGAGGTCGATGAAGAAGAACCTCCTCAAGATATGGAAGTTGACCATATCCCAGAGAATCTGAGGAGGATACAGAACCTAAAGAAGATATTGATCCAGCTGAGCCTTTGGATCCTACTGATGGGCCTCTAGACATTGTGATTGGAAAGAAAAGACCCCTTTGGGCTCGCAGGACAATGCAGGAAGCAGAAAGGTTTGTAGCTCCAAGAGGAACCTTCAGAGAAAGCAAGAGACCTCACAAGTTCTCTAGCTATGTTGCCTTGATGAGTCAGATTATTGAGTCAGAGCCTTCAAATGTTGAAGAAGCTTCTAGTCAACAAGTATGGAAAGATGCCATGATTGAGGAGTATCAGTCTATACTTAAGAACAATGTTTGGGATATAGTTCCTAGACCCAAAGACAAATCTGTGGTGTCTTCTAAGTGGCTCTTCAAGATCAAACATGCAGCTGATGGGAGCATTGAGAAACACAAGGCTAGATTTGTGGCTAGAGGGTTCTCACAAAAAGAGGGAGTTGACTATGAAGAAACTTTTGCTCCTGTGGCTCGTTACACGTCTGTTAGAACCATCATTGCTATTGCCGCATCTAGAGGATGGAAGATTCACCAAATGGATGTAAAGACAGCTTTTCTAAATGGCATAATAGAAGAAGAGGTTTACATTGAGCAACCAGAAGGATTTGAGGTACATGAGAAAGAATCTCATGTCTGCAAGTTGAAGAAGGCCTTGTATGGTCTTAAACAAGCTCCTCGTGCTTGGTATGAAAGAATTGATCAGTACCTTTCAAGTTTGGGTTTCTCAAAGAATGATGCAGATTCTAACCTCTACTTCAAGGTAGTAAATGGTGAAGCATTGATTTTAGTTTTATATGTTGATGACTTGATCATTACTGGTGAAGAACATCTAATACTAAAATGCAAGAAGGAATTAGCTTCAGAGTTCGAGATGAAGAATCTAGGTCTTATGCATTACTTTCTTGGCTTAGAAGTTTGGCAAAAGCCAAATGAGATGATTCTAAGTCAAGGCAAGTATACTGTTGACATTCTCAAAAGGTTTGGTATGCTTGACTGCAAACCTATGTCTACACCCATGGAGTCTAATTTAGATAAGTTGAAAGAAGCTGCAGCTAGTTCAGAACCAGTGGATTCTACGATGTATAGACAGTTGATTGGTTCATTGATGTATCTAGTTAACACTAGACCTGATATCTGCTATGCAGTGAGTGCACTTAGCCAGTTTATGTGTGAACCAAAGCAAATACATCTTGTAGCAGCTAAACATATCCTGAGAGTATTTATGTGGCACAATGTGGGTAATATTGGGTTGGAGCCTACTATCATACACTGTGATAATCAGCTTTCTGTCAATGTGGATGTTGAGAGTACCACTGCAAAGGAAAGCATGGTTTCTCACCAACAGGATGAAGTTTGTATACTTCTGATTGAGGCAGGATGAGTGTCTCAAGATCGAGAAGTAAGTAACAATTTCTGATGAGAGAGAGTGAGGTGTTGCTCTCTAGTTTGTGTGTGACTCCATGACAACATCACGTGAATCCTACCATCTATGGTAGTAATGGCGTTGAGGTGATATTTTATTTTGTTTTCATTCTAACATAATGTGTCTTGTGCAGATGGGTTCATCCCTAGCTTGAGTACAACTGAAGCAAGAGTATATTGCAGCTATGTGTGGCATTCGCAAAAGAAAGTTCGCTATTTTGGCAGAGCAGAATTGTCATAGAAGAAGCTCATACTTGGATTCGCATACATAGAAGAAGTTCATACTTGAACAGCAGATCATCTTTTGTGCAGAGATTGTTTGGTCAATCAATTGGAGCCTCAAGCAGATTTCTGCTCTTATTCCTTCAATATATAAGAGATATATTTGCTGGGTTTTTCTCCCTCAAGAGGAGGGTTTTCCCAGGGTATCTTGTTGTGTTCATTGTCTTATGTGTTGCATTTCTTTTATTCAATTGATTAAATAATCTGATCTAAGAAACACTAACACTTATGTTATGTATGTGTCATGTTACTTGTCTCGGGAATTAAGTTCCTGACGAAGTAATTAGTTATAATGAAGGGACGGGACGGTTGGTACCTCAACCACCGCCAGCATACTATATGTACTCGAGTCATGTAGTCGGGAAACATTATGGTTCTACTATGCTATGCTATGTTCTATCTGGAGACATTATGATGTAAGTGTCGAATACTAAATAAAGCAATACATCTATGTTATGTGCAATTGCCATGTGATTATTATATGTTGTCAATGTTATTTTATATTTCCGTTTACTCTGTATGTCATTGTACCCGTAGCAAGTAAACAATCATAACATAGAACTTTGAAAAGGAAATCAATAAAACATTACTTTAAAGAAAGACACCGACTCACGTTCCATCAATCAATACCTCACAACCACGCTACTTATTCTCAATTTTCTATTTCATTTATATATTTAGGCATTTCTAACAAAACCAGCAGCTAAGCAACCACAGCAAAAACTTGGCTCCAAGTTTTTATTGAAAATTGTAGCAATTTTTTCACTCAAAAAAGGCCAAAACTCACTGGTAATAGCCAAAAATAACAATTTCAGAAAACTCAGCTGGATGTTTAAATTAAAAAGTGCCATAACTTTTTTTCTTTCTTTTTTTGACAAACCATTCAACATAGATGAACAACTATGGCCACAGCCAAGGCATGATTTCCAGCATTGTGTTTGTATTTTCACAGGCTATGTTTGGAGCTTTGTAATTTAGTGTTTAGTGTAAATAGAATCTTTGGAGCCCAGACTCAGCGCAAACTTAGCAAAGACTCAACAAATAGAAAAACCCAAGAAATTCAGAGATTTTTTAGGATTTAAAACTTGTTTCATGCACCCTTTAATAAATAAACCTTAAAGACACAATAACATCATCAAATAGAAATTACTATGATCCCATACACAAACATACATCGATCACATAAGTATAAACACAAATTTTAGCTGAAGGAAATAACACATTTAGATATATAAATATTGTCAATGTATACAAAACTCATGGAATATGAAATCCATGGCATCAAAACTAAAAATATAAGTCTATGGCTCAGAAGAGCTTGCTTACTCATCCCAACATCATGACAAGTCATGCACTAGTGTCTAAGATAGGTCCTAGATGATGATGTAGCCATGATATTTGTTTGCGTCTCAATGATTGGTGTGTATATTCAAGCAAGGAATTTATTGTTAAAATATTATTGTAGCCTTCAAGACTGCATGTTTTGTTGTCTAATGTATGAAACAAGATAATCCTTGATTATGGCTTTGACTGTGAAAGATGCAGAGATTTGCAACAAGTGATATGTATTTTGTAGGTTTTATGATCATGATTCATCATTGGCCTATAACATGCTTAGACCTATAGTTTGATGAGGGTTTGGGGGAAACACCCCAACGAGGTCGAGGCCCAGTGACCCTTGCGAGGGTATGGGGTCAACGCCCCTTGCAGGGGTCTAGGGGCAACACCCCTAGTGGGGTCAAGGGGCAACGCCCCTTGCGGGGATTTGGGGGCAGTGCACACAAACCTTCATGGCACACATCATTTAATTAAAAAAATTGTAAATGAAAGACTACAAACTTTTTTTTTTAAATTAATTAAAATGGTCAAGTCTGAGGCACGAGACTCGCCGGTTTTGGTGAGTTTGGCGAGTCCAACAAGTCCAACGAGTCTCAGCAAGTACTCGGCTCCCGAGTCTCTGGGACTCGTTTAGCTGTCATTATTTTAAGTCTTAACTTCAAAAATTTGATAACTGTCACCAGCCCATGACAGTCATTAAAATTTTAAAAACTAACTGTCATGGGCTATACAGCCAAGAAAAGTTAAAATAAACAATGACAGCTTTAGGGGAAAAACTTAGATCATATTTTGTATAGCATGTTAATGACAATTAGCTTTAGTACAGTATTAATATTTTATTTCTATTATTTCCCTTTTACCAAGTTTTATTTCCACTTTTTTGAAAAGAATATGGCATCCACAATTACAAGTAGGAAAACTAGCAAGCCTAAGGACCCTTGCTTGAAACATGACGCAGAAGGTGTTGAAAAGGAAATGGTTATTTGCAACTATTGTACCAAGGATATGAGAGAAGGTATAAATCATTTCAAATATCACCTTGCACAAATCCATTGCCAAGATTTACAGCCATGCATTTTAGCAAGTTTGGAGGTTAAAAATAAGGCAAAAAATCTCATTTTAGCATTTGATCAAAAAAAAGCAAAGAAAAAGAGCACAATAAGAGCAATGAGAGCTTCACCTCGATTTCACAATTCTACAAGGTCAAACGCTAAGAGAGATATAGGGCTCTTCTTCCATTTGTCTACTTATATAGGATTAGGCAATGTGGGCAGCCACAATTCCTTTTTTAGTTCCTCTTAACACTCTTGGTGCACAACCTTTGTCAAAAGGTACTCCATGGAATAGGGAATTGCATCATGAATTGAAGTTGGCATGTGGCAAATTTTGGTACTACAATAACATTCCATTTAATGTTGCTCTGAGTCCTTATTGGAAGCAGCTGGTTACTATATTGACTCTAGCAAGTAAGAGGTTCAAGGCCCCGAGCAATTATAAGTTGAGTAACCAACTCTTGGAAGATGAGGTTCAAAACATATCTAGGATGGTTGAAGAGCAAAAAGAGATTTGGAAAAGCAGAGGCCACAACATTTTATTTGACAGGTGGGTGGATGCTAGCAATAGGACACTCATTAATTTTTTACGGCTTCAAAAGCACAACCAGTCTTTTTTATGTCAATTGATGCCTATAGTCAAGTCAAAAATGCCAAGACCTTGTTTAGTTTGTTGGATGAGGTGGTGATGGAGGATGTAAAGTCCCCAAATTTTTGGTAAAGTGAATTAATTAAATTAATTGATTAAGTTGTCCAAACATTAATATTATTTCAAAAGGATGACTTTAATTGATTAATTTAATTCAAATAAAGTGGAAATAATAAAATATTAAAAATAAAAGGTCACTTTATTATAAAAAGTTCTTCCAAGGTGATAAATATTAAATGAGGCCCTATCTTCTAGAAAGTGTCTAGAGGTCTTTATAAGAAGATGTTTGAGTTGTAGTAAGACATGTTATGGTATGATGAATTGATGAATTGCTGTGAAGCTTAGTAAGCTAAATCTCTGAGGACAAAAACCTTCGGCGGATTGGTAAAGGGTTGGACGAAAACCTAACTCTTTCTAAGAGTGGATTCACGACAAAGTTCATGTCGGGCTTAATTATTCAGTTTGGAGCTTCAAGGGTTGATTTGTTGAGGAGAGCGTTTTGGTGAAATTTCGTGAGTCTTCTTCAAAGACAAAAATTCAGGGTTTGTTCGATATTGTTCAGATAAGTATATCAGGCTGATTTTAATCAATATTTTATTTGCATTGATGAGGTCATTGTCAAATGGATAACCAGAGATGAATCATCCTGGTGTTAGTAACTTATATCTGCAGCTTCAGTTATTACTTATTCATCTAATCTCTAAAGAAAGGCCCTGATATTATATCGCGGCAGCTATTATCTATTCTCTGGCCACCACATCTTAAAAAGACAAATTGTGGAGCTTCGAATAAGTCGAAGTGCATGTAAAGACAAATCTAAAAGAGAAGGCAATCGCAAATATTATAGGAGCACTAGAGGACAAATCGTGGTTTCCAACAGCCAGATCATCAAACAAAGAGACAAGGCACACATGTTATCAATTCATATTCTCCTAGCTGGCGGTATAAAGGAACCGAGCCATATTAAACTAGCTGCCTTAGCAGAGTTTCATATTGTCTTGGAGTAGTGCGGCATTCATAGCTAAGGGGATTTCCGTCAAAATTGGAAGACCAATCGTGGACATTTATTAACCGACACACTCAATCACCTTGTGCATAGCCAATTTATTATTCTAACTGCGGGTATTAAGGGCATGGATTAAGAGACGCCTTTCATAGGGGAATCGTGGACTTGAAGAGTCAAAGGGAAGGCAAATATAGAATTAATATGATTATTACTCTATCACAGCATACAAAGTGAAGGGAGTTGATTGTTTGAAGACCATTGACCTTGGAGTCTCATGCCACATCAGCATTGAGGGATATTGGAATTCATGGTTTACTTTTCAATCCAAGACAGAATACGCCAGCTGTTTAGGAAGTTAGGATAAAGTCAAATTGAAGTCTTAGGAGGAATTGAGGATGGGCTTAAGCCCACCAATCTTCTCTTCAGATTAGCACTGCCAGATTATTCATGAGTATGGTCTACGAAGGTGAACTAATAATTGCCCAGAAATATCTGGATACTATACTGAAAGTGGCATTAGATAATTAAGGAGCCATAGTGATAAGGAGTAATCCATCGAAATACATTTAAGGAGTTGTGGTGAAAATTAGTATTAACTACAGCCGCTACATATAAAGGGGTTCATGGATATTGGAGTCTTCCGCCAAGCTAACTGGAGTCCAAAGTCATACAAAGTCAACCTGATCAATATTGTTGTCATTTCAGGTTATAAGGTCATACAGATCGTGGCATTTTTTGAAGGGATTGGCTGTAAAGGAAGAATTCCAATTTCATGTGAGCCGCCACATTCCTTGTCTCATCTGGGATTAATTTATTCAGTCATACTTTGACCAGGTCAAAAGAATAAATTAAACTTTTATTAATGTTCTATTTCGTCAATGTACTGCCATTCTGGGGAATACTGAACTATTCTGCATAATATATATATATATATAGTACTTAAACCTTATTGAACCCTACAATATAATTAGAAAAGAATATTTCCAAACTTCGTGATGGCCAGACTTATGTTAAAAAATCTAAAATAAATAACACTGCTTACCTGTAATTTGTTGACAGCTAAACGATCACGATACAGAAGCACAAGCATGCATTTCTCCAGAAGTTTGACACCTTCTTCAAAGGTATAAATCACCTCAATCAGATCTAAAACTAAGAAAAAATAGAATTCTTTTTCCTAAAGAATAGGTGTGTGGGAGCTACGAGTTCAACGAAATGTAGGGAAATAAAATTCATATATATATATTTCCATAATTCATCTTTTGTCTTCATTGCATTGCATATTTAATATGTTTGCAACAGTTTAAAAACATTAAATCAAATTATTTTATGGAAAATTCGCAAACATCAGATCATACATGGACAAAAGAATAACTATCTCAGATCGGACCTTCAAACCAGGTGACTAGTTTGACAAATAGCATTGTCAAACTAGAAAGGGAAATCAAAAAATATCGTCTAAAGGGTAGAAGATATTATAGGGGATGCATAATGTTATCCAAATAGTGATGAACAATGCATTTGTATGTGGCAGTCGGTAGACTACTAGAGATGAGGCACCTACATTATTTTGGATCCCTTTTGCCACCCACTCCCTCGTCCTTCTCCTTGAGGACATGGGAAAATTAAGTTGGGTGAAGAATGTGGTGGAAGATGCAAGGGAATGTTACTAAATACATCTACAATCACACATAGGTCTTGAATCTGACAAGGGAGCACAGTGAGCACACTAATGGCAAAGAGATTGTGCCTACAAGAATCACAATCTTTGCCACTAATTTCTTCACCTTGTAGAATATAGCAATTGTATTGCCAACCTTAAGCACGTGTTTGTGAGAAAAAAGTGGTTGAAGAGTACTTGCTGTAGGAAAGTTGAAGCAAGAGAGTTGTGAAGACTATTTTTAAGATACATTTGCCAAGACCATGGAGAAGACCATGGTTGAGTGCTTCTATGTGTAATGTGATTTCTTTTTTACAAATCAAATGAATAAATGTGTAAAAATTATGTGCATCTACAAGCTGATGAAACTAGCATGAGATTGAAACATTGCAAGATGTCACCTAGCTGCTATAGGCCTATCTATGACATCATGCGGGTATTAAGGGCATGGATTAAGAGACGCCTTTCATAGGGGAATCGTGGACTTGAAGAGTCAAAGGGAAGGCAAATATAGAATTAATATGATTATTACTCTATCACAGCATACAAAGTGAAGGGAGTTGATTGTTTGAAGACCATTGACCTTGGAGTCTCATGCCACATCAGCATTGAGGGATATTGGAATTCATGGTTTACTTTTCAATCCAAGACAGAATACGCCAGCTGTTTAGGAAGTTAGGATAAAGTCAAATTGAAGTCTTAGGAGGAATTGAGGATGGGCTTAAGCCCACCAATCTTCTCTTCAGATTAGCACTGCCAGATTATTCATGAGTATGGTCTACGAAGGTGAACTAATAATTGCCCAGAAATATCTGGATACTATACTGAAAGTGGCATTAGATAATTAAGGAGCCATAGTGATAAGGAGTAATCCATCGAAATACATTTAAGGAGTTGTGGTGAAAATTAGTATTAACTACAGCCGCTACATATAAAGGGGTTCATGGATATTGGAGTCTTCCGCCAAGCTAACTGGAGTCCAAAGTCATACAAAGTCAACCTGATCAATATTGTTGTCATTTCAGGTTATAAGGTCATACAGATCGTGGCATTTTTTGAAGGGATTGGCTGTAAAGGAAGAATTCCAATTTCATGTGAGCCGCCACATTCCTTGTCTCATCTGGGATTAATTTATTCAGTCATACTTTGACCAGGTCAAAAGAATAAATTAAACTTTTATTAATGTTCTATTTCGTCAATGTACTGCCATTCTGGGGAATACTGAACTATTCTGCATAATATATATATATATATAGTACTTAAACCTTATTGAACCCTACAATATAATTAGAAAAGAATATTTCCAAACTTCGTGATGGCCAGACTTATGTTAAAAAATCTAAAATAAATAACACTGCTTACCTGTAATTTGTTGACAGCTAAACGATCACGATACAGAAGCACAAGCATGCATTTCTCCAGAAGTTTGACACCTTCTTCAAAGGTATAAATCACCTCAATCAGATCTAAAACTAAGAAAAAATAGAATTCTTTTTCCTAAAGAATAGGTGTGTGGGAGCTACGAGTTCAACGAAATGTAGGGAAATAAAATTCATATATATATATATTTCCATAATTCTATTAATGGATCTTTTGTCTTCATCCCTGCATTGCATATTTAATATGTTTGCAACAGTTTAAAAACATTAAATCAAATTATTTTATGGAAAATTCGCAAACATCAGATCATACATGGACAAAAGAATAACTATCTCAGATCGGACCTTCAAACCAGGTGACTAGTTTGACAAATAGCATTGTCAAACTAGAAAGGGAAATCAAAAAATATCGTCTAAAGGGTAGAAGATATTATAGGGGATGCATAATGTTATCCAAATAGTGATGAACAATGCATTTGTATGTGGCAGTCGGTAGACTACTAGAGATGAGGCACCTACATTATTTTGGATCCCTTTTGCCACCCACTCCCTCGTCCTTCTCCTTGAGGACATGGGAAAATTAAGTTGGGTGAAGAATGTGGTGGAAGATGCAAGGGAATGTTACTAAATACATCTACAATCACACATAGGTCTTGAATCTGACAAGGGAGCACAGTGAGCACACTAATGGCAAAGAGATTGTGCCTACAAGAATCACAATCTTTGCCACTAATTTCTTCACCTTGTAGAATATAGCAATTGTATTGCCAACCTTAAGCACGTGTTTGTGAGAAAAAAGTGGTTGAAGAGTACTTGCTGTAGGAAAGTTGAAGCAAGAGAGTTGTGAAGACTATTTTTAAGATACATTTGCCAAGACCATGGAGAAGACCATGGTTGAGTGCTTCTATGTGTAATGTGATTTCTTTTTTACAAATCAAATGAATAAATGTGTAAAAATTATGTGCATCTACAAGCTGATGAAACTAGCATGAGATTGAAACATTGCAAGATGTCACCTAGCTGCTATAGGCCTATCTATGACATCATAAGCGACTAGGTTGGTACTACACTAGCTAGATTCTCTACACCAAACAAAGAGTGGCATTTTCTAAATCTCTTGAATTAAAATCAAATGTCTAAATTAAAATAAGATTTAGGTAGAGTCAAAAATTGCATACCCTGCAATTTCTACAATATAAATTGCAAATGTTTTATGATCCATTCCCTTAACTTGTTTTAGGACTCATTCAGCCTATTTACTGAGCCTTTCTCCCTCACCAGCTGCCAAATTTTGTATTAGCTTTCTCCTATCTAATTTTTTGTGTTTTTATTAATCTATTTATGCCTAGACTTTAACACAAGTACAAAGATGTCCCTGTGTTGTACCCCAAATTAAAATTTTCGCTACACTTAAGCATTTTGAAGAATTGAGTCAAAATACTGTTAAATTTGTCAGAAAAGATCAAAATGGGGGTCTGCATGTCTTGCATGGGGGTCATAAACTTCAAATTTTGTAAATCTGACAATCTGGGTCGGTCTAAAAAGATCAAACCTACAATACCCATACTTCAGTTTTTCATTCCTAAATTTTAGGAAAATTTCTATTTTTAACAGTTTTCTAAAAATAGAAACTTTTTCTGGGTGTTTCTGGGTTTCTTACGAAATGGATACTTGTGAAAATTTCTAAAAATAGAAAGTTTGGCCGTTAGGGTTAAGACTGATTTTGATTGGCTTAAAATACTTCCTCATCAGACTGGTGCAGCCAAAATCACAACAAGGTCAGTTTTACTCTACTGGGTCTATTCTGCTTTTTTCAGAAGCCGCTTCGGAGATCCAAGGTCATTCATGGAAGTCAGCCAGCTGCCAGGTGTCAGAATCAACAGTTCGAGCGTCAAACAGAGATTGTCGATGAACAATGTGCACGAGAAACGAAGAACAAACTGAGGAAGTTGAAAAAATGAAAAATATCAAATTTTATCTAAGTCTGGAGATTTCAAGTGCCCCTGTCAAGAAGAGGCACCCATGTTTCCATGCCTTAGAAAATTTTCAATCTTGACAGCCAAAGGTAATGGAAACATGTGTTACAAGGTATGAATTGAAAAACTGATAAAATTTTCTAACACTGCCAGCAATGGGCGCCGCTGAAAGAGAAAGGCGCCCAACTTTTCAAGAGGCCAAAAGCCATAATTAGGGTTTTCATCTCCGAGACAATGTTGCTCAGATTCATCCCAGCTCCGCAACGAATCAGTCGGCATGCTCGTTGGATCATCCAGTCACTGGCAAATTCAAGACGAACAGGAGTCATAGAGAGAGATTTTGAAGACTGAAGACAAAGAACACAGAAGAAAATCCAACTCTGGAGAAGCTAGGCGCCATACTTCAAGAAGGGCGCCCAAACTTTTGAGATAGCAGATGGTCAAATTTGCTGAAGACTTCTCCAGCATGACTTCCTCAGACTGGATCCAGCTCTCCAACGAATCCGTCAGCTCGTCCGTCAGAGTCAGCAGTCATCAGATATCGCCAGGCAAACAGAGGAGAAAAAGTGTGAGAAATGGCAAAAAGTGGAAAGCAACAATGAAAATTCAAAAATAAAAAGTAACACTGGAATCAATAGGCACCCCTGAAGGAGAAGGGCGCCTAGGGTTTAAGGCCATCAGAAGTTAGTTTCCAGAAACGAGTGATCCAGAAGACCCCTTCCAGAATCATCTCAGCTATCCAGTGGACCTATCAGCCAATCAGTTTGATCAGTACAACGCCCAGAATCGTGGATTCATCTAAAGGACAGAAGACAAGCATAAAATTGAAGATCATGAAATTGACTAACTCTGGAGAAGTTGGGCGCCCTTTTAAAGGATAGGCACCTGACAATTCAAAGGATCAAATGAAGTTTTTAGCAGATAACGTCTCCAACATCATTTTGTCAGATTCCATCACGCTCCGTAATGGAATGTTCAGTTCATTCGTCGGATCAATAAAGAAGCCGGGAGACGGAGTCAAAGTAGGGTTGAAAATTGAATAGAAGTTGAAAATCGAGAAAATTTGGCTAAGTCTGGAAAAAAAGATGGCATACCTCAAAAAAGGCGCCCAACTTCTCATGCCTTAGTCAAATTTTTGGAAATTTCAAAAATTGAAGTTGAAGACCAAAGTCTAAGTTCATTACACAATCTTGAATTAGGGTTTTGAGGAATTAGGGCAAAAAAAAGTTGTTTTCTCAAGGCAAAGCATATTTAAAGCACTTTTGTGTTTTATTTTTCATTATTTTCTTGCAGGTATCTTCAAGGAGAAACAAAGCAGCAACTTCAAACTCTTATGTTCATGATTCAAGAGAATAACTTGCTGGTTTTTCATAATATTTTCAGATCAGCACTCAAGAAGGCTTGTTTTTTCACACTTTTTCATCCAGAACATCAAATCTTTGAATAAGGAGGCCATTGTTTTCAATTTTCAACGAGCTGGTTTATACTGGTTCTATCTTCTGGATAATTTTTGAAGAATTTTCTCAAGGTTGCAGCAATTGCTTTTTATCTTGCATGTCAGAGAAAACTTCAAATTTTACAACTTCCAATCTTCTGGGTCTATCTCAAATATTCTTCTGGACGAAACCCACATCACAGCTTTTTCAGTGAAACTTCAAATGGCTGCTTTTTCAGTGAAACTTCAAGGTTTTTCAAAATCTAACCAAATGGGTTCATCCAGATTGTGCTCATGAAAAATACCCAGATGCCAGCTTTTTCTACTTTTTCGTAGAAAATTAGGATTTGATACTTTTTCAATCTTCATCCAAATTTTCAAAAACGGACGATCTGGGTTTGCTTGTAACGAGATTCTAAACAAAACCCATGTCTCAGAAAAAAATCCAAAATATTCATCCATTTGATGAAGAAAATCAGCAAGTTATTTTTTAGGGTTTGTGTTGGGCTTGTCAGATCCTAGTCAAGTTTATAGTCAATCTTCATGTTTTTTAGCATAGAGTACTTTCCCATTGAATTCAGAGCCAAACAAGTGTTGTATCACGATTATCTGAACGGATGATGTTGGGAAGTACTTTTCAGTAACATCGTCGACATAAAATGTCATCATCTCAGTTGAAGAATGTGCAGAGAGAGTGGTATGAGCGAAAGGACAAGCGTCAGAAAAAGTTGTGCAAAACTCTTCCGTGGGAGAATCAAGAGAAGTGTCAGAATGCATAAAGTTGCAGAGCCGCCAAGTCATCTTTTGAGGCAGCGATGTTTTTCAAGAACATAACTCAGAAAGAAGCTAAAGAGGTCAAAAATTCACTAAGTTTGATCGCAAAAAAGGAGATCTTAGAAAAGCGGAATACAACTAAAGATAGTATCAACACTCCTGATAAAGAGGCAGTTTCCCGTTTTTTGGCGAATGTGAGAGATTTAAAGCGGCAATCTTCTAGAAGCTTTTTCCAAGCTTTCTTTCCATTCTTATTTCACGCTTTCTTTCTATTCTTATCCATTCTTTGAAGAAGAAGGAAAACAAATGTCACGAGTTGGCACTTTCCGTTTTAGATGCTTTCTAGGGTTTAGATGTTTTAATCTTGTTCTAGATTTAGAAATAAAGCTTGCATGTTGGCAAGCAGTAGTTGTAAAAGCAAGGAGATTTTAGGGTTTCCTACTCCTCTGCTTAGTTATAAATAAGACCAGTGTTTGCTCATTTTCCTTTAACCGTGCTTGTGATAACAAGACATAAGTGTCATAGTACCTTCTCTTTGTTATCGTTTAGTATTGTTCACTTTGTGTAAGGAGCAAGTTTGCATGCCTCTTTAGCTGCAAATACTTGTTTAGTTCATGTGTTCTGTTGATTATAGTTAGGTTGATCGCATGTTGCAAGCGTGTTGCTACAACTTGCTGTCCTGAAGTTGTAATCCTTGTTCCAAGAACTTGAGTAAATAAAATCTTGAGCGTGCTTTGTCTACCTTGATATAAACATCTCAAAGTTTCCGTCTATTTGTTTTGTGCTAGAAATATGAGTAAATAAAATCTTGAGCATGCGTTGTTTGCCTTGAAATAAAAGTCTCTTATTTCCGTAATACTTTTATGATCTCTTTTTCAGCTTGCCATAAAACGTGTGTTGAAGAATAGTTTATTTAAGTATATTTTTCAAAAATCATACTTGTCCGTTTCCAAACTCTCTTGCTCTGCGTTTACTTGAGAGGGTGGAAAGGTTTTAAGCGTAGGTTAAGTTGTAGCTGTCTAGTTTCACTAAAGGGAAAACCTCAGCCGCAACATCTAGTGTTCTATAACCTTGTGTTCTCGCAACTGAACCAAAAAGATAGGCGTAATTAAGTTTAGATTACTTTTCTTTATGCAACTCAGCAAAAGAGGGAGCTTCGGTCCTAATTCGAAGAGCAGTTTACTGCACATAGCTGTCCGTTTCCAGAACGCATTCCAGAGGTGCAATTTGAAACGCCAACACCCTGCAAGGGCAGATTTGTCTGACATTTTAAATTTCTACAATTGTTTAAGAACCCTTATTCCTAACTTCATTTTTAATGACTTTCATAACAGTTCTCTCCATGACCATTTTCTGTGTTCCAAACAGTTCCTTCTATTAATAAGCCTTGATGGCAACATTTTGCAGTTTTTTGGGTCGTTCTTCTATTCTCTTAGCTTCTCTCCAAATCTCTTGGCTATCTTTTACTTCTTGTTGGCTATACATTGTTATTATCAAACTTCTCTTTGGCTCTTGGCTGCAGACAATGTTTCTTTTGTACAAAAGCTTTCTTCACGTGGTTCTCATAGACATCCAAGATCTCTATGTTATTGCCCTCTCTATTTCTTGGAGAGGCAATAATCCTTTATTCTTGTTATCCCTCTAAAATATTATTATTCCTCTTTCTCCTAAGAGGCATTCTCTCTTTATTTTAGCATTATTTTATGAAAATCTTTATACTATTCATTTCCTTTGGCAATACAGGTGCTCTCATCTCCCTGGTTTCCCTTTACACTCACACAATAAAGATCCACTTTAGATATATTTATTATTATTCATATTGCTCACATTGTTATTTAGCTCTTAGCACTAGACACAATTGGGCTATGCACACAGAAAATATATTCAAATGCCCATTGAAGCCGAAAGACTTAAATAGAGGTCTGACCACTTTGATAGGGTCATATGCAATCACCCCTTTTCTCTTGTCCTAGATGCAGGTTGCTTCTTAATTTTCTTCTCAAGATTCAATAGATCAGTCTGTAGTTTGTATTCCTAAAGCTCTATTGTCATTCCTACCATTTCCTTTATTTTTTTTGATGTATATACATTTTGATATCTTGCTCCTTACTATTTTGTGTCTATTTTGAAGGACTGTATTCCACTATACAAACGTGTCTCAATTGTCCTGCACACAGGATGAATCTGCAGAAGGATAGACTCTTAACACACACCCAGTAGAATCCCTGCACAGCAACAGTCCCTGTTCCCCTTTCTTGTAATCAGTTTCCAACTTGGCATCCAAATCATCAACTGTCAAATTAGGGCTTCCCTCTTAACCCTCTTTGTATTTTTAGCACCTCTCTGTTCATAAACATATTTGCTATCTTAATTTGTTTCCTTTTTGCATTCACCCAGCTCTAGTCTTTAGTTAAATGAATCTAAGATTACTAGCTTGTTAGTTTAATTAGTAGACATGAAATAGTTAGTTTAATCTCCCTTTACATTAAGGTTGCTCTTAAATTTTATGTTTCAGATTCTGCAGACACGTCTATTGAGTATAGAACTATCTGTGTGTCACCATTATATAGAAACAACTGGAACAACTATCATTCTTGCTAGAATGAATAACTTGTTTCCTCCATAGAATTTCTTATTTGAATTCAACCACCTATCAATCATCCATATAAAAGGAAATTCCAATACATTATAACTGCAATATCTTTTCTTATTGGGACATTTCCCTTTCCACGACAAGTTTCCTATAAAATGCTATGACCAAGGCGCACCTCTTCCATTAAAGCCAACAGTTGGGTTACAACACATCCCAAGTTGGATGCAGTATTTTACCTGATTTCAGCACTTAAATATCCCTTGGGGATTTGAACTCAAGGCTCTTCTGTAAAAGCACTGACAATTTAGCATGTAAGCAAACCTGAATACTACTCTGAATTTCAGGCCATAAATAAACAGGAAGTTGCCACTGCATGTACATATGTAGTCTATGACTATATCTCAAAGAAACTACAGGATGACATGATTCCATAGGTTTAGTAAGATATTCTAGAAGAGTACTGACTTTATATTGGCTAGGAAGTTATTCTAGTACACCATTGACATTATATCAAATTTATGTACTCAATCAGTAGTATGACCCAAAACACTACAATCCCTTACCTTGATATTCTATGATACGCTTAGTCCATGAAAATCTTCTTAACAATTCACATAAAAAAATCATTAAACTTTTTTGTGAAAATCAATTGGATGCCACCTGTGAAATGGATGCAAAGAACTTACATCTGAGTCCTTATCTCTCTTATCATTTCCTTCTCCACTAATAAAGCCAGATGCCCATTTCAGTATTCCTTTCTTCCATCCTTTCCGCTTCATCTGAACCAATGTTTTCAATATGAACAACACTTTGTTACTCCATTTGACTTTGGTTTTATAAATAGCAACATTTCTGGTAGACTTGAATAGAGATGCCCCCAAAAATATTGTATTCTAAAGATCCAAATAAAAAGGAATAGCAACTAAAAACATGTTCACGATTTTGTATTAAGTTTTTCATTGACAAAGAAAAGAAACCACCTGCTCTCCTTCTTCTGAGTGACCATTATCATCAATATCATCAGAAGTACTCAGTAAATTTTCCTTCTCTTTCCCTTTCTTTCTTACCACTTCAAGGCGAACTAACTGTGCACCTAAGTCATCAATCACTATAAGCTTTTTCATAGGACCTTCCTCAGTTCCTTCATGTGGTCCTTCTAAAGTGTAGAGGTCTGCAGATCTTCCAGGTGCAAGACTTAGGGTCCACACACCTGGAGCAGCTTTTAGTTGCCAATAGCCCAAATTAGCCATTACAATAGTATCAACCATATGTTGTTTCTGCTTTGTTCCAAGAAGTAATTGAAGACCTCGGGGAGGTTCATGGTCTTTTTCTGAGCAATGACCTGCATAGATAGAGAAAGCTATTGAGATGCTAATTTCATTATGTCAATTAGCAATCAAACAGAAATGCCCTCACAAAAGACTTACCAAACATATTAGACCAGTCATACTTATATGACATCAAAACTTACCAGTTAAAACAATGGCCTCTAGCTCAAATACAGCCTGTAATGTCCTCGCATCTCCAAGATTCTCAAGAACAATATTATCCAGATCGTGACTGCACAAGGAGAACATATTAAATTGGGAATTCATAATGCTCATGATTGCAACTAAATTTTACAGCGATGATCATTTTCCAAATGCCCAGTTATACAAAAAGACAAAAGATACAAACAATCAAATTCTGCACATACATAGCAATTACAGGCTCAACAAGCCATGGCTCAGGAACATCCATATTCATGGTTAGTGTTTTAGATAAGGGCATGTTTGAAAACCATGCAGTCGGACCATTTATCAATGAACTTTCACCACTGAAATCATTCTGCATAATATTGAGAATAAGTAACAATAGTCAGTATAGATAAAAGAAAATTCTTATAATAGACCCTCTAGCTGTACACAACCTTTATGTTGCAATTACAGAATAGATCACCTTTGTTGGAGCGACATATCTGTAGAAGTTCTTGAGTGGGAGATCAGCAAGAGAGCTCTGGAAAGATAAACACAAATCAAAGATTAAGAAGAAGGTACTATTTGAAACAAATGAAACTTTTTGTACCATGCATAATTTCTTGAGTACCCACCCTATCATCTACACTTATCCTAAGCATTCAAGAAATCAATTGTAAAATTAAAATATGCAATGCAGCAGAACAATAAAGAAAATATAAGAAATTTCATTTCCAGGCACCCTATATAAGTCTTTCCCAGGCACAATGACCACTTCTCGTTTGTAATGTATTAATTACTAACTCAAGACAAAACTACCAACATGATGACTTGAATCGTCATGGCCTATCAGACCAAATTTTGCTAGCCTTCATTGCTGGTTAAGATATTTGATGCCTACAACCAAAGATATCCTTCCACTACACTTAGGGAGCATTTCATTCATTCAAAAGCAATTCAAGCATAAATCAAGTCAAACTAAATGGATAAGAAAAGGTGTGTTTGGTGTGTAAATGCAACAAGGCACTGTACCCTTCATAAATAATTGAATTTATGATTTATCTCAAATTGCCTACACAATCCTTTTCCAAGTCCTTTTTTGCTAATAGAACCTTTCTGTATTGAGTTCATGTCTCTTGCTTTACTATGATTTACTCACTTCAAGAAATCTCACTCTCTAAAAAATGTATCCTTCATATTACATATCCTCATGCACAAAAAAAATGCATAGTCAGTTGAGTACAAAGTTCTTACCATGGGATTCATAATGATCCGCAAGCTAGGTTGGAACCACTTCTCCAGTAGACGAAGAAGTGGAGCAATCTTTTGACCAGAAGAACTCAAAGGATCAATGACAGCATCTATGTGTACATTAGCGTTCTCCCTTTCCTGGACGATAGCACTATCAACAAAAAAAGAAAGAGATTTATGAAAATCATTGCCATTACAATAAGAATAAGTGCATATACGAACAAAGTTTTATTACCATTTCTAAATTCAATATAGTTTATAAATAGCTTTCACTATAACAGAAATTAAACTAAATGATTCTTAGATAAAACCACATTTCACCTTTTTAGCAAATATGTAAAATACACAACAAGAGATGCTACAAAACATATGGAATCTCATTTTGAAAGACAAGGATTGCACCCATTACATGAGTCAAGCAAATACAAAAAAATAAACTAATCTATTATCTAAGATTTGGAAGAGCTAATATACCAAAAAATTCATCCAGTGCAAAAGAGAGAAAAACACATGCTTTCTAGACATCACTCCAGCAATAGTTACAGTAGTTGAATCAACGTCAACCATTTTCACATTGGTTGCTCTATGCCTAGAACAATAATTGTCACAAATTACTATAGTTCTCTTCTCCACACTATCAACACATCACAGACATATTGATATTTGGTTGGTTCAAATAGTGTCTTGCATGAAAGACCTCCTCGCTATCCTAATTAGTCTCAGCCCAGTCTTAATCCACTGCTTGTAGCCTCTTTACACATCAACACTTCTGTCATCAGCAACTGTTGCTCTTTCTTAATTTCAATTTACACTTTCTTATGTCAAGTACAAGTACAAGCTTCTGTTCTAGTGGCAAACTCTTGAGACCAATTAAATCACTTCCTCAACACCAATAACTTTGTTGCCCGTACCTAACTTATCAGAAGAGCATTTGATTTTCACAAACATATTCTCACTTTTCTCTCCATTAACATTTTCACCAAATCTAGCTCATTTTTCAAATAAAGAATTCTGGAGTCCATTCTCTTGCACAAATTTGCATGCTTATCCAGCACTGTTTATCACACAGTCAAAACCAACAATTGCATATTTTATCCCACCACACTAACACTCTTTCTGTTTGTTTATTAGCCTTTCCCAGTAGAATAACATGGTGCATACCCTACCCTTACTAAAACACTTCTGACAGTGCTAGCAGCACTATTCAACCGACTCTTTACTCTGAACATTTGTAAGTTGTAACCTTTTGATTGCATTCCCAAACAGTCTAGCATGCCCTTTTCTTCCTTTCTCTACTTTTTCTATGCATCAATTAAAAAAATGATTGCAAATGCTTGATCACTATGACTAGTAATATCGCTACAAGGATATCACCACAAGGGCATGAATTTAAGTTCAATGACTGCAAGGTTATGATTGCAAATGGACAAATTGAGAACAAATGGGAACCAACACTAGGTATGTAGATGCCTAAATCAGCTTTAATCAACTCACTCTTGACTCTGAACAAAACTCATAACCTTTTCTTTGCATTCTCAAATGATCTAGCATGCCACTTTCTTCCCTTTTCCAATTTTTAAGCATAAAAAAAAATGATTGCAAATGCTTTGGGGTTATGACTTTAATAATACAACTACAAGAATATCGCAAAGGTATGAATTTAGTACAGCAACACAAATTGAGAACAAAAGGCAAGCAACTTTAGGTATCTCAATGTCAATCAGCTTTAATATACCAACATTAGAAATATAGAAATATAATGTACAGATGCTAATTAGCATAGAATGGATAAATACTTATCTGTAAAAAAGTACATTGCACTTAAATATGGAGAATATCAACACTTTCTGTAATGTCAAATTCAATGTGCATGTTTTCAACATATTGTCAGCACCTTAGTCAGATTGAGATCCCAATAAATGCCAATCAAATTCATACATAACAATAAAAGTCATCACATTTACATCTCCTAGTCACAACTACCTATATTAAAGCATTGCATAATAAATTAATAATATAGAAAACAAGGGAACCTCAGTACATTATACACAGTTAAAACATTCAATTATTAAAGCTTGTCTTATTATGATTATATTTATTACCCCATTTGGATAATCATATGCAACTAAACTCTCTCCACATAATATTCTATTATTGACATGACTGCCCATTGTCCATGCATATTTTATAGATGATAATAATAGACTAGTTTTGCCTAAAAGATCCTTTTTATGATTGTTAGCACAGATTTGTCACCTTGAACCCCCAATAAAGTTTTGACCATTGCCCAATGGGAAGGTTACTAAGATTCATACTAGCTCTAAGGTAGCCAGATTTGATGGTACCCCTCCACAACTAAGAGTTGTAGCACCCTTCACAACTTAGAGTGGTGGCACCATGATCTGTTGAGAAGGTTTTGCTAAATTTTACCAGAGTTTGAGAAAGGAAAAGTTGTTGTAATCTTGTAACAATAAAACAATAAATGGATAGTTTACAAACAATGTGGTAGATCCAAGAGCTTCCAAGAAAACCTGGAAGAAAGAAAATATTAGAAAACATTTTAAGGACAGGAAAGAATACAACCTGCTTGGTTGACATGTTTAAACCCTGGAAGCACAAAATCTTCCCCAATTGATTCTTCTTGGAGATGCATAGGACACAACTCATGAGGAATCTCACAAAACCAAAGTTTTGATTGTAATGTCCCTAATTGGGAATGCCTAAATCTGCCCTAATTTTCTTGCTTAAATAAACAATGAATTTAGAGAGTACTTTTCTTTTGAAGGTTGAGCCCAAGTAATGCCAATCGATCTGCAGTATTCTCTATTCCTCCAGCCAATGATCATTCACCTTCATTTGTCTCGTTTTGAACCCATCTCTTTCTTCCTGTACATTTCCTCTTCCAATTTTGATTGCATCATATTAATGTATCTGCTACTATTGATTAAGGGACTAATCTTTATTTAATTAATTAATTTCTGTATAGTTACACACTTCTCTTTTCTACTGCTCTTCCTATTTATATTTCCTTCATATATATACCTATGTCTCTTTTAAATCTGTTCAGATCTTCTTAAGTCTGCTCTTATTTACTTCATCTTTCCTATGTACTTATACTTTTAAATCTGTTTTCCAAGTCCTCCTTTAGTAGCATCAATTGCTGGTGTATATAAAATAAATCTCTTAATATTTCACTCACTTGTTTCCTTATTTATTCTGCCCCTCCCATCCTTCCTTTCTTATTCTTATTCAATGCTGTAGACTTTCTATTCTCTCCCTTCTTCTTCTCAATGCTCATCCTTTATACCCTCCCTTGTGAGGGAAAAGACATAATTTTTTGTCATGTCTTTCCCTTGGTGAGGGGCATGTCTCTCTACAGCCTTATCACTGCCTTAGGACTTAATTAGTAGTTATTGCCTTTTAAAACTAAATCGCACCTCCTCCTTTGGTTAAGACTTTTGTCTTATGAATGGTGTGCTGCCTTAATTGTCTTAACTTATTTTCCTCCTTTTAATCGTTGCCTCTTTTCATAGACAATATTCACTAAAGGGAAATCTGATCGTTGCTTTTTTCTTTTGGGGACTCTTCATTATAATTGTATCCCTTTTCAATAAGTATTATAAATTGAATATATTTAATTTTATATTAGTTATATTATTATTTATGATTATTTATATTTGTATGAACAATATATTATATATTCAGTTATTATTATATCATAATAATAATATCAGATTTTATATTTGCATACAGACTCCCAGCATATAATATTTCCAGCAAATATTCTGTCCATCTTTCTCTCCAATTTGCTAGATTTAGTCCAGAATTTTCATACAGTCTAGGGTATTGCAAATAAGGTTGTTAATGAAATATATCTTGAAGATAACGCCCTGTTGAAGTCTATCCAAGCTTATGAGTTTACCCAAGGTGATGGTTTTATTGGGGGGTTATTCCCTCGGCACTATCTTCTGAACAAGCAGAGATACATAGATGTATATGAGGGCATGAAATTGTCGATCCTTAGGGATTCTTCTAGCTATCTGAATATTGCGCTTGGTAGACATCAGTTTGAGCTGGGCAGAATTTAAGTTGACAAATTCAAGAAAGCGTTTCATGCCATCTCTTTCATGAAATCTCATGAATGCCCACAAGGACTTCAAGTCAGTGTTCTGCCTCCAGTTCAAAGGTTAAACAGAGAGCAGCGCAAGTCTCGGATATCAACATCACGGTGCATTCCCAAGCAGTGGCAGCAAATCAGGTGCTTGTGATGGCTCAGGAGGAGCAAGATGAAAATTCTGTTCAGGATCCCCGGAGGGGAAATTAAAGACTCCAAACTGCAAATTTTGGTCTCTACTGTCCATGTATTAGTTAATGGTTCATGGTATGGGTGGTAGAATTGAAAGGGCACAAAGCTAATATATAGCAATTATCTTGTAAAGGGGTTTTTTTGGAATCAGTATTAAGTTTGGGCTGGGTAGATAAAATGATTTGATGATAATTAAACCAGCTGGAAAATCTGAACTGCATGCCATATATGGCACTTTTGTATACAACTTTTATCTCTAAATATAATATAATATAATATATAGGCATCTATGCTTTTTGCTAAAAAAAAAAAAAAAAATCAGATTTTATATTTATGTTTATTTATTTTGGATCATAATCGTAATAATGTCTAAATTGCTAGCATGTTAATATTTATAATGTGATAGTCATAAACATAATATTTAGTATTTATATTTTGATATTTTCAATATTATATTTAATATTTATATCATAATTATAATACTTATCTATGATAATAATGGTTAATGGTAATTATATTTATAATATTATTTTGACAATAATAATTATAATAAACATATATATATATATATATATATATATATATATATATTTGCATTTCAATATATGGTTATTTCTATATTTTAGTGTCACAATTCGGGGGACATGACATTGATGAAACTCAATTTAGAAACCCTCTAAGGAAAATTGTTCTAGCTAGAAGACAAGCTGTAATGCTGGAAGCAATGAATACTTAATTTATCTTTCTAATCATATCATTTGACCTCACCTACTATGCACAAAGGAAAACCAAAATGTAAATCATCTTCTACCCAGTCCAATCCATAAACAAATTCAAAAACCGCTGATATAATGTAATTATTAAATAGAAAAAGTAGCCAAGAAGAGAAGAACCAACACTACTCTTTGATTTTTCATTCTCTATAAAAGAAACAAGTTTTTATGACTTCTTGCAACTAACTTCTTTTCCTTAAATCGCCTTCTTACTCAATTTCTCACTCTAACACTGACTAAACTCTGCAATGATTTCCATCTGACAACCAACCCACTAAATTTTATTATTTGCAGTTTGCACCATAAAATTAATATGGTCCCTTCTATATGTTTCACCCATGGGGGTGAAGGGGGCAGCCAGGAGATGTCCCTTGTCATCCCGCCATCCCCAAAACATTTGAGAGGGGGGGGATGCATCCCCATGTAAATAGGGAAAAAGGGAAAAGGTATGAAACAATATTGTATATATGTCTTTTGTATTGAAATGTCAAATACTTGACCATAGCTGCAAATGCTTCCATGTTTTATTTTCAAAGCTTCAAGGCTGTTGTTACAAAATTACATGCCTCATTTTTAAGTTTTTCAAACCTCCAAAAATGTATAAACTTGCAACCCTTCAAACCCCATCTATTTAAACAAGTTCAAGCCTACAAAGTTTACTTAAGCTAAGATGTATAAAATAGTTTGTTATTTCTTTTTGTATTTTCTTATATCTCCTTTAGGGTCAGGATGAATTCATACCATAGTTTAAAAACTCAAACATGGCAATTACTAGGCTGACCCGAAAAATTTAAAAACTTAGGACTCAACAAAAGCTCGGGAAAAAACTCAACAATAACTCAACAAATTTACAAAACATTAAAAAATACTTTAATTTTTAAAACTATGATTTAAAAACATGCATATTGCTGAAATTATTAACCATATTATTGATTTCCTTCATATATAGATCAAAATTAAAAGTTCAATACACTTCATAGACCAAGAAAGGAGTTCAAAGTTTCCATACTGTTGAAAACTGTTAGCTTCGGTCAGAGGGAGTGTCTGAAGTATAATCCGCTTTCAACAAATCGAATACATATATATGTCTTGAATTATGACTGATTGTCGGCTCTAATAGAAAAGTCTTGTCAATCGAAAAGTCGCATCTTTTCTCAACCATATATATGGGAGTCTTGATCTTCAAAAGTAATCATCGAAATCAATAAATGTTTTACCCTTGCAGATTGAATCTCCAGCCGAAGATCTTCAGACAGATTGAATTTAATAGATCCTCAACATGGTATCAGAGCCAGCGTCCGTCTGGTTGAAGGAGTATCGAGAATAATATGATCTTCGGTTGGTGTCTACCTTAAATGGTTGGCATTCAATGATGATTCCGGAAACAGTCATCATCTGTCCGTATTGAAAGGAGATCACGGGAGAGCATCGCTAGTTGGTGGCATCCGTCTTCTATATATTCGCATCTTCCCGGTCCCTTCGTTCAAGTCCTCACCTCTCGCAGAGCAGTAGGAAATCTTCCGATGGCCATCTGGCTCTCGCCATCTGCAATTAGCGCCAGTTTCAAAGTGCCTAAGGGCCGACAGTCCTTCTTCACGGGTTCGTCTCATGGCACAGGATGTGCATGAAATTGCGAAAGAGGCGAATCCATCTAAGCATGTATATCATCGGTCACGTCCCTGTCACTTATATTCCGGAAATATCAATGTTGCTATCGTAACTTCAATGCTGGAGACTCCACAAAGGACGCCTACTACGAATGCAACAAACGATGTAGACATATGTATATCGCCACACAGAAATACCCGATAGAAGTCTATAGTCTATCTAGGTGATGCCGAGGTGATATGCCCTGAATGTTGCGGCTCGTGTTTCTTGAGATCGGGTTGCTTCAAATGGCTGTATTGGCAGATAGAAGCACCCAGATCCGTCTATTATTCCCTTGCACCGAGGTATGTGTAATGGTTGTGACCAAAGCAAGAAGCTAAGCTACAAGATCGCTTAAAAGATTCTATCCTCTGTGCTTCGCTCTAGACTAAGACCTATGCCAAGATTTGTGCATTGATGAGGAATCTACCGTGTGTATTTGGGAAGCCTTGAGACGATATCTATTGCTATCGGGTACACTCGCAACAAGTGCTGATGTTTTTGTAGGAGACAACCAAATATCATATCGAGCATTCAATAAATCCTAAACGGTTGCTATGGCCAAGGCAATTTTACACTGGACGAATACTTCTCAACACAGCCATTGCCATTTCTCTTCAGAAATCACGGGTTATCTCAGGAGACAATTAAATGACGAAAATGGCTGCCAATAGCAACGACTACAGGATGTCGAGCACATAGATTAATATTGCACGGTTTAAAATATAATGGAAGATCAATACATTTGTTGGTGAAATCGGTCTTGGAATATTTCCGCCACTCTAGAATAAGGGCCCGACTAGGAATCAGGACCTGAGATGGAGACTAGATTCGTCGAAACTCCTCTGGTGCTTGAGACCACTCAACTATTGTTCCTAGCGAAATCGTGTGTCAACTGGGTGCTAGGTTGCATCGGAGACCATTATCTAAACCTGTGCATCAGTCAAGAGTCACAATTACATCACGGGAAGACTAAGGTGAACTATGTCATTCACGATTACTCACCTGGACATTCACTACAAGCCATCCTAGTGATCTCTATCCAGCACTGGCATTGGTGGGGGTGTGAACAGAACATCCAGATCTGGTGGAGCCATGTGAGCTTGACTGGGTGCCAAGCTGCAATGGAGCAACATCCTCGAGATCCGCATACCAGTTTGAGAGTCGTTGTACACTAACAGGAATTCCAAAGGTGGTCGTGTGGAAGCAATTGTTGCTAAGTCATGGTAATGACTGGACTGAGTCCCGAAAAGATTGAAGGCGTGCATTATAATTTGTCGACATTAGGCATTTTTTGTGAATCCTGAATGGGCTCTCAAACAAAAGTACAGTTCATCACTGTTGGACGAATTTCGAGATAAGTATTTGTTCTTTTGTTGTTTATATTCTTTCTATGAATCTCAGTCTGCTAAGTTGTGCAGATCTGATAAAGTTTATGAGTGATAATCTTATCCATCTCTAAATCTCTGGGTGTTGCTAGTAAGCGTGCTGCATCTATTTCATAATTTGGTGGATTGCAGCCGAAAATGGAGTGCATTGTAAATTTGAACGGTCAAAGACCATGTTCAAATCTAACCTTGCCAGGGGCCTGTGTTCAAGCCATGAAGGTTGTGGACTGATCTGAACGCAAGAGCAACGTATAATACTGTGTCCAGTAATTGCATCCATCAAAATATTTAAAAGGATAAGTATTCTTTGTTTTGTTTGAAATCACCTTTCTAGGCTGAATTTTTATATCATTTATTTGGATCATGTGTGATTAGTAAAGAGAGATCGTGTTTTCTCTTGAAATGTGTTCACTGACATAAGATCCCTTGAAAATTCAAATTATTATTTGCAAGTCATTTTTCATGCTAGTTGTGAAGATTTCCGAGTGTGACTCTGAAATAAAAGGAGAACTGCAATTTCGATGGTGATAAGTTGGTCACATCGATATCATTCTATAATGCATGAACTGTGATAGAACCTTGACTCTTGGAGAGGGTAGGTTTTTCATGCTAAACTACATAATGCATTCAAGAAATCTATAGCTGTTCAGATTGTCTTTTGTTGTGCTAAGTTTAGCACTCTCGAGAGGAGTAAAAGATGGAAGAAAGAGTTATATCAGAATTTAATAAAGATAAGCTTCCTCATCCTTTCATTCTGATCTTTTGATATATTTCTCTTATAAATTGATTTATTTATTCATGTTTTAATATTGTTCATAAATTCTTATGCATTCATGCTATAACCTGAGATAGTAAACCTTGTATGATTCTAGCCTTGATATTTCTTTGGATAGTTATAAAACTCTTAGTAATCTCTCTCTAAATGCTTCCAGGACAAATCTAGGAACAAGAAGGTGATGAGAGATTGCTCAGTGATGAAAAGCTTGAGGCATCTTGTAAGGAAGTCATGCCGACCAAAGAAATGATCAAACATGAAGTCACAACTTACAGCCATGGGACTGAGTTGGTGGCTAGGAGTTCACTTCCAGAAGTCTTCTTTGCAATCCCTAAGGCAGGGATCAAGAGGGAGTTTTGTGACTCTCGGAGAAGAAGATGCAAGGCCTAATGCTAAGATCCTCTTCAGCAGTTGAGATAAGAATTGCTCAAGTCAACCAACCTAGATTCAACATTAGTAGCTCCACAAACCTGTTCTGTATAGAGTGTTCTAGGATGAGGTTGAAGAGGACAGCCCTAAATCTCTACAGAGGTGTGCATTGGAAACCATTTCTCTAAAGCAAGTATTATAGACATTTTTTGGACGAGGAGGTCAGGAGGCTGATGCAAGTAATTAGAGCTTCAGAGTGAGTCACATCCTCACTTGTTGTAATGCATGATTCTCTGAGATAGAGAGATATGAGGTGAAAGCCCTTGTTCATCCTTGAGACTGAGATGAGACATCATGTTGAGAGACTCCATGATGACAAGTCCCAGGATCTAACTTCAGAAGAGCCCCTAGCACCCGCAGTGTGGCTTAAAGGGGGGTGTTGGAAATAAGCCACACCCGGACTGACGATGGGCTGGCCACAAGGGGCCAATAGCTAAGTTGATAGAGCACTCCTGCTGCAAGTGGAAGCTCCTAGTGAATGCTCTAAGCCAGTTCAGGTGTGAGCCAAAGGAAATTCACCTTATGGCTAGAAAACATATATATATTGAGATATCTTCAAGGCACTATTGGATACAATCTTCTTTATAGAAATGACCAACTAGATCAATGTAATGACCCCTTCTCAAACCTGATATTTCCAGTGACCATTGGCCTTTTTCAGGAAACCCGAAGGCTAGTCGGAAGGTAAAATTAGGGTTTCCTATTTCTGGGGATGTCTTTGCTCAGAGTTGGTGGATCTGACGGCGAATTCTTTCTGGGTTTTCAGAGAGCTTCGCAGTGGTATGATCATTTCGGCATTCAGAGCATTTTCTGGAATTTACTATTTTTAGTAAATTCTATTTTTGGCAGTATACAGGTTGGTCTCAGGTAGTTGACTTTCCCCTTCAGTTGTCTCAAGTGGCGTATTCAGTTTCGGGCTTCAGAATGCAGTTTTGGAGAGTTGAGCTCATTTCACTTAAAAATAACATTATAATTTAAATGTTATTTTATCACCTTGGCCTAGTCAAATAACTTAATGTTATTTTAAAAGGTGGACTTGAAGGGTGGCACCATCATTGAGGTTATATTAAAATTATATTGAATTTATCAAGTCAAAACTAAGCCTTAAGGAGGACGCATTTATTTAAGTGAGAAATTTGATGAAGTCAAAATTAAAGATGCTTGGAAAAAGACGCCATTTCTTGGGATTAGGGTTTTGACTTTGGAAAAGAAGTTAGGGTTTCAAGGAAGGTCCACAGAAGCTTATAAAAGAAAGCCTTGGGTTCTCATTTGATCATCTTTTGTCTATGCTATTGTTATGCTGCCAAAATGTTTGTTGGATTGCTTCGAGGAATGAATGCCTCCTAGCCTTGGCTCGACTTCGTGCTTGAGAGATAGCACCTAGTGGAGAGGATTGCTTATTTTGAGTGAGTTGTAGTGAGGTTTGCATTGTAGTGTTGTTTTGCCATTAGAAGTTCAGTTTCTTGCATTTTATGTCATTTTCTGGAGTTGCTGATAACAAGGCTGAATCTGTAGTTTCACTCGTAAATCAGAAAACAAAAATAATCTCATTCTGGGTATTGTGTCATTGCATTTTATTGGTAAGGGCGCCCTTTCATGAATATTTGCAGATTTTAATACGAAGCTTATGATTTTATAATGCAAATCCGTCATTCCTTGAAAGCCGTACTTTCTGGAGTGCATTAGGATTCGTGTCAGTAATTAATAACCATTTTTAGATGCCATTTCTTATTACTAAGTTAGGCGCCATCATTTTGAGGGTCTATTGCATCAGATTTGAGATCATTTGGGTGAGAAATGAGAGAGTTATGAGCATATGAGTAAATTCATAGGTTGCTGGTTTTTCAATTTAAAGTGCAGATTTGTGATAAACCAGAATTAGAATCTTGATCATTGAAGAGTTGTATTGTTTTGGCACTCTATCCAAGCTAAGGAGAGTTCTTTATGATGTATTGTTAATCTTTCGAATTCCTAAGCTATTGGCAGGTGGATGATCCTCATTTTGTAAACTGACAGTAGTACTGGCAGTCATTTTCAAATCTGATTTGTAATGCTCTCTTTCATTGTGAAGTTGTTTTGTAATAGATACATCTCCGCCCTATGGTAGCTACTTTCCCACTCTGGGTTAGCAAGCACATTCTGGGTGTTGAGTACTTTCAGCTTTTTGGTATTTCTTTCAAGTATTGTACTCTGTAACACTCCGCCATATGGTCGCCCCTCACTCCATACTGGATTGGGTAGCACATACTTGGTGTCGAGTTCCCTTTCAGCACTTAGTGTAGAAGATCCTCTGACCATATGCTCGCCATCATCGGCGCCATTCTTGGTTAGAGTTCCTGCATAAGCAATTTGGTTTAGATCCTCTGACCAATGCTCACACCTTGCCCACATCGGGATCCTGGTGTACATTCTGGTTAGAGTTGCTTCAGCACGTTTTGGGTTTAGCTGCTAACCTTAACGGGTGCATTTGTTTCTAATTTGTAATTTCAAAAAAAAAAAAATTGGCTCGGAATATTTTAATCAACCTAGATACTTTGATTCAGATTGGGTTATGATCTCTTGGATCTGCAAACTTTTGTAGCACAAAGCTCAACAAAAGCTGATTACAATGCAGCCTCTATGGGGGAAAGAGAAGCAGTTTGGCTTCGTAAATTGCTTGTGGGACTCCTTGATCTAAGCACATTGAGATCCCCTATCTTTATGTAAGAGATATGGTGGAAAGGAAAGTGATCCAGTTCGAGTATATTAGTTCAAATGTTTAAACAGCGGACATACTCAACAACTTCTCTCCAGAGTTAAGGTTGAACTCTTCGGGAAGAAAACTTGGTATGTAATTTGATATTATGTTTGAAATTCAAATTTGTTTATAAGTTGTACTAATATATAAAGATAATTAATGTGTAAACTCTTTTGTCATGTGTGTGACTCCATGACCTTATGGGCCTACTCCCCCTGTGTACATTATTGAAAAGTGACGATCTTTCTAATAATGAACACTTGTATTTGACATTGTAAAGTGACGACTCTACAATGATAAACTATCATGATAGATATCATGTGACTTGATATCTGTGGACATGTCATGATAGTATCTCTTGGACACATTGATGGATATCATGGGACTTGATATCATCTGAAGATCATTGTGATCCTTAAAGAGATAATCATGGTGGATATTTATATTCGTGGATATGCCATGAATTATGGTAGACATCATGTGACTTGATGTCAATGCACATACCATAATGAAGATGTGTTATGAAGAATGTCATGTGACTTGACACTTTCAGAAGCATACCATATCTTTTGATATCACGAGTTAGGTGATATCACTTTATACTTGTTTGGAGTTTATCCTCCCTAGCTAAGAGGGAGTGCTAATAGAGTTTATCTTCCCTAGATAAGAGGGAGTATTGAACAAATGAAGATGTGTTATGAAGAATGTCATGTGACTTGACACTTTCAAAAGCATACCATATCTTCTGATATCACCAGTTAGGTGATATCACGTTTACTTGATGGAAGTTATCCTCCCTAGTTAAAGAGGGAGTGTTGAATAGTGAAGATGTGTTATGAAGTATGTCATGAGACTTGACACTTTCATAAGCATTTCATATCTTCCGATATCACAAGTTAGGTGATATCATTTTGTACTTGATTGGAGTTCTCTTCCCTAGCTAAGAGGGAGTGTTGAAAACTGTTAGCTTCAGTCAGAGGGAGTCTCCTAAGTATAATCCGCTTTCAACAAATCGAATACATAAATATGTCTTGAATTATGACTGATTGTCGGCTCTAATAGAAAAGTCTTGTCAATCAAAAAGTCGCGTCTTTTCTCAACATTATATATGGGAGTCTTGATCTTCAAAAGTAATCATCGAAATCAATAAATGTTTTACTCCTGCAGATTGAATCTCCAGCCGAAGATCTTCAAACAGAATTGAATTTAACAGATCCTCAACACATACATATAAACTATTAATTTCAATATCAACATAAATTACAAATCATAAATAGTTCTACAACTAAAGCTTAGAAAAGTTTGTTGCAGCTGTGTGAGTTTCATGGAAGTGGATGGTATAGTTGTAGCCTCCTCAACAAGAGCTGCAATAGAAGCCTCAAGCATAGGACCAAGTTGTTTATGTGGTGAACCCACCCTTGTTAACTTACCAAAGTCACCATCTAAAGCCTCAAATGCTGCCACATTTGTTTGTCGTTTGGCTTCATCCCTCTCCCAATCAGCAATCTCATCAATAGTAAATAGTGAATTTACATCCTTGGTAACGCAATCTGAATATTAGTCAATGCCAACAAGGTCAAGTGCATGATGTATATCTTGCCCATGTACCTTCTTTTCATGGAGTTAAAGGTTGTACCACACAAACACAATGGCATTCAACCACTTCTAAATCAATTTGTTACATTATTTGTGTGAATGACCTCAAAAACACTCCAGTTGCACTCACAACCAAAAGCTCTACAGGGCTGGGATAGAATATAGATGGCACGCTTTTCAAGATTAGGTGTTGTCAAACCAAAATCTTCCCAACTCAAATATATAAGAACATTTATAAGTTTATAACTTCATAAGAAATTAAGAATTTCACTAAACTTAAAAGTTAAAATAAATTGTAAACTAGAATTAAACATAACATTTTCTACTTGGCTATAGAGTGTGTCTCTTATGAATGTATAAAATTGAAAAAAATAATGCCCCCTCCACTCTCTTATAACTCTGTAACTCATCATTTACAAGGTCTCAAAAGTTGTCATCGGGGATCAACCTCTTAATACATGTGTTAAGGCCAAGCACAACCTCTACATCTACTCTAAACGAAGGAGAGAAGAAAATATTAGGGTTCAAATAGTCAGCAACAGCATGAATATGTTGGAGTTGTGAATTCCACCTCCAATCAATAATGTGTCAAATGGGTTCATATTTGGTTCTATTCAACCCATACAAATGTTGAATTATTTCTTTGGCCCTATCCATGGCCTCATATAGGTACCTCATGGTGTTTTTATCCCCATCCAACAACCACGAAAAAACTAACCAACAATTCTGACAACTAAAACAAGAGAATGAACGAAAAGGAAATTAGAAAATTAAAGTAAATCAAAAAATTTAAAAACTTAAAAAAAAATCAGCAAATTAAAATATCAAAAGATTACAAAAACAACTTGTAACATTAGAAGAACAAAAAGAAAAACGGATCCAAAACTTACCTTGACTATCTACTCCACAATTTTGGCATATATATAATCAAAAATGGTCTTCAACAACCCTCTCTACTTCAACCTTCCTACAATAAGGACTCTACAACCACCATTCACTCACAAACATGTGCTTAAGATTGGGCAATGTAGTTGTTATACATTGCAACATAAGGAAATTGGCAAAATGTGTGATTTTTGAACAAATGAGCTCCTTGCCATTAGTGCACTCTCTCATGAGATTAAGAAAACATGTGTGATCGTACATGTAAATGATAAAAAAAATTGCATCTTTCACCACATTCTTCAACCAACTTAATTTCCCTATGGCCTCAAGTAGAAGATCAAGGCAATAGGCCACACAAGGCCTCCAAAACAATGTAGAGTATCTCGCCTTTGATAGTCTACCAGCTACCATATATCCAAATGCATTGCCTGTAACTATCTGAATAACATTATTCACTTCCACCTCCATGACCACCTTGTTCAACAAGCTAAATAAGGTCTTGGCAATTTTTACTTTACTAGAGGCATCAACTAACTTCAAAATGACCAACTATGCTCCTAAAACCACTCAAAAGTTAATGAGTGTCATATTATTGCCATTTGTCCACCCATCTGATAAAATGTTGCAAGCTTTGTTTTTCAAAATCTATTTTTGTTCCTCAATTAGCTTATATGTGTTTTGGACCTCAGCCTCCAATAATGGGCCACTCAATTTATAACTAATTGGGGCCTTGAACCCTTTACCTACCATAGTCAATGCAATAACCAACTTCTTCCAATAAGGAGTCGAAGCAACAATAAAGCGAATACTATTAGAGTACCAAAATTTGGCACATGCCAACTTTGCTTCATAATGCAACTCCCAACTCCATGCAAGACCTTCCAACAAGGGTTGCACACTAGCAATGTTATGAGGAACAAAAAAAATGGAACTGTGGTTGCCCACACTACCTAAATCTCGTATTCATGGCCTAATGGAAGAAGTGGTCCTAATATCTCCCCCAATGTTTGACCTTGTAGCATTGTGAATTGTGGGTGAGGCTCCCAATGCCTTTGTTGTCCTCTTTTTTTTCACTTTTTCTACTCAAATGCCAAAAGGAAATCTCTCACCTCATTCTAAACTATACTAATCCCTGGAAAAAAATGGTGTACCAACATACCTAAACTTTGAAAACATACTCATCCCCATACCTGGACCGGCAACTTAGGAAAAAACTAAAAAAGTACTAAAAAGTTAAAATAGGTTGACCTATAGATGGAGAAGAAAAAGACCAAATGGATATCATATGACTATAGCATAATCATGGATGGTGGACTAATATTAGACACTGCCCACTCATTAACATTATAGTTTCATATATTGATGGACCTTACTTACCAAGGGCAATTAGTTGATCAAGAAACACACGGATGTTAATTTTCAAATCCAAATCCTAAGAGAAGTCATCAAGGAAGCTAGTCCTCAAAATGTAGAGTAGATGATTAATGATGTAACATGTGTTTATAGGAGAGTAGGGAAATTGAATCACTCCACATAAATGGGCATCTATTAGACCCCTTGTTGTGTGCATGTTAGAAACAATACAAAAGGCATTTGAAAGATAGAGTGGATTAAACAAGTGGTGGTGAATGCAATAAGGTGCAGATGTCCATTTGCAACCACTACACCTCATTTGTATTGTTTCAAACCTTTGCAAGTAATGAATTCCTCAAACCAGCCCAAACCTAGTTTGCTTCCTATTTTATTCTACTTCAAGGGATGTTGGAGTTGCAAGATTCCTTGCAACTTATTATTATGACATAGGAATGGAATAGGTGGAACGAATCAACAACAAAGGAGAGGATGAGGATGTAGGAGATTATGGTTAGTGATACTTTTTAGTTGAATGTAAAATACATCACAACTTTTGTATCCTATGTTTTCACTATCATTAAGCTTGGGGATTCTAACAATCGTAATCTTGGGGAGATCTACAAGTGCATTGATTGCATGCCTGGCCAAACAAAGGCCACTATTCGTGAGAGAGACCCCATCCTAGAGTACTACAATGACTATATTCATCCCATAATCAAAAAAGGTGGGAGAATTTCCTCTCCCTTCTACACATGGCTACATATGCTCGGAATCCAAAGTGGTATGTGCATAGACCTAGCAAAGCTCTTCCAATCAATGACCACAAGATGAGGAATTGTCTTATGACAACCTTTAATAAAATGTATAATCCAAAGGAAGCTTCATTAATCAAAACTCAATGGATAAAGTTTGCAAAACTAGATGGCTACAAGTCTCTAGCAAGGATTGATTTTGGCATAGGCCAAGTCAGTTGGTGGTGAATCTATGGACCTCTAGGATTATTGTGCCCACTCGCCATTCATATTCTCTCACATTTTTCTAGTTCCTCTATTGTTGAGAGGAATTGGTCCACATATAGCTTTACCCATTCTCTAGAAAGGCCCAAACTTACTTTGTGAGAGCGGAAAAAATCATTGTTGTATATATTGCCTTGTGTCTCATTGATTGAAAGAAACCTAAGTATGGGCAAAGCGTAGTGACAGCGGGTTTAGACACCTAAAATGTGACTATACCCTAACCACACTAGACTTCTACCTTATTATTTATTTAATTAATTTATCCATCACCTTTAGCCCACACTATTCTAAGTCATCAATAAAATAAATATATATAACCTTCACCTTTATCTCCCATTTTAATTAAATAAATATTTATTATTTATTTAATTAATTTATCCTTCACCCTTATCCCCCACCTTAATTAAGTAAATTTATATTTATTTAATTAAGTCTAACCTTATCCCCAAATCCTCCAACTAAATTAATTAATTAATTAATTTAGGCTAATTAATCCCCACCACCTTTTCATCCATTATTTAATTCCACTTTATTCCTCAGTCCTTGTCCATTTAATCCTAGCCATTGATTCCATTCACATGGATCACAATCTAAACTTTTCATCATGTGACAAGTATCCATCCCACATTTATCTTTTCATATGTGAAAGGATGTAAAAGTCAAACTAACTTTGCATCTCATCCTACATATTCAAATCTCAACCATTCACATAAGGATGTTGCCCTAATCAAATCCTAAACCTGGCCCTTATCCTTCATGTGACACTTGTCACATAACTACAACTTTGATCCAAACCCTAATCCCCATTCAATCCTAGTCATTCATTAACCAATCTATCTTGGCCCTTGATTAACTTCTTGGAAATTCTATAAATTAGACGCCTCTCATCCCATTTGGGCAATCCTGCATTATCATATTGTTATGTTGTCCAATTTTCTATTGAATAATCTTGATCATACAATCATGATGTTGAAACCTTGAGCAACCACATTCATCTATCAACATATCATACTTGATCTTTATGAGGTTTGCATGTATTTGGTTTCAATAGTCTCGATTTGATGCATATTTCATTAAGTCATTTGCATGCAATACAATGGGATGTAGACCTTGAAGAGATGAAACAAGTTGATGAGGAGCAGTTGGTTGAGCTTACACTGCAAGATGAGGATACATTTCATTCCAATAGTTCCAATGATGAGCACTTTCTAATATATCTAGTCAATGATGATGACTTTATCAAACAAAAACTAGCTAAGGACATTTTTTTTGGTATTCTTATTTTGTCATTTTAATATTTGTCGCTTTAAACTCTAGTTGGTATTCTCAGCTCGTTTATACAATGAGACTTTGTAATGGATTCCACTTTTCACTAATATGGTATTCAAATGATAACATTTACGATTTGAGAATTGAATCTTGACATTGTTCAATTGTTATAACTTATTAATTATCGGTTGTTTTTAGTGTGTTCTCAATTTTGTATTTATTAGTTAATCTTGTACTTTCTTTTGGTTTGTGTGTATTTATACATCTAACCCCCCAGCTACCCTACCCCTCACTCCACCCCAAAAACATTGACGAAAAATTAGTCATATACTTAATCACTCGCCACAATAATTACAATTTTTTTTGAAGAAAGTATCAATAATTACAACTGCTCCTATTTCTTGCTCTTCTCCCTCTCTCATCAAATGTCATCCTCTAAAAAATGAAATTCAATTTGCGACTATGTCTTCTTGTCAAATTCTTAGTCATTTATGCACTTCAAACATATCTTGACCACGTCCTTATTTTATTGGTGGGGTATGGGAGTCCATCTCCCGTTTACAAGCATCATTTCTAACCATTAATGGCATCCTAGGTCATACAAAAAGGTAGTTAGGGCTTTTTGTTCAAATGTCGAAGTTTCAAGACTTTGCATACCAAGGGGGGGGAAGGGGGAAAAATGCCCCAAAGGTCCGACAAGCATGACAGTATGAGAAACTCTAAAATGCTTAAATTGGATTTAGAGGGAAATGCGTGCCAAGGATGGCATGGTGTCAAGCTTTCGGGGAAAGCGTGACTGGGATGAAAAGTCTGACGAGGATGGAGAGATGAACTCCAACAGCCCAAAAGACAAAGAACAACTTTTGATGAGTTAGGGAAGGGGTGGTAGGAAGATAAGAGAAAACTTGACACTTCGAAAGGTTGATAAATACTTAGGCGAATTTCAAGAACTTAAACGGAGTTCTAGACCATCTAGGGTGCATGGAAAGAGGTGACAAAATAGGGAATGGTCAAAATTTTGACTCCAATAGGATACATAGAGCAATCAGTGGACTTTCAGAATGTCAAGGGTTGGAAGGAATTCATAACGCATGTTGAGGATTGGGGTGTCAAACAATCAAGGGGAGAGGGACCAAGGAATGAATGGATGAGGAAGTCCAAAAGTCTGACAAATACAAAGAACAAGGCAAAATGAGATAGTAAAATGAGGTGCCAACACTCCTTGCACCCATCTATCTCGGGAAAAATTTGTTCTATGTAATGTCCCACCCTGGTTGGAACAATTTTTTTGTGTGTTTCGATGTAGTTTTGAAATGTACTTGCAATAGTTTTGAATAGACAAATGAAGTGCAGGCAATAAAGAAATGTGCAGCAATTAATCAACTCAGGAAACATACAATATTCAGAAATATAGAAGGCTGAAAATAGCAGATTTTAACTCAAGGAAAAATATACATTTTTTCTCAAAACTAGGAGCAACCCAGATGCATAAATGTCATTACATATCTATTCTGACATACCCATAAAATGTTATTGATAGTTACAGGTCTGATCACAGCAAACCAGCAAGCTGGCACTCACAAATTTGCTCATAAAACATCAAACCCTCTTTTCTCCAACCTGAAACTGGCATGCAACCATGTAAAAACCCTAGGCGCCACAAATGGAGGTGATGGCAGCCTGAAACCCTAGGTGATTTTCCAAGGAAGGCCCATGCACCTATTTTAGCTGAATGGCCCTACTAGAGGAGTACTGCCAGCAAAGGAGTCACCAAATATATAATAGTTTTCTGTTTTGGAAATGCTACAAATACTTTCACAAATCTGTTGTCAAAATATCTCCTCAATCTACAATGCAACTCAAGTATATTATTGCCAATGAAACCCACGATCAGACTTATGGCACTAGTAAACCCTCAGGAAACACTCACATCCAAACCAACAAGGATTACTTACAAATCAGCAAGTAAATCCTTCAAATTCAAACAATAAATCTTCCAATATCCTGTTAATCCATCAAACCCTGAAAATGGAATTCTTCCCTGTAAATGTTGAAGCTCAAATATAATCCCTGGATGAGATTATCTGATCAAGTGCTCTTGGGTGATCTTATTATTAGTCCTGATATAAACCTGATTTTTGGGCTGTAACTTCCTTAGATGATCCTCAAACTACAGTAAAAAAATTGCAAAAAAAATCACAGCTGCTTGAAAGATATAGGTGGATCTTCAAAAATTAGGGTTTTGTCCTCACCTTTGCCCAAATCGTATCTTTGATACCACTTGATAAGGTCCACACATATAATAATCAATAATTCAATGTAGAAGATATATCTCACACAAGACAAGAGATATTTGTGGGCCAATATGCTCTAATATCCAATATATGCAGAAATGGACTAAACCCTTGAGGTAAGGTAGCACCATACAATACTCCTTATGGAAGAAGCCAATCCATATTATATCTCCAAGAGATTCCAAACACATTATCATACACAACACATATCTTAGCAATGATAATCACCTCCTTATATACAGCTTCTCCTAATAATATAATGGAGGGGTAATCCCAATGAAGGCCTACTCATCACTTGATATAATTAATTACACAACTTGTCCACACGACCCAATATAACTAACTTAAGAGATGTGTGTCACACATTGGCATCTCCATCCACCCACATACATTATAATATCATATCCCTAAGTGCCTAACACTTTTGGACATTGTTTTCACAAGGCTAATGAAATAGCAGATTCTTGGCCAACTATGGTATAGATTTGATTGATAATCTTACTATTGACAATTCTATTGAAAGGTGGCATAGGTTAGCATGAAAAAGGAATCAAGATCCCTCCTATGATTCCATTCTTTCTAATTATTGGTGCTCAGTTTTTCTCAAAGGCAAATTACGTTTTCTCAAGCTCTTTCTCTTCCAAAATTATTTTCAAGGATTGGCATTGTCTAGCACACTTGGTCCATGCTGATTTGTTACATTGACAATGGTAGCTAGGTGGGGATTTATTTTATCCTTGGTTTGTTCTAGAAAAAAGTGTTTGTGAAGATTATTGTATTTGATTGTTGCTTTGCTGCCAATGGAGCCCAACTTTTCTATCTTTATTCAAAGAAACAAGAGATGGCCTTTAAGGGAGAGGGGGTTCTAGGAAACAAGAAAGGTGATCATTCTTCATGGTGCAAACAACCGTAGTGTTTCTGGTGATAAAAGAAGTGGTAAGCTCCAATTATCTGCAAGCGGAGGTTTGTAGGAAGGTCAATTCTAAAATTATGTCTTATTTCATTTCACATGTTTTGGATTTTGTTAAAGACAAGGAAATGGTGAAAACTTTGGTTCAAAACTCAAAGGAGGCCTTAAGACTACCCTAGAATTTGTGGAGTCTCATCTTGTTCATCCTCTGACTGTTGTGGGAACTGAATTTCAAGGACCAATTTCAATGGCATCCTTTCAAGTATTGGGGCTAGACTTCTTGCCTCAGTTGAAGTTATGGATAATTTGCAGAAACTTGTGATGTGAGATGGTGAGGAAAATTTAGTCCTAACTTTGACTTTGCTAGGTGGTTGTATCTTTTGCATTCCCTTCTCCACAGCAAGACATTGCATAGGCAAAGAGGGCTCATAGGGCAATCAAGTTCTTACTAATAACAATGTGTTTAGTAATGAATGATGATGAAGATGGCAAGTCTGGAGGGGCAGTTGTGGTTGAGAGTTCTTCCCCTATTGATGGATAGGCTTGTATTTCTATGTTGGTATTTCCTATTAAAATAATATTGTTATATTTAGTTTAATGGTCAAATAAGATATAAGAATAGACTTTAGGTATATTCTTTTATTCTTTCAATTAGTTTTTTAGCTTTTCTTAGTCTATTGATATCTTCGCTATTATTAGCTCATTGTAGTTCTATATAAGAATGTGTTTGCTTCTTATTTAATCAATCAATTATCTTGGCAACAATTATGTGTGTGTTCATAATTATTTTATGGTATCAAAGCTCGAGTTTAGGGATCGGTTAGCACGTGAATTCTACGGACAGTGAAGTGATGAATTCAACGCAAGACACGGGAAATTGTGCCAAGGGTGACTGTACGAATTTCGTACAAAAATTTTTGATGAACTTTTTTCTTACAAAAATTTTGTGGGTATTACTAGTGCAGATTTTTTTTTGATGAATTTTTTTTAAAAAAATCATAGGGTTTTACTGTACCAAAAAAACTTGGGTTTCAAAGCTTTTTTGAAACAGCTAGGGTTTTTGCACATTTTTGGTGATTTTCAGACCTGCAGCTAGGGTTTTTAGACATTTCCTGCAACGGCTAGGGTTTGTTGTGTCAGCTAGGGTTTTTTGCATTCAAAAATTCAGCACCTAGGGTTCCAAAAAAATTGGCAACTAGGGTTTCAGAAAAATTTTACAGGGTTTTTGATCAAAATCATGACCTAGGGTTTTTCAACAGTGTGACAGCAGTTATTTTTGCATCTTGTTTCTGATTTTTGTCTGGTTTTTTGCCTCTTTGTGCAAACTAGGGTTCTGATTTTCTTTTTAAGACCTAGGGTTTCATCGTTTTCCATGACTTCATATTACAGAAGGGATGGCTTCATTACCCAACATCATATTGGAAGGCAATCAAAGGTTCAATTGAAAAAATTACAACACCTGGAAACAACAGATGCTCACCATCTTCGAATACAAGAGCCTTGATTAGATTGTCCTTGGCACAGACACATGTCCCACAGTTGCGAGAAAGGACCAAGAGAAATTTGATGGAAGCAATTGAGAGGTGGTTATGCTTCTCAAGTTATCTGTCACAATGAGATGCTTCCAGAGGTTCCTTCAGGCAAGACCTCAACTGAGATTTGAAAGCACCTGTGAGATCTGCATGAGACCTCAAACAAGGGTAGGGCCTTCTTCCTGAAGAATATGTTATTCTCGATCATGATGGATGAGAAGATGTCTTTGCAGGATCACTTGATGAAGATCAAAAACATTTGCAATCAAAGACCGCACTCATATAAGCATTTTATTGACTCTTAATATCACTTCTACAATAGTTGACCTGAAGTTCGATGACTTGTGCAACAAACTCTTGCAATAGGATAGAAGGAACAAACAGTTTGGTAGCAGTAGTGATACACCCACTATTGAGCAGGCCTTCACAACCAAGGACAAGGGCAAAGTCAAGTGGTCTCAGAAGAAAGGTCAAGGGAGTTTTGATGATTCTTCAAAGAATCTTAAGACTATGGCATGTCACAATTGTGGCAAACTTGGTCACATGATGAAACACTATAGAAAGATGTTGGCTGATCAAAAATCCAACCAGGGAGGGTCTCAACCAAAAGCCCATGTCATAGAACATTTTGAGAAGGAGTCTACATTCTTTACATTTATGGCCAAACGACCAGCAGATCACGCCAAGTCCTCGGCTTGGTACATTGATTCTGAAGCATCTAGACATTTCACTCACAGGAAGGATTGGTTCACTAACTATACAGCTTGTTCAAATCTGGTGATCTTTGGTGGCAATGAAGAGTATATAGTGGTTGGTAAAGGTAATGTCCAATTCACATATGGAGGAAAATATCTTCTTTTCCTCAATGTATACTATGTACCGAGAATGGAGCTCAATTTGCTCTCAATGAGTCAGATTATGCACTATTGTCCTAAGTTGGACGTCCTCTTCAACGCGCACAAGTGTCGCACAGTTGAAAAGGAGTCCAAGCAGACTATAGCAGATGGCATTGAAGACCATGGTTTGCATCGGCTAGTTGACATTGGAGAGGTTCAGGAGCATGCATTGGTAGCCAAGAGTTCATTTGTGATCAGTAATCTATGGCATTAGCGTCATGGGCATCTCAACCTATCCTATCTCTCTCAGCTGGCTCGAGAGCATATGGTGGACGGCTTAGCTGACATCTAGCAGCAAATTCAAGGTGTTTGTGCAACATGCCAAGCAAGGAAGCAACATAGATCTCCATTCTTAGAAGGACAAGCTTGGAGAGCTCACAAGGTCCTTCAGCTGGTTCATACAGATGCATGTGGACCAATGAATACCTCATCAGTCACGGGTGCCAGGTATTTTCTATTATTTGTTGATGATTTCAATAGGAAACTGTGGATGTTTTTCCTAAAAGCAAAATTAGAGGTGTTTACACAATTTCAAATGTTCAAATTATTACTGGACAAAGAGTTTGGTTGTTATTTGATCACTCTAAGGTTTGACACATGAATTCACGGGCTTTTGTGCTAAACACGGTATCAAAATACAGTACACCACACCTTACACTCCACAACAGAATGGAGTTGTTGAGAGATGAAATTAAACTATTACAGAGATGGCCTCATGTATGATGAAGAACAGGAATGTTCCCAAGAGGTTTTGGGTTGAGGCAATTTATGCTATTATTTATCTTCTCAACAGGTCTCTAACATACGTAGTGAAGGAGAAGACCCCAAAGGAAGCATGGTCTGGGAGGAAACCAAAGGTAAGTCATATGAATATTTTCAATTCTATAGCATATGTTTGGATTCCAAATGCTAAGAGAACCAAACTGGACTCCAAGAGTCAGAAGTTAATGCTCATAGGGTACAATGATAATCATAAAGCCTATCGACTAATTGATGTGCACACTGACCACTTGACATTCAACAGGGATGTGGTGATTGATGAAGAATTTGGGCCTTTTCAGGTATCTTCTAACATCGAGAGTATTGCGGATCAGCCTTTGAAGGCTAAGGACTTAGTTGTTCATCTCCCATTAGTTACACCTGAAGGGGGGACTCTTATGATTCCAAACATGTGGAATCCCCCAGGTACATACCACCAGCAGTACCAGATGATCTTCAGGAGAACTTGGAAGAGCATCCAAATGATATAGTACCAAATGGTCCACGACATGATGCTCATGTTGATTTGGATAGACAAGGTTCAACAATGAGACCTAAGTGGTGGGAAAAACTCATTGGTGATATTTGGGATGATGAACTACTTGAGGGTCAATCCTCCAGAGGCAAGAGCATACATAACACTATTAATTTTGCTCTTATGGCTAACATTCTGGGTGTTTACGAACCACAAGACTTTGCAAAAGCGACAGGTAAACCTGAATGGGAAAAGGCCATGGATACAAATCATCAGAGTCATATAAAAATAAGACTTGGGTCCTTTCAGATCTTCCTCCAACAAAAAAACCCATTGGCTGCAAATGGGTGTACAAAGTCAAGTACAAAGTTGATAGCATAGTTGGAAAACTCGGACTCGCCGCGGACTCGGCAGCCCAAAAATATGACTCGGACTCGGGACTCGGGACGGACTCGGGAAAAGACTCGGCAAGGACTCGGCAAAAAAAAAAACCGTAGTTTTACAAAAAAAACAAGAACAAATTAATGCATTTAGAGAATATAAGAGCTTAATTTGATTATCAAACACTCATAATTCAAAGATTACACATGTCATATGATCATCAAACACTCAATAATTGAAATTTAATCATTCATAGTCATCAAATACTCATAGTTTCACTTTCAATGTATAACATCATAAGTTTATAAATGTTTACATATAATCATGTCAAAAAGAGGAAAACATTAACAACCACATATAATCTACATCTTCCTCTTTCCCCTCCCAATGGTACTCAATTTTGGAGGCCTAGAACTAGAAGGTGCCCGTGTTGTAGTATGCAAACGAGGACTAGGAGATCGAGCAGGGGAAAAATGATATTCAAATGTGTCTTCGTTGTCCTCCATGGCATCCAATCTTGCTGCTTCTTCTTCTTCTGCTGCTGCTCTCTCTAATTCAGCAATATCCTCATCAGTAAGTAAGACATCAGCCTCATCATTTTGTTCATTAATAGTCCATTCACCATATGGATCAATGTCATCCAAGTCGATGGACTCGTGTGAAACACCCTCCACCTTCCTAGTTCGAAGGCGAAGGTTGTACCGAACAAAAACTAAATCATTTAGGCGCTGCTGAGTCAACCTGTTTCTTTTCTTTGTGTGAATGTTTTCAAATAAACTCCAATTGCGTTCACACCCAGAAGCACTGCATGGCTGCGACAAGACACGTATGGCTAGCTTTTGAAGATTTGGTGTGCTAGCACCATAGTTCTCCCACCATAGATCTACAAAAACATGTTTAAAAAATATAAGTATTAAGAAATAAGAATAAAGTAAAAATCTATATGTAAGAATCAAGTTTCTAATTTCAATTTTTACCTGGTTGTTGTTTTCCTCTCCTTTCAATTGCTTGTTGGGAGGAAAAGAGTCTCCCCTCTGCACCCTTGTAGACCTTGAATAGATAAAAGAAAAAGTAAATCAAATATAGAAAATTCATAGATAGTCAAGGCTCAACATTGCAAATTCATAAATAAGATGTAACAAATCTCACCTCCAACTCATCAAGCACCTTATTTCTCAGCTCACTATCAGGCACCATCCTATCAATGCAAGTGACAACACCGTCCATGACCTCCTCATCCGCCTTAAATGAGTCCGAGAAGTAGAACTTCGGATTCAAGAAGTAGGCAAAGGCATGAATCGGCTGGTGGAGTTGGTTTGTCCATCTCCGATCAATGATGCGCCATATGATTTCATATTTTTTTTTGTTGCCGCCATAGTAATGTGATATGGCCTCTTTGGCCCTATCCATGGCCTCATAGATGAAACCCATTGGCATGCCATCTCCATCCACCATACGAAGAACCCTCACCAAAGGCTCTGTCACCTAAAAAAATGAAAACAAATGTTAAATTATAACAAAATTAACCCCTCAAAAAATAAAAAACAGCAAATAGATTATCATGTATAATTTTTTTTGTGTGATTGCTACTTACCCCCATCAGCTCCTCTCCATTTTTGATGAATGTCTCATCAAAAACTATGGTAACAATCCTCTCCCCTTCAGCTCTACTGGAAAATGAGGACTCCTTCCAAGCATCGGACACAAACATTTGCTTGAGATGACCAATGGCACCAAGAATGCTTTGCAATGTGAGGAAGTGGCTAGCAAATCGTGTCACTCCAGGTCGCACAAGGTCCTTGCCATTTGTGAATTTCCTCATCAAAGAAAGCACCCAAGTATGGTTGTAGATAAATTTTGTAACACTTTTTGCATCTTCAACCACTCTTTTGACCCATGAAATCTTCCCAATATCCTCTAACAATAGGTCCAAGCAATGTGCAGCACATGGAGACCATGCAATTGTGGGATACCTCTCCATAAGTAGCCTACCTGCAGCTACATATGCAGCTGCGTTGTCCGTGATAATTTGGACAACATTATCAACTCCAACCTCCTGGACCACCCCATCCAATAGACTGCATAAAGTCTCAGCATTTTTAACTTCATGGGAGGCATCTATTGATTTTAGGAACACCAATCCACCATTTGAGGCCACTAAAAAGTTCAAGAGAGTTCTATTCCGTCCATCTGTCCACCCATCAGATAAAATGCTGCAACCTTTTCTTCGCCAAAATTTCTTTTGCTCATCAACTACAAGCCGTGTATTCTTTACGGATTCCTCTAGCAATGGCCCACTCAAATCTTTAGCTGATGGGGTCTTAAACCCCTTTCCTGCAACTGTAAGGGCGTTCACTAGACCTTCCCAATATGGGCTGCTTGCAACATTGAAAGGTAGATTATTGTAGTACCAAAAGTTTGCAGCAGCCATCCTAGCTTCATGATGCTTTTCCTTATTCCAACCGGTACCTTCAAGTGAAGGTTGTGCTCCTGGAACATTACGTGGAATAAAATAATTTGGTCCTGATGAAGGACCGTGGCCAGCACTAGCAGTAGAATAGGAACCCTCAGGACTCTCACCAAAAGATGAATGTGGAGCACGAACACTTGGACTTGCAGCAGTAGCACCATGAGGCATAGTTGGTGTAGAAGGGGATCCACTCATCATTGATGCTAGGGCATTCTTTGTTTTTTGTCTTTCATCTTTTTTTAGCTCATAGTCAGCAAGAAGGGCCTTTATCTCTCTAATAATCTCAGGAGTAGTTTTAGGGCATCCCTCCACATTTTGCCCAGGTATCCTTGCAAGGTGGTATTTTAACCTGTTTATTCCTCCTGTCATCCATTTTTGACATTCAGTACATGTCACTTCACCTTTTTTGATTCCTGGTATTCCATACTTCCATGCAGGGTCTTTTCTCATTCCCTTTGGATTTGAAGACGACATTGCTGTTTCAAGTTCAACGTGGAAAAAAAAAAATCAGCAAGGGTTTGCAAAAAAATCAGCAAAAAAATGTGATTCAAAGTTTCATTTATTTGCAAAAAAAAAGAATGCAAAACCAAGCTAGAAATAATAGGAATTAGGCTATAATGGCTATTAAGGAAAATAGAAAAAAAATTTGGCAGCATATCCCCTTATTTTTCTTGATTTTTTTAAATTTTGAAAGCAAAAAAACAAAAAAAAAGAAATGTTAGATCACTTACCTGGCTCTATTTTGATCTTTTTAGCTCCTCCTCCTGCCTTCTTTCAAGCTAAAACCAATTTGCAGACCTTGAAAACACCAATCTTCAAGTTAGAAATAACAAAAAATTAAAAAAATGTATGGGTTTTAACCCAGTTTGACGCCCCAGCCGCGGACGAAAGTCCTGGGTCGGGACTCCCGAGTCCGACCTCTGGACTCGGCCGGTTTTAACCCAGTTTGACGCCCCAGCCGCGGACGAGAGTCCTGGGTCGGGACTCGACTCCCGAGTCCGTGGCGAGTCGACTCGGCTCAGCCACGGACTCGCGAGTCCGCCGAGTCCGCGGCGAGTCCTGAAGAGTCCGCCAACTCTGGTTGATAGTACACTTGACAAGTACAAAGCACGATTGGTGGCTAAAGGGTTCTCGCACAAAGCAAGTATTGATTATGAGGAGAACTTTGCTTCTATAGCAAAGATGAGCACCATGGATACAAATCATCAAAGTCATATAAAAATAAGACTTGGGTCCTTTCAGATCTTCCTCCAAGGAAGAAACCCATTGGCTGCAAATGGGTGTACAAAGTTGATGGTACACTTGACAAGTACAAAGCACAATTGGTGGTTAAAGGGTTCTCGCAAAGAGCAAGTATTGATTATGAAGAGACCTTTGCTTCTATAGCAAAGATGAGCACCATTCGGTTAGTTCTAGCCATGGAAGCATAGTTTGGTTGGAAAGTCCATCAAATGGATGTCAAGAGTGCCTTCCTCAATGGTGACTTAGAGGAAGAAGTGTACATGACACAACCTCAGGGTTTTCAAGTTACAAGAAAGGACTATCAGTTTTGCAGACTAACAAAAGCCCTTTATAGCTTGAAGCAAGCAGCCAGGGCATGGTACATCAAGATTGACAGGTATTTGGGGCAACAGGGATTCCACCGTAATCCTTCAAATCCAAATCTATATGTCAAGAGAATAGGCAATAACATCATCCTTCTTGTCATGTATGTGGATGATATCATCATTACAAGTAGTGAGGAGCATTTGATTGAGCAAATCAAATGTAATTTGTGTCACTTTTGACATGACAGACTTAGGCCTCCTACATTATTGCCTAGGTGTAGAGGTCTCGCAAACAGATGGTGGTATTTTTATTTCACAGTCTAAATTTACCATGAGTTTGCTAGACAAGTTCAAAATGAAAAATTGCAAACATGCATCTACACCCATGGAGAAAGGGCTGAAGCTTTCAGCCAACACAAACTCAAAGGTGATTGATGAGTCAACATTCAGGCAACTAGTGGGCAGCCTTATCTATCTTACAACCGCTAGACCTGATTTGAGTTATGTTGTGAGGTACATTTCCCATTTTATGACAGCACAAAAGGCAAAACATTGGGTTGCAGCGAAGCGAGTACTGAGATATGTGAAAGGGACACTTGACTTTGGCACTCTATATAGAAGAATCAAAGATCCTAGAATGGTTGGGTTCACAGATTCAAATTGGGCAGGTTCAGTTGATGACAGGAAGCCCACTTCTGGGTATGTTTTCAGTCTTGGCAGGGGTGTAGTCACATGGACCAGTAAGAAGCAGCAGGCAATAGCTCTTTCCTCAATCGAAGGAGAATATCGAGGAACCATCAAAGCAGCATGTGAGGCAATATGGCTTCGACGGGTGCTTTCAGACATGCAAATGTCTCAAGCAGGGCCTTCACCCTTGTTTTGTGACAATCAAGGGGTGCTAAAGCTTGCCAAGAATCTAGTCTTCCACGAGCGTACCAAGCATGTAGAGCTTCATTGTCATTTCATACAAAAACTTGTAGAAGATGGATCAATAATATTGCAATATTGTCCCACTAACGACCAGACCGGAAACATTCTAACCAAGTCTTTGAATCCTAACAAGTTTGTAAAATTTTGGGATAAACTTTGTGTAGTTAATAGATTGACCATTAAGGGAGGGTATTAAAATAATATTGTTATATTTAGTTTAATGATCAAATAAGATATTAGAATAGACTTTAGGTATATTCTTTTGTTCTTTCACTTAGCTTTTTAGCTTTCAGTTAAGCCTTCAATTAGCTTTTATTAGTCTATTGATATCTTGATCTTCCTATTATTAGCTCATTGTAGTTCTCTATAAGAATGCATTTGCTTCTTATTTAATTAATCAATTATCTAGGCAATAATTCTGTGTGTGTTTATAATTATTTTATTTCCTTCCTTCTTTCGGTATACTCTGTAAAATTGTTGGTTTATAGTGAGTAGTTTTTGTCAGGTTCAAGATGGTATGGAGTTCCCTGTTTTGAAGTATGGCTCGATAAGGTGTAAAATAATAAATTATAATTTATAGTTTATAGTTCCTATTATAATGTATAAACATTTCGGAACATAGTAGCAATGAGTCTATAATACTATATTACTTCTCAAGTGAGATTCTTATAGCTTTTGTGTCTATCTTTGTGTCTGTGTATGTGTTTGTGTCTGTGTCTATGTTTGTTTGTCTATGTTTTATGCTTGCTATATCCAGCCATATCCATATAAGGGGGCCTTGAAAAATAGCTGTATCCATGTCCATGCAGCTCTGAAATAAATGAACATAAAATGTTATGGCTCCTTGCTTTTCAAGAATATAAGATATATATTAGAGGAGTTCAAATTTAGCTCAAGGCATACACAAAATGAAACCTGTATTGATGGCCAAATGACTTATTTTGACAATCTAGAAGATTAGAACCAAATCAATTATTCCTTTCAAAGAAAATTGATGCTCTCTATCACCTACTGCATATCTCCATCACAAGAAATAGATTATTTCATAATAACTTCAATAATTTCCTAAACAATCAAGCTTTCCAACATGAGATATGACAATGCAAATGACAAAATAGCTGGGTTTCTCTAGAATCTACACACATACTTTCAACAGGAATGCTAGAATCTTATGCCAAAGAAACAGCTCATGTACATAGGAGAAAATTACCTGTGGTCGGCACTTAGAATTTCAAAGCGAGCTACATCAGAACTTCGTGAATGAGCAGCCATTGCAGATGAAATTGCCATTATTCTGTCGCTGATAAAATCACTGCTAGACAGGAGAAAACAAAATAAATTACACGATAGATACTTGAAAATATTTGTTTCAACATAAAAGAACAAAAAAAATTATTGAATAAAAATATTCTATCAATGCAATGCAAACTGCAAAAAATAAAGTATTCTAGACTAAATAAGTAATCATTCAGCTTCAGGTTGTATTTGACAAACTAGCAATAATAACTGCCAGTGGTGCCCAATAATGATTCAAAGCAAATAGATATCAGATAAGCTTCTCCATTTTGCAGGATGACTGACAATGGCAATGTTATGGTTCCATTAAAACTGGAAAACCTTGATAACATCACTTCACTAAACATCATGTTGGAAAAACTATATATAAAAAGAAATATACAATGCATCTATTATGCTGCAATAGGATTAAAAATCTTCTTCAATATTCAAGATGAAAATGAAAATAGAGAGAGTCTTGAAATAATATTTGCACCAATATAACTTATGCTCCAATATCTTCCACAACCAATGAACCTTCCATATCAGTCTGATTGCAACATGACAATGCCCTATTCAATCATTCCTTAGACTGGAACTGCACCAATGACCCAACACCATGTTAAGAAAGTTTGCAATGTCATCATGAGTGCAAATATAAGCCTAGTCTACTTGAGTTCAAAAGCATAGATGTAATATCCCCATTTTATGCATTATTATTCCACGAGCTTTCCACCAGTTTCTGAGTTTTCCCTGTAAGCTTCTAGGTGTGCTGGGGAGAACTCCAAACTTCTTGGAGGATGTAGGTTTAGCATTTCAAGATTTATGTTGGTGGCATTGAGCTGGGTTGGTGTTAGGGATTGTTGTGACGCTTTTAGAAGTGTCTATTTTTAGAAAGTTCCCAAGTGGACACTAGTCTTCGTTCCACACCTTGGTATCATCTTGGCATGCTCAGATTTGGTTTTCGAAGTCATTGCTGTTCTTTCCTCAACTTGGTTCAGTTATTGAGTTATTATTTATTTATTCCTTCCGCAACTTGGTTGAGTTATTAAGTTATTATTTATTTATTCCGCTAATGGTGTCTAATGTTGAGAAATAATTAAAGGGCAACTTAATGTAATAGCTTGTTGGAAAAGTAATCAAGTGTTTTAAAAGTTGGATGCCTAGAAAAGGAGGTCTTTTGCACATAATGAATTATTTAATTTAAAATAGAACTTTTTCGAAAAAGCAACCAAAAAGAACAAAAGTGTTTTTTCGAAAAGCAACGAAAAATCTATAAAGGAGGTGTTGGGGGCTCATTTGATATACAAAAGATTACACCTATTGTTATGCTACCGGATTGAACCTGCCAGTTCTTCCAAAAATCGTTTGAAGACGAAAACCCTCATTTGATTCCTAGTTTCAGATTTGAGAGATAATCCCTAGCTAGTGGAATGATTCTATTCGGGAATCACATTGTGCTTCAACAGAGTTCCAATTTCCAAGGTTTCAAAATGAAGATTTTCAAAGTATTTTGAGGTGCAGATTTCAGGGCAATTATTTGCTAATATTCTCAGTGATTTTTGTGTGTTTGAAGCATTTTTCAGACTAGCTTTGCTGGCCGCTCAGTTTGAGGGTTTGGTGTTTGCCCTAACTGACCGTGCCACTCATTTTTCTTGCAGGGAAGGTTGTGATGGGAATTCTAAACTGCATTCTTTATGATTTCTGAGTCATTACATTGCTATCCAGACTGCAACAGCAGGCTTCAGACCTTTTACAGTCCTGCACCAACAAGTTTTAATACGACATTTGAGGTGTTTGTAGTGCTGGAAGTGTATGTTGCTGATTGTTATCGCTGGGAAGTGTACGACACTGATTGGAAGTGGGTTTTGAGGAGAGTCCATGGATGCCATGACCTGCAAATTATGAACAGCAGACCTGCAGCAAATCCTTTATGACATTTCACACCTATGACCCTCAATTTCAACACCATTTTCAAGGTATTTTCACGTGGGTGTTTCATATTGATGTATATATCTTGTGTTGCTAATCTATGGTATTCTCATGCAATCAGAACTTTGTAACAGCAGTTGAATGTACATTGTTTATTTATATCAGAACTTAATAACAGCAGTGGCAAGTTAATATTATTGTTATCTCATTGGCAAAGTTTAGAAAGGAAAAAATTAGGCATGGTTGTTAGAACTTAGAATACATGAAAATTGAAAAATATGTATCCAGATATATAAGTATACATATCTGAATGTGTATGTTAGCATCTAGGAAGGTATAGATGCATGCATATCAGCTACATACACATATGCATACAAAAGTATCGTAATTGACACTTTACACTAATCTTCTTGGCTACCTCTCCTATAGTGAAATTATATGCACAAGAGATGATCAAGATGCCTATATTTGCAGCTTCAAACACTATGATATAGCAAATTAGCAATGGAAAATTGAGATTTTGTCACAAAATGCCTGAATTTCCTTGCATGCCACTTGGCGTTTCACTACAGAGAATAGAGAGTACCAAACAGTGATTCTGGTGATTCTCATGACTTATGGCAACGAAGCCAATGCTATAAAGTATAAACACTTCATATCGCTGTCTCATGATGTTCTTATTGAAAGAAGATATACTATATTTCAAGTGATTGTAATTTTTTGTGATAAACTACATTTCAAGTGAAGCAATGGCAGACTTGAGGTACGATAGTGGCATAATACTTGAAAAACTCATAATTAATTCCAAGTAATCATGACCTGTCACATTTTCCATGTTATTCCCCAAGTTATTTGAAAGGTTGTTTTGATATTCTTTCATACATGCCTGTCTCTTTTTGGTTCATTTTTATGCCTAGAGGTAGAAAAATATGGAGCAGTTCTAGACTGTTCAATTTTTTTTGGTAATAGGGTATTTTGACATTCTTTAAATTCTACTTTGAAAAAACATATATATGTACAAGTTATATTTTAAAAATTTAACCATCGTAAGGACTTTCTTTTAAATTATACCCTAATTCTGAAATGGTAGACCATATTCCACAACAGAATGTCCTACTATCTTCAACCAGCAGTTTTTTTAACATTAACCCTTTTAGGTGAATAAAATAGTTTATTGAATCCTACACAAAAATATTTAGTAACTAGGCATTATGTCTAATTTTATCTCTGTGCACTGTATTTGACATGAACTAGAAATATTAATTTTTTCTATAGTTTTTACAACTAGGACATCATTATTTGGCTCCCAAATTTTCCCATATTAAATCAAAGTAATTGAATTCCATTCACACTTTTGCCATGCTGAGTCAATGCCATATAAATGGAATCGTATCGTGTGAGGCAACATCTAAACATACCCTCAGTTATAGATATGACCCACTTGAAATCTTAAAAAAGGTCACCAAACTTCTGCTTTGTGGCTATAACATTGCTTTCAAATCTATAAATGTAGACAAAGAGTAGAATCAGTTATTCAAGTTTAAGCCAAATTATTTCAGATTTGTGATTTCAAATCTCAATCAAGGTTGCAGAATGTATCACCCCCTCTCCACAGCTATGCATACCTAAGAACATAGTATGGATTTGGGTAAAACATCGTGCAGATATGGCCTAGATACCATACCTGCATGTGCCCTAAATTTTTTTGGTTACCAGCCATGCCGGATTGGCAAGGATTTGGGTTTGTAAAAGCATTGCCCTACATTCGTAGCAAGTTCGCTAAAAAAATTTGAAAATATTTAAACCTCAGGTTATGGGTCGGCTAAAACCAATGAAAAATTATTAAAAACCTAGGCTCAGTTTTGTATAAATAATGTTGAACCAAGAGAAGGTTTCAATGTTCACAAATTGCAGCACTTTCCAACTTTCCAACATTTTTTTAGAACCTACTTCCACCTAGATCTCTTCCACTGCAACAATTGAGAACTCTAATATTAAGAGAATAGGGATAACATTTTTGATAGCATGTGATCTATCATTGCATTTGAACTTTTCTTTGATAATGAAACCATATCTAAATATAAACATTTCAGAATATGAAGCAATTATGTGTCTATTGCTTCTAGAGTAAAGAAAATCTCCTCTATTAACTTATAAATTGTGTTATAGATATGTATATGTATTTTTTATGAATGTCATATCCAGTCATATCCATATTAGGGTCTTTGTAAAATGGCCATTCCATATACAATACCGTATCCGTGTCCATGCAACATTGATCTCAAATGAGAATTTTAGACTTTTATGGTCGATGGATATGAAATTTGTATACTTTAAGTTTTATATATTGTCGTACAACATCCCTAGTGTTCTTTGGCAATAAGCACACTCTGACATGCAACCTGAGGATTTTCCATAAGTTTATGCACAATGTTGCCCATTCTAGATTTGAGTAAACTAAAAATCATAGTAATGGCATATGCTTACACGCACACAAACATTCACATTAGTTTTTCCCTGTTTCCTTCCTGCCAAGAATATATACACGCACAAGCACTACAACTATAAGTCTATAAGTCTATAACAATGGTACACAGTTGAGTTAACCTTTCCATCCCAAAATACAAGAATATATAACTGTAGTATATGTGAAGACCACCCAAACTTGCATTTTGGCATAAGGTGAATGTCCCAACATAAGCCAATTTAGCATAAGCAAAGCCTACACCTTGAAAATACTACTTTGGTATCTGCTCTCTCAGTCCTACCAAATTTGTTTCAAGGGCATCCACAGTTTCCAAATTTCTCCAGATACACTGTATACTCCTCTATTTACAAATGTAGTTCCTTGCCAATCTCACCCATTACATGAATATCACAAATAAATTGAACATTCCCAAAGAAACTTGTAACCCATTCAGATCAAACAGCTTAACTATACAAACCATCAAACAGTTTAACTATACAAACGATCAAACACCTTATCAAAAAAAAGGCATCCAGCTGCAATGACCCAGCAGTTAAAAATACAATTATACCCCCTGAAACAATGAAACGGAGAATTTTCCAACACAAATACCTGCTTTTAAAATTTATGGATGTGTAAACGTGGAACTTGTAAGCATATTCCCTTCCTTTATTTTCATTCAATCAATTTAGAAATTGAAATACATATTAAATCCTTTCACTCCTCAGTCTTCCCTTCCAAGGCACACACTAATTTTCCAATAAACACTTGACTATTACTACTATAGATCATATGGCATAACATACATAATGGACCTGAAAATCACTTGAGTTATTGAATATGACTCTTAAATAGAAATAAATGCACTCACACACTTTTTCTGAATTTGTATCTATCATCAAATATATGGAAGGAATCCAGCCCATGACTAGAGAAAATCCAAAGTATGTAGATTTCTAAATGAGCAAATGTGTGTACATTCCAAGCTCATACTCATCTCTGAATCTATGTCGAAGCTAGTAGGACTACGCTGTAGAACATCAGCTTTCCAAATTCCTGTGTCCAGGACTTCATTAAATTGGAGCTTAAAATGGTAGAAAAGGTTGCATAATCAGTAAAGAAAATAAATATTAAGAACATCTCAGTTGACAATAATAGCAACCACATAGAGGTGTCAGCAAAAGAAAGAGAAATTAAGCAATCAAAACAGTTCAGATCTTATGAGGTTTATCAGCTCTATTTGGTTGGTTCTTCAATTAGAGTGCTTACAATCCGTCCTTAATTAAGTAAAGAAAATTAACTGAGTCCACCCTCAACAAACCATGATTACAGTGCAAAAGAAATACATGACTTGCTCATTCTCAGCAAAAGTTGCATGTAGACAATAGTGCAAGGAATCACATCCCATATAAATTTGCTTGTTCCAAACATATTTGATCAATTGAGAATGGAAAATGGAGTGCAAAACATTTTCATCAGAAGTGGAATGCAGTACAGTAACCCTTGCTATTCCTTATATTACATCATATCTATACATAATAGATTTTCTCTATTCGATGGAGCCATGTCCTCACAGGTCAGTTCCCTAGCAAATGTATTCCAATAGGGACAGGGACAAGGGGATGCAGTGAAGATGTCACTGTGTCATCCCCTCAAAAGGGATTTAATTAGTTAATTATATTTCATTTTAATTTGCAATTTAATACATTTTTATCTTTTAAATTGTCTTCTACTGTCCACGTGGCTGTACTGGGGAAATTCTAGGCCTCTGCATTTTGTAAAAAAGCAATTTAGGATTGATACAACATCATTAATAAAAACAAAAATACTTAACTGCTAGCAATAGCATAGAAAAAATCAATTTGTAACAATGAACATTCTATACAATATTTAGTTAATGATAGCCCGAAGCAGTAATCACTCAAAACCAATAGACAGTTTGGTAAAACTAGTTGTTAATAAATGGGTGCTACACTCTTAAAACTATAATGTGCATGGGGATATGTGTATCCAACTTGTGGCAAGCATAACCCTTAATTAAGTTATATGATCATTTATATAGTCTCATATAGATAGTTAGGTCAGCCTCAGTGGCATCCATGACATGATTATGGTATATATTGGAGGTACTGATTAGTTTATTATCATCGTATTGTGTATTCTGTTCTTATTGAAGACTATTGGAGGTGACCTCCTCCAAGTGGCTTACCTTTGGAGGTTACTTCTTCTAGGAAGGCTTATCATTATCAGTTATTTGCAGCATATTTCCTATTATTTTCTTCTCTTGTGCAAGTAATTTCATTACAATAGGTTTAAAGCTTGTAGTTACTTTAAAGTCATAAGAAAATATTACAAACCAAGAAATCCTTACATCTCTCCTTATAAACTAGGTTGATTTATTTGGCTTAGAGTGAATGCATGTTTCCTTTTCAGAGGTGTGTCCATCAGCAGGGAGGGGCTATAAAAGAGAAAACCAAGCATTCTAGATGCACACCCTAAAATACAAAAAGCCTTCTTAGTGTCTAATAAATACCAAAAACTTAACAAAATGCCCCCATTCCTATAGTCATTATAATAAATAACCCTGACTAAAGCAATTCTCAGTGACAGTAGTAATGAACATAAATTAAACCTTGTTATTTCATCAGGTTCTACTCCAACCCATTCAACTTTCTCAATGGCATTTGCAACATGTTTGATTCTCCTGTCATATTCCACAGCTTCTAGTAGCTTCAAATCATCACTGAAGAAACTTTGTTCTGCATGAAGAACCACCTGCCACAATGGATTTGTTATTCTTAAAAGACAAACAAAACAGGCATGCTTTCATATACAAATAATTTAATCAGAGAGTCTAATCAATATCTGAAATATAAAACGAATAAAAAATAGACAATAAAGACAAACAAAAGATTAAATTTGTATTTTTCTTCATATACTAATTTATAATTTTAATTAGATATCAACACTAAGACAAGATTAGATTCTTTAATAAATCATATTTGTACACTAATTACTCCCTTGATAACTCCAGTGTTGTATAAATTTATTTATGTATGTGACGCTTTAATCATCACTGGTGATAATGAGTTTGATCAGAAAATTCATGTAGAACATAAGTTTTCGTCTCTAACTATATATCAAAGCTCACCCTTCCATTAGTAATGACAGCAATATCTCCTGGCTTCAATCCAAATTCTAGTGATAGGAACCTTGACACCTGTATGACATCAAAAGATATATTTAGAATAATACACAGGCTTGCTACAATGTGTCTCATAATCCATAACAAATTGTTTATTACATAACCATGCCAATCAACGATAACATATAGAGCCTATTAAACTCATTCAGCATTACAGAAATTTTAGTACTTAATACTAGTCAAGAACAAATCAGAAGTGGTAAATCTACCAGATGAATAATCTTTACAAACAACACCTGGGGCTAAAACTGAAGAAATTTAGAGGATTAAGAACAATTATTTTCAAAAGGCCATCTGAAAAATGTAAAGAGAGAGAAAGAGAGAGAGATTAACCTTAGAAAACAAACAGCAGTAGTTATGCATCATGAAAAATATATAGGGGATGCTCGTTAGCTGAAGCAAAGTTAGAGATAAAAATAGTAAAACAACTAATACTTAAAGCTGAAACACTCCAAATAACTAGCATAGATATCTTTAATACATCTATCTCAAGAGAGATCAATATAATATAATTATAAATCAATCATTAATTATTATAATAAAAGAAGTACAATTAAATTAATATCATTATTATTAGTGACTAATATATAAATATAGTGTTTCAATATATAATAGAATATCTATATGTAAGAATTGAATATTGGTATATCAGTCATGCAAAGTAAGCAATTTTGGAAGCAATCGTCATACAGTTTCTTGCAGCTCAATTTTGATGGAGGCTCTAGAGGTAACCTAGAGTGTGTTCTAAGAAATGAGAAAGGCTGTTTTGTGAAAGGGGACTCTTTCTTCTTGAGCTCTAAAATAATAATGAAGCAGAATCGCTAGTGGTGGTGGAAGGTATCAAGTGGGCTCTATCTGTAGGTTGCAAAATAATTAATTGTGGAAAGTGACTCTATGGTAGTGACTGTGGGGCTGTCCAAGGTGTTTTCCCAATGTTGGTAGCTTAAAAGGTTGTTGGAACAGGCTCTAGAGCTCTGTAAAAATATTGACAATGTTTTCTTTATTCAATATTTTAGGGAGTATAACAAGGTGGCAGATAGTTTGGCTAACTTAGGCATTGAATTGAATCCTCTGACAGGCCTCTCTAATTCCTTAAATTATGTGTGAAAATAGACATAAAAAATTGGTAACTCTTATGTTTCAGAATTATCATTTGTATAGGTTCCAATTAGCAAAGGTGGCAAACTCATAATATGGAGCACCTGAATCCCCATAGAATGCATGAATGGGTTTATATCACTGCACCCTAGAGTGCTTTCCAGTTCTTTTGCTTACAGAGCTCTCAATTGGATGGGTGACAGTGTGACCCATTTTATCACGGCTTAATTTTGGATCACAAGTTATAAGTGATTTTTGCTTGCCCAAATGCAGACACTCTACAGATGGTAAAATTGGTCCTTGGGCTTGAGGCTTTGGATAACACTAGGCAGCTCATATCCAAGAGAACCATTGCCACTGAGTTTTTTATGGAGATGAATGGCATGGTATCAAAATGAGCTATCAACGAATGAATTTGTGTTGGTGTTGTTGTGTTTTTCCTTGCATTAATGAGGATGGAGAAGAAACAAATGGCAGCAACAGTGGAATCTCTGGGGTCCCATGACCCCTATTTTCAAAAAGGAATTTGTGCATTGAGAGATGAAATTCAAGAGGTGTACAAGCAGACAAAGGAATTAGCAGATTTTTGTAAGGGTTTAGCTCTAGTGGTGAATTCTCTATTTATTTCACAAAGGTAGGGTAAAGTGAAGATGGTCTCCCAATTCTCCCTTATAACTTTTGCTAGCAATGTACTTAGAAGGGTTGAAAAAAATCCCAATGGTGCAAGGTCAAACTTCTGTGGATAGTGGAAACATTGCTTAAGGGGTTGGGGGTGGCAAGAGTTTGGAACCAAGTGTGTTGAGTGCTTATGTTGCACACAAGCTGACAAAACCCTATGTACATCATTTTAGATGTTGTTATAGTTTTAACAACTAGCCATGTGGACTATTCAGGTTTCTATTTTTTGGTATTTAGGGATTAATGGGTTTGATGGAAGCCATTTATCTTGTAGGAGTTCAGCCCTTTTTGGTTATTTGGTCATTATTACTATTTCAATGTATGTATCTTGTGTTCCTCACTACTATCAAAAAAATAGAAGACACAAGGACAAGTCCCCTCCAACTTGCTTACCCTCTCCCTCAATAACCCTGATATAGCAAGACAACAAAGGGCATCCCTTCTCACTGAGGAAACTAAGAATGCATCCCCAAAATGACATCCATGGAGGCCCATTGTCCCTAGGACAATTGGGAACATCTAAGACATCCCTTAACCATCTTGAAAACAGTCAAACATCCCCCCTAGCAATCTAAACTTTTTAAGACAAAAAAACCTATTGTACAAAGAGCAAATATATGATTGCATACAACTATTGAATCAAAATGTGTAAAACTTTTGAATGCTTGCATACAACTATCAAATGAATGTGTACAATCATTGTGTGGTTGTGTACAACTGTAGAATGAAGATGTAATGACAACATATATTTCTTAATGGGAAATCGTGTGACTACATATATTTCTTACTCTTTCAATCAACGGGAAATTGTGTGACTACATACAACTATGGAAACAAAAATCACAATTGTCGAATGAGCGCATACAACAATGGAATGAAAATCTACCCATATTGAATGGCAACACACATTGGTTACTCTTTTCATCAATGGGTAATTCTATGATAGTATAGAGTTGCACAATAGTGTTCCATGGAGTTTCAAAGCAAGGGGCCAAGTATATGCATTGATAGGTTTTGGAGATGAGACTATGAACCTAGATTTGGGGATAGGAACACACATGATATATAATTATAATATATGAAAAAATAATTATAAATATAGTATAAGAAATTACAATCTATTAATTTTGTAGTTTATCATTAACAATAGGTAAATATAATAGTCATACATTATATAAAGTTCCATGGCTCTCAAAACCCTCATGAAGTCCTCAACGGCTACAAATAATACAAGGAGATGTTGCAATGGCTTTGTCCTTGCGCCAAAAGATCAACATGTTAATGCTCGATACAAATGCCAGATTTATACAAGATCCACGGGAGGCGGTTAAGCCATGTCACGAATCCAAAGGGTGGCGCTAAACAACCAAGGGGACGAAGGCACCAACCTTCCAACAATCCCCCCCCCAACGTGACCGTGGGATTCAAACCCATGACCTCACTCTGATACCATTTCTTGCAATGGCTTTGTCGTTGCACCAAAAGATCGAACTATTAATGCCCGATACAAATGCCAGATTTATACAAGATCCATGGGAGGCGGTTAAGCCATGTCACGAATCCAGAGGGCAGCGTTGAACAACCAAGGGGATGAAGGCACAAACCTTCCAACAGGAGATTTATCTAGTCCCTCAACTTCAAATCCATTGTCCCATGATTTGGTATTTCCTTATGGAAAACCACAAGTGGAAGTTGAGGCTCAACATTCACTAATGAAGGATGGTGCAGTCACCCCATTATAATAGTAGATCTCGATGGTGGGTTGATCAACTCTAGAACCTGGAAATGCTCCCTTTCACCCTTTGAAGCCAGCTAAAGATGTGTCCTCTCACTGGCACTTTAGATCTTTGCATGTTCCCCTAGCAATTTTGGGACTAAAAGCCCAAGAGGATATAGAAAACTACTCTAAGGTGAGTTTGGTTTGTAAGTTTCAAAACCCCTGGCCAAGTTTGATAGAGTTAAATGAGTGGTGGGTTACCAAAATTGGAAACCTTTGTTTGATATTTTAGTCCTTTATCCATGTTTGCAAGGTTTTTCATAGCTACATGTGACTCATTGAAGGATTGTCACACCTTTCTAGAAGGTTGTCCTTGGCATTGGGAGTCAACTCTTCTAAGCATGAAGCCTTGGTACTTCGACTTTTACCCATCATCAACATCATTTTCCCTAGTGCCAACTTCAATGCAACTTCCTAATTTGTTGCTTCATTTTTGGCATCCAATGAGCCCTTCATCTATTGGAAACGTGTTGGGATGATGCATTCTTATTGTTTATGAAACTACATCCTAGTCCTTGGCTATTAACACATGGATTTTGGTTGAAATGGATCTCACAAATGGTCTCTTAGATTGATGAACCTAAATGTGGGTGATAAAATATGGATGCAATCTTTAGAATACAAAAAGTTGATGTTTCATTGTAAAGCATGCTTCTCTCATGGGCATTTGGTAGAACTTTTGTCCTACACAATGAGTGAGAAAAGGCCATTCCCTTACTTGGTGGAAGGGTGTGAACCCAACTCACCACTTGACATCTATAGGGCAGTCTATGTGTCCTTCAATCCAGCCACTACAAGAGAGCACTTGTTCATCTTTCGCTTAAGAATTTTAGGCATATTGGTCCATCTTTGGATTTCTTGTCGTTGGGGCTTCAGTCAAAGATCCCTGCTCAATCACCACCCTTGTTCCTTAATGTGGTGAGATCCTCTCTTCCCTCTAGGGAAATCACTGCTCGATCAATTTCCTTCTCAAAGTTTTCTTTTGTTCTAAGAAGATGAAGAAACGTGTGCCTCTTCCACCACAATATCTCTCAGTTATTTCATCCAATGGTACAAAGGCCACAACTTCTAAGGGTCTTCAAGAGGGCTTTGTCAATAACATGTTGCAACAAATCCTCAATCCTAAGGATCATGATTGCCCAAGGCACTCATCTAGCAAACTCTTCTAGGTATGAGGTTGATGTTTTTATTGGTTTGACACTTGCTTCAAACAAGAAAGATGCTACAAATCATTTTAAGAGTCATATGGTTCTCTACATTCTCACAATATAAGCTTCTTCTTTTTCGTGGAAAGCTATTTGGACCATTAGTTTAATGTTAAATTTTGTAGTTCGCAAAAAGATTTGTACTCTGGAGACTTTTGCATTGCCATTAATCTTTGGTTTCTTAGTGTTGGCACCCACATAGATCCCCCATAAATTATCAAAAAACAATAGATAAATTGTAAGTATAAATGTATTTAGTTATCAATCATTATTATTGAAAACTAATTTAATATATGAGTAATAATGTAAAATAAATCTTTAAAATACAATTATAAATTTAATATATTATAAATACTAATAATAAATATTTATTAAAGTTAATATACAAATTATTAATTTATATGTCTACATGTGTCTATTAATAACAATAAACATATTGTCCTCAACGATAGAGTCAAGGCCTTTGAGTAGCATCCACATGTCTCAATTCTGAAAATTAACCCAATTGTGAAGTGGATTGCCACCTCTATAAGTGACCTAGCAATTGATAGTGGGGCTTGCCCTATCTTCTAGTGCATTTTTAGTGGTACCAGGTTGTTGGGTCCCCAAACCCAATTTCCCCTAGTAATCAATAATTAAAAATAAAATATACAATAATGATCAAATTAATTTATAATAAATTAAGTTTTAGTAAATTATATATAATATATTTCATATTACTAATATATCATATTTAATAAATAATATTAAAAAACCCATTAATTGGTCAAGAGATCATAAGAATTTAGAAAGAAGAAAAGGCTGTAATGCTCTGGAGGCTAGTATTATATTGAACTTTGATCTATCTCTATAGGAAATCCTAGTGTAGCAAGAGCAGGTTACTTGTTACATGATGGCAGGAGAGTGTTCTTAAGTAGTAGTTCCCAATTTCTTGGCTCAAAAAGCAATAGCAAAACTGAAAAAGACAACTCTCCAGTATTAATAAATGCATTCAAAAAGGTAATACTCCTAATTGGAAAATGATGACTTATTTCAAAGAAGCGAGTATTTGGTTAAAAAAGTTTGATTTGGTGAAATCCATCCATTGTTATTGAGAACAAGACAAGGCAATTCATTTGTAGCTAATAAGGGAATAGAAAGTCCAATATTTTTTGTCTTAGAGAGTATCAATATTAAGGATTGGCATGGTCTCAATATCATAGTTGAGGATGAAAACATGTCCACCTTTACCATGCCACACTAAGCTCCAAGCATGGGCAATATTTGCAATTGGAGTTGGTAGACATCATGCATATTTATGATTGCTTTTAGTAGTTGAGATTTGCACATCCCTATGTGATGAAACACACACTTATACTGAGGCGGGGGAGGTCAAACTTTTCTTTTTCACAATTTAATCAATCACAACAATATTGCTTCAAAACTTAATCATCCCTAGCAATAGCATAGGTGAATCAATATAGGTCAAACTTTTCTTTTTCACAACTTAATCAATCACAGCAGTATTACTTCAAAATTTAATCATCCATAGCAATAGCATACATGCAAGATATAGCAATTAAGAACACGGGAAGAACAAATGATTTTACGTGGAAACCATTACAAGAGAAAACCATGACAAAATATTGCTTATATGAAATCTTCTTACAAATTTCGTAGGCTCCAACTCACTGGAGACACCAATCCCCACCACTAAGCTCCAGCCCAGCAAGAGACACCAATCTCTTCCAATGAGAGGCACCAACCTCCCAATCTCCTCAATTAGGAGGCTCCAACCTCCAAATGAATAATATGATAATTTATTTGCCAATTCCTCTTAGATCTGCCCTAAATTTCCTTCACAAATCTACTCATGACTTCATCAAAATCTGCCTTAACAACTGCTCACAAATTTGCAATACATCTACTAATAAATCTGCAATAAAGTCTTCAATATTTCTCCTCATATAACCACCATTCTTGCTTTTATTTCTCTACTCTTCTCACAATATTTATGCTAACAATCTCTTATAAATCTACTCACATATCTCTTGTAAATCTGCTCAAATATCTTTTTATTTCTGCTTTTCATATGAAATGATATTCAAAAAATTGCTTGCCCTCTAACTTTCAAACAAACTTCTATTTATACTTTGCCAAAGTGCCTTTCCACCCAAGAGGGGCGACTCTCCAAGGGGGTCGTCCCTCTTTGGGAGGCCCACAAAAATATATATATTTTTTAATTTTTAATTAAATAACACCAAATTTGGGGCGCCACCATGAGGGGGGTTGTCCCAATTTTTCTATTTTATTTAATAGCTCCTCCAACTGGGACTAGACATGGGTCAGCCCATGTATAGAATAAACCATCATTTTGTAAAATATTCACTCCTCTTCACCCAACGATATCTCGATAATAGTGCCATAAGTTTGGCACAATCTAACTTCTAATGCCCTTTGACATCAATGACAATATTTTTCAACACTATGAGCGGTTTGTTCATGTTGTATGAGTAGATATTATTAGCAAGACAATGCAACTCTTTCAATGTGTTTTTATGGTAGTATGTTGTGTTGGAACTCAATTTTGTCGTGTCAAATTTGGCTTGAGTTCCTTCTATTTGTGTTCCCCTCCCATGTATTTCATTCAATTCCTAAAACTCAAAAAATCAGAAAATCGACCAAGTATAAGGTAGTCAGAGGTTACATAGGAACCAAGAACCATTGGTTCCCGATTCCCATGGAACCCCTAATATTGAAATATGGAGGCAGCGCTAAGGCAATAGGAAAGCGACTAAGGGGTTGTGGTCGAGGATTCCCTAGGGACCAAGAACCAGGAACCATGCATTCATAGTTCCACCCTACGTTCCAACAAAGTAAACATGTTGAAGTCGTGTGAGTGGTAGTGGTCATGATGGGCAAAAAAGAGGTTTAATCACGCTAGAGAAAACAATAAAGTGTTTGCAAAAATTTTGGAGGCACTTGGATATATCCTAATGGGGGGCAAAGTTCCACAAAATGAAGTATTACAAAGGTTTTGAGGGCTTTAGGATAGATCTTGATGTCGATGGTTTCCCCGCAAGATCCGGATACGTGGATTTCCGCACATCCTGTTTCAGCTTCGATTTCTACAAAAAGCCAAAGGAAGGTAGAAATGAGTGTGGATTTGTTGCGAGAATTTTGGAGGCATTTGGATATGACGGAATGGGTGTCAATTCTCTGCAAAAACGTAATTTTGACATCCAAATATGGCTTAGATTTTTGCAAAAGGTGAATCGACAAAGGTAAATGTTGCATGTCTTTCTTTTCCACTCACTCCACCTACCAACATTCATGGCGCCATGTCGCCCAATTGCCAAAAGTAATTACAGATGTTCTCCATCGATCTAAAGCATTCTTTTTGCGTAGGAGAAAGATCTAGGCCTTGCATTTTGAATTGCTACAATGTGCAATGATTAGGGTTTCATGTGGCTACTATTATATGCATGATTTTGATCATTTTAAAGAAAGGTTGGTTTTGTTGGTGTTGTCTCAAGGCTTCGCAAGTGCAGGGATTTGTCTAGGGTTTCAACCATGCCATGTCTAATTGCAAAAGGACAATGAGTCCATGATACATGTGAAGGACTAAATTTATTTGCATTGTCCAGTGAATGTCTCCACAATGTTTGTATTCTCTAGGAAAATCATCACTGTTGTGTAGGTTTTCTTGTCACACTTGCTGACATGATTGTCATGGACATTTGATAATGTGATAGCATTTTAAAATATTGCAAGCTTGTAATAATCATTCATGTATTACATATGGATTCATGCAATTCAATCTAGATTACTAAGTATGCTCACTATATAATGCATGTAATTTGATGGCATTTGTCCCTGATGAATCTTTTGTGTTTCCTTCATTGTTTTCTTTTATGTAATCTGCAACTCTGTAGCCCAATGAATAAGGCACAGATCTCTAGTCCACCTCACCAATCTGACACCATCAAAGCATAAAAATAGTGGAGTGGGATTAGCTTTTGTGCATTCATGACCTCAAATCATAACCAGGGATCTATCTTTAGTGAACCTCAAATGAATCCATCTCATGTGAGTTATGCTTGCACTTTTACATCAGCTATATAGGGGTTTTGAGGCAGCCAGTTGTTCTTAGTTCAGCGACAATCTTTGGAACCAAGACAACAAGTTGGGTTTGGCTGTCCACATTTTACTATTGTTCATTTTATGTGATTTTAATACCTACTAAGGTATACCCCTGGGAACACCCTCTTGAGTCTAAGCTAAGCTCGAAGGGTAGATGGCATAACCCACTCTCGTAGAGTTAGCTCAAAGTCCTCCATTGTTCTCTTGATGAACTGATTTCACTTGCATGATGACAACCCTAGCCTTGTGAGTGAGATTTGGTTCTAGGAAGTGGAGCAGTGGTTTTGAGACCTAACACGGTGTATTAGTGTGTGGTTTTTTGCAATGGAATGTTGGGAGGGCTTTCACCAATCTTGTTTAGGTATCTTTCTAATGATGTATCCAAGTGTTCAATTTCCTAGGGATTCGTTGAGAAAAGGGAAAGTCTAAGATTTCAAATTGAAGAAAAAAATTAATTGTTTGAATGTGCAAGCACTAAATCTTGTTAAGGTGGCAATGGATCTAGATTGTTACGAAAAGGGTGTTGTACACCTTGCACAAGAAATGAATTATTTTAATTATGTAAATAAATATTTATTTGTGGTACATCTTTAAGAGATGTGTTTAGCCACATCAAATATTTATCTGGGTCTACTTTTAAAGTTGTATTTGACATTGGTTAAATATTGTGTGGGTTACACATGGAAAAAATATTTAATATTAGGAAAACTTAGTACCAAAAAGTAAATGTTGGGGCTAATGGTTTTGAAGCACATGGTTTTACCTTTACCACTTGGTTGTTTTGTGTGAGATTGATTCTATAAAAGAACGTGCATGTTTAGTGGTAGAGGTTGGCTTGTTGGCTAGTTGATTGTTTGGATTGGTTGTCATCGTATTGAGCTTTGTTAAGTGCATACGTGAAGCATGGCGTGGGATGTGTCATTACATGCTTGGATACATGGAGGATGCATTGGAGGAGCTTGATTTTTCATAAGCATTCATGGAGATTATGTAAATGTACTGTAATGTTTCAATATTGAATAATACATTGAATTTGGATGCTTTTGGAGGCTGGGTTTTTTCCCTCTTGAGAGTTTTCCCAAGGTATATCTTGTGCAATCTTGTGGAATGTCTTTAATCTTTGCATTATGACTAAGTTATTGATTTGTCCGTAGTAGAGCCCGGATACGATACGGATTTGGGATATGGTACAGATATGATACAAATTCGTACAGGATATGTTTTTCAGCCTGCAAATTCGGGCAGGGCACGATCAGTGCTCTGTGGATTCGAAAAAAGCAAATCCAATACCAACCTGGACCAAATCCGGCTGCGTGAACGCCCAGGCCGCGACAAAAGTGACTTTTTTTGCATTTTTTTATTATTATTTTTGACTTAAAGTTGACTTCTAAATAATAAAATATTGATTCCAACCCTAATCTTTGCCTCCAAACACATCAAATAGGTAAAAACACTCTCATTTAACAAATTGTGAATGAAAACCAAGGTTTTTTGCCTCCATTGTTGAACTTTCTCTCTTGCTTGCACAAGCTTGAATAGAATTGGAGCACATACTCCTTCATCCACTCAATAAAACGCAATAGGCTACATTCAAAAAAGGCAAAGGACTTGGTGTATGTGCATTCAAACTTGCACCTACTTACACACAAGCAAAGTTCCTACAAAGAAGGAGACACAAGGAGGTGGGATATTGAGCCAGAGTAGCTTGACTTGGATGCTTCCACAAGTCACTTAGTTGCACTTGATATTGATGATGACTATCAGCCTAAAGCAACTACTGAGCATGAGTGTGATAGTGTCAGTGCTAGTGGCAGTGCTTGTGCGAGTGCCACCAATGTTATTTGTGGTTCTACACAAAATGTAGCATCTAATGATGCTGATGATGTTGCTTTTTTTTATGACCCATATGATTCAAATTGATCAATGATCAATAATTATTAATGGCTGATTGTAAACACTTGACATTTTTATGTTTGAAGTTTGAACTTTAATTTATAATTCTATATCATGACATTTGAGTATAAAGTGGTGGTGTATTTTTGCTATGTTATTTGACTATTAATATGGTGGTGTATTCTGAACTTAATTACTGCTGCAAATATGTATATATTTCTGATTTTTATATGTTTTTGTATTAACGTACCCAACCCCAAAAAAAAATTTGACCGAATCCCGTACCCAAATCCAAAAACGAATGGGTAAGTTAGCATTATGATTATTCTATAATCATGTATGCATGCTTTTCTCTCATGGGGTTATGTGGGAAATGGTTTGATCAACCTGGTTATTTCCTCACAAAAATGGGGTGGCATACAAAGATATTATTTGGCAATGAGCTACAATACTAACTTTCATAACATATTGAAGGAATTGGTGAGTAACATGGTTGTGCAAGCAAAATTATGGAGCTAGTATCTTTCAATGTAGCAGTGGACAAGGGTTTGGCACAGTCAACTCCAACAATATCGAGGCAAAAAGTGAGGTGAGAATAGCAGATATTTTACTCTCTCAACAAGGATGTTGACATGCTAATGGATTTGTTTCAAGATATTCAGCTAGTAATCAAGCATTTGGTGATTCCTCACCATAATGGGCTTGTGGAAGTCACTACTAGGTACTCCCTTCTATTCTTTGCTAATGACACTTTATCTAGAGCGGTTTGACAGGTCGAATTAATTGATGGCACTTGATTTCAAGTTTGGAGTAATCTCCATCTTCTCCAAACATGGTGGAGATGGTCCCCAATTCAGGAGATGGTGTGGCAAATAGAGCAAGTGATAGATGGCGATCAATTATTGATCGTGCAAGTATTCCACAATGGGGAGTGTATAACTTCTAATGGTTTCTTTTATGTATGGTCTAAGTATGGGTAGTGGATTGTTGAGCTATGTGTTGTTGAATGTAGCAGTTCTTATTCTTTTGTTTATGGTAGTTACTTTTCATGGTGACAAAATCAGATCTCTCAACCTCATCCAAAATGAGACTTCAACCTATTGTTCCAAAGTGGAGATGATTATTGTGACCATAGATGGAAAACTTGGTGAGCACTCAGCTGAGTTGCTGCAACTCATGAGTTTTTCAGCTCGCCATGCCAAGTCAATGCAACTCGTATGCTGAGTCAAAGCAAATCAGGCCAACTACTCGACAAGTTTCCCTTGTGACTTGGTCAAGTCTTCAAGTGAGACTTGCAAGTTATTGGTAAAAACTCGCCTAGCAACAAATTAAAACAGAACCTGTGTGATTTTCACCATTTCACTTCACTTTTTGACATTTTATAGTCTTATTTCACCAAACAAAAGATGTCTTTGACATCCATGTGATAAAAACATGTAGAGAGAAGGATTGGAAGAATGAAGATGTGGTTAGAAATAATGAGGACTTGGTGTTGGAGAAAAGTTGAAATTATAGTGATAAAATTATGAAGCTTTAACTGTAATTATGAATTACCATCTTGCAGGTTTAACAATTCTGTGTTTTTTTCTTTTTGCAGGTTTCCAGGACAGCTAGGAGTCTCCCACTGTTCCCCCCAGAGGGAACATTCCCTCTACAGGTGACAGCAGCAAGCAGGGAAGGCCCAGCAGGTATTTTCCTCCATCCTCATGTCTCAAGGTGAGACGTCCCTGTCTCTGAAACAAAAGTTCTTCGAGCAGGGACACATCCCTGTGATGCACTGTTAAAGTGAAATCACGCATATGTCAAATAAGAGCATACAGTTGTAAGAAATGTATGTTGTCATTACACATTCATTTATGATTTTATATCCTTTGGGTCTTTTTTTCATAATGAAAAGATTGAACGATGAAATCAGAAATTTCAGCTGCTATGTTTGAATCAATGAATATGCTACATTGTCTAATCTCTAAACTTGAATTTTGATGCCATTAATAGCTAATAAATGCCCCCTTCAACTGCCATCCCCAAAACCAATTACACTATCCCTCTATTGCCGTCCCCATCCCCAAAGCATCATGCAACATTGATATTTCATCACTAATTATTAATAATATTATTAATTTTGAAGGACATTTGGATGTAACGAGGATTTGAAATACAAATAGCCATCAAATTCATTTTAAGAGGTTTTTATTATCCACTCACTCCATTACAACCCCTTTTCTGCCATTGTAGTTACACCTCTTGCCATAACTGAATGACATAATTTACCAGTTGTAATCTATAAACATTCATGCAATCAAATCCTGTACCAACCGTATTGAGTGACCCAGAAAGAATATTTTCCTCCTGAAAGGTTCAAGTAGTCAGCATACCTTTTGCAAATAATATTTGCAACTTAAAAGGTCCCAAGTGCCTGCTGATAGCTCAGATCTCAGGTTTTCAGACTTCAAGTCACTTGATTCGGCCAGCTTAGCAACTTCTTCAATAAAGGTATCGACATCGGTATCACTTTCTTGTGAAGAAGATATATGTTGAGACTCATACCAAACAATTAACTGATTTAAGAAGTGTAAGGCCTTTGCACGATCTCTGTCATACAAAGTAACATACATCGTTGAGTGGATTAGCTAACCATAAGAGTGCATGCCAGCCTATTACACAAACTTTTGATTTTGTACTAGAAGTATACAAAGCCCTAAGGAATTAAATCTAACAAATTATTTTGACACAAGAAGGAACCAAATGCCACTTAGCTCACAACTAACCTGACAGAGGATACAGAAAAATCAATAACCTTCATAAGAAGCAAATGAGGAGATTTTTCTGAAAAAGAATCTAAATTATCCATATTATATAGTACACCAACACGTGCCCTCCTTGAACCATCCAACTGCAATCAATTTACACATTTAGTCAAATTCATCTTATCCTATATTGCATGAGAACCAGAAATTAGAAATTTAGCAGTGATACAGACTGCATCATGTCTAAAATTTAATGTATACGAACAAGCTTACCAAATAGCGAATCCCATTGCGAAGAAACTTAAGCCCTTTCTTTGAGGTAAGATCAATGGCCAGAAGATGAGTGACAGGCTTCACATCATCTTCAGCTATTTCAGATAGGCAGACAAACAGAAAATTAATTAGTCTCTATTTCCATGTGCAGTTTGTCAAACAGACACAAATTACCGTTTGAGCACATCCAACATCTTTCAATTAAGTATGTATCTTTAGCTTACTTTCTGGAGAATGTAGGTATTGAAGTTTCATTATCACAGAATCCTTCTTTGCAACTGATGCAGACAGTGACACAAATTTCTGATGGCCCTTCCCACTGTGAATGATCTACATACATCATTGTAAATACAAGAAAATCATTCAAAATGCATAACATTATCTTCACAAGTGCAAGTAGAACTACAACTAAATAAAACTTGCCAATATTTAAACAACATCCTTATCCTGTCTCTGCATTCTTCCAATATGCATCTGTTCATTATCCTTGCTTACTTGTGGATTGTATCGAGGATGACCACTGTCTGAAAGGAATTTTTCCAAAACATCTGTATTGGAACCAATATGTCCATAGTAGATCCCTTCTTGAATTTTGACAAGCTCCTCATTCATAGCCTGAATGGCTGAATCTGGCTCCTATGTCATGGAATATTTAACACTTCAAGATGTGTACAAGTAACATAAGTAATAACTTATCTAAAACATACACAGAAAATACAGAATTATGTGAACACAAATATAATACTGTAAAGTATAAACAGTATTTAACCAGAAAACATGCATTACACAAAGCCATTCATACACAATAACTTGTAAAGGAGCACACACACATGCACCTATAAAAATCGCATAAATATAAAATAGAAAGAAAATAAAAATGACACTGGAACTATAATATAATAAATAAAGAACTTGAGCATATTTAGTGAATGTTTTGTTCCTAGATAAAGTTCCCATTTAAATCACCAACACATAAGGTATGACTTCAAGAAAATGAAATACCTGACTGGATGGATAAACAAGACCATTCATCAGGAGACAGGGTTGGATTTTTGAGAACCCGAGCTTGAACACAAATAAGGTACTTTGATAAGCCATGCTTTCTAATTGCACTTCATTTTCCAAACTCAGCAAGATATTTTGTGGTGGTGAAGCAGCTTTAGGTCTGCATTGAAACACAAAAGACACCCATAAGGTAAAAAAAAAAAACTAGTCAGAATATCAAATGACATAAACCTCCACACATTTTATTTGTTATTAGGAGCAACTAAAATGCAGAGTAAGCTTCTTGCATCCACAAAACTCAAACTCTTTTCAATTAAACACAATAAATATTAATCAATATAAACTCTATTTATTCTGTTATAAGGAACATGAAACAAATTTCTACATGCAAGTAAGACGAACAAGCACAAGAGAATATGTAATAAAGTATTTTCCAGCTTTTAGAACTACTAGAGTGGACTACTGGATGAAACAAAAGGCCATGAAAAAGAGTGTGTATGTGTTATATTTACAACTCTCAAATCAAAATCTCCAATTTAAATGCACTAAAATCTAATTCAAACAGATATCATTCACAAAATAATGATTTACACTGAAATTCAAATGGCCTAGAAATAAATAAGAGGTAAAAACCTTCATATTAACAAAACTCTAGACTGGATTATTTTCCTGGTGGCAAGATTTAAATATATTGAAGATCTGCCCCATCAAAAGCAACATTGCATGACCCTTGAAATTCACGGGTGCAGAAAACCTTTAAAATACTTCTTGTTGTATATCCTACTATACTGTACAGAGAAGTACTGCTAAAATGCAGCTGTACACAGAAATATAGCACCCATACAACCTGAATTCTTAAGACATTTTGTGCCCTGTTTTTTCTCAAGTGTAAAATGTCTCTTGTCAAAGGTCTGTTGAAGAAAATAATATTTTGAATTATCCCAATCAAATCATTGTCAACTTTCCCTGTGTTTTCAAAAATTGTTAATTTATTCTGCCAACAGATGCCAAATGAGTCAATGACAAATCCAGTGTTACTCTCAAATAACTCATGAAATTTATCCCAGGTTTTCTTTAGGTGTTTTACAGTCCATATATGAAACAACAAGATATCAGAAACATGCAATCCAATTAGCCCCATTGCTTCATCAATTTTGTTTGCATATACATTTTTTTCATATTACTTGGTGAATGTTGGTGTTATTTCATTCAGCATTTGCCATAACCTCTTAGACTGCGGTAGTATTTTCATCTTCATTTTCCACCTACGGTAATTGTGTGGAATTAGAGATTCAATTGCCTTAGTTTCAGCCATTAGTTTGACAAACACCAACCCAAGGATTGAAGAGACACAACAAACAAGAGGCACTTAAATCATGCCTTGCAAGCCCCTCCCCCATCACCACCAGCTCACAAATTGTATTAACACATTAATCTAGCTATGGACTGATAATGTAATATCCCCTTATAGGTTTATCTTAAATTTGTCTTCAGTCTTATAAATTAAAATGTCAAAATAGGCCAACAATCCCCTTATACTTTAATCTATTAAGAGCAACCTTCAATGGTTAATGATTATTTGACTCATAGTTTGAGGACTATGCAAGTCCTAGGGCTCGCCGAGTCGACTGGCCAAGGACTCTGAGCCGAGTCTTGGAGAGACCAGGCTAGGACTCCTGAGTCCTGGCAAGTGACTCGCACGAGTCCTAGAGTCGGACTCCCGAGTCCCAACTTAGGACTCTTGGCATCGCCTGGAAACAATGAGTATGAATGTTTAAAACTTGTTTTTTGTTTCTTTTTTCATTTGAAAATTTGAAACTATGAGTATGAATGATGAAATTTCAAATATTAAGTGTTTGAAGATCATATAACATGTGTAATAGTTGAATTATGCGAAATTGATAATCAAATTAGGCTCTTATGTTCTCTAACTGCATTAATTTATTTTTGCTTTTTTGTAAAACTATGGTTTTCTTCTTTGCCGAGTCCATGCCGAGTCTTGAGTCCAAGTCCTATATTGCGCGGCCGAGTCCGCGCCAAATCCAAGTTTTCAAACTTTGATTTGACTTATATATAGAAAATAATAGATAATATGTTAGTAAGAATGAAGCCACTATCTGATATAAATTCTGAAATGATAACTGATTTAAAAATGGAAAATAGACATCACAACACGGTCGCTGTTTCTGATTTACAGATTCAATTTCATGCATATGAATTTGGGGTTTATCAATGTCTATACTGATCGCTGTTTGTGAATTAAGTCCTTCAATTTATGTGATTTGGTCCTTAGCTGGGTGTCTGAGATTTATCAATTATTTATGCAGCCTGTACTAGATGATCCTAGGTCCCTAGGAGCACTTGATATCTGCTATTAATGATGTATGAATTTCCAAACTGATCGATGATCCCCTTTTGAAATATGTTTTCCTTTTATATCGCACGATGGGAAGGGTCATGGCTTTTCTACGCACTCTTTCTTTGTCAAGAGACATGCCTCTTTTTAATTAATCTTAACTTAATAAGTAAGCTCCTACCTCTTTAATAAATTGCAGATACTCCTTATTAAGGTGGCATCCAAATTAATTATACGTATGTGATTGCATTGGAAGAATGTAAATATAAATCGGCTACCTTATATTTCCGGGTGCATTCTATATTTCATTTATTATCGGGTAATGTTTATGATTGGCGGTTCATATAGCATATCATTCACCATTAGTATATATGCGCGATCCCCTCAAACTGGTGATTACTTGGAATTATCGGAGGTTGTCTTTGAGCAGATAATTTATCTTATATTAAACTCCATGCCACCATGTTGCTACAGAAGAATGCTTCTCTAATCTCCTTAGCCTCTCGATTGCATAAAGGATGGCAAATTATAGACAAGTCTTGATCGCAACCAATAATCCTTGTCATTACTCTCCAACTCCATATTCCAGAGCAGATGGAGATTTGTGTCTGTGGCATCCATGTCACGCAAGAAATAATCTTCTACACAGGCAGACGTGAAATACTGAGCTTTCACTTTTGAGATGTGCTCGTACATTACTTCAGATGTGGTTGCATTCTTGCTTTGCGTTAGCAACCAACTTTCTTTATCTTCAAAACTCTGGTTTTCCAAGATAAATGTCTCATCTATTAACAAGTCCTTAAACTCACGATCATCAAAAGAATTTACACCATTGGACTGAAGCCAGTGATAAGCCAGTGATAACAATTTGCATCGTCAATAATATGAATGCCGGTAATAATTTGAATCGGTCAATCATAATATAAACGATGCCAGTATAATAGGAATTGCCCAAATTGGAGTGGGTTATTACAGATAATAAGAATAACACTAATAAATTGCTTTTGAAAAAGCATAAAACATAATTTCTAAGTACTCACATATATTTAAAACAACATCAGTGTCACCATGAATGTTAGATATATAGATTAATAGGATCTATGGGTTTTTATTGGTTTGACATTGGCACATTGGTGGTTTAACATAGCACCCAAATTAAGGGATTTGTTTACTTTGTTGAGATTTTACTCTTGTTTGCTTTTGTAGGTTGCTTCACAGTTAGCCAATTAGGTTTCTGTTGTAAGCCTATTTGTAGGCAGAATTGCAATAGTACTCCTTGTTTTTTGGCTTTGCTTCTGGTAAAAATCAATTGTCCTAATATGGTAACAGAGCTAGTAGTGTGTTGGGTTTGTTATTGTTCATTCTAGAGGGCATGAAGCCTTGGTGTGGACATGAGGGGAATGCGTAGATGTGACTGCTACTGCAAAAGGTTGAGTTTGTTATTGTTCGCTGTAGAGAGCATGAAGCATTGTTGTGGACATGAGGAGAGCAGAGCGAGGATGTGTATTTTTTATTGCTGCTACAAAAGCCTGTTGATCTGTAGAATTGAGGACAGAGTGAGCCAAGCTGACTTTCAAATTGTGGAGAGCCATGCAATTTGTGGCACAGGCAGGGATTAGCAGACAAGGAAGCCAAACTGATGATCAATTATACTAAAAATTAATCAAGATTCGATAAGAGCCATGGCCTGCAATTAAAAAGGATCGTGATGCAGTAAGAGCCATTGACTGTTATCTCTTTGGCACAGATAAGCTAACATTTAGCACCATCCACAGTGTGGTAAACTGAGGCAGTGAATGTGATGGAAGTTTTGACTGTAGCCTAGAAATCATCCACCTTACCTTTTCTTACCACCTCCGTGAATGTACAGCAGTAGCAATGTTGATGTTTCAAATCGCACCTCTGGAATGCTTTTTGGAAACGGACAGCTATGTGCAGTAAACTGCTGTTCGAATTAGGAGGGAAAGCTCCCTCTTTTGCTGAGTTGCATAAAGTAAGTAAACTAAAACTAATTTTTGCCTATCTTTTTAATTCAGCTGCAAGAACACAAGATTATAGAACTCTAGATGTTGCAGCTGAGGTTTTCCCTTTAATGAAACTTGACAACTACAACTTAACTTACACTAAAACGTTTCTATCCTCTCAAGTAAACGCAAAGCAAGAGAGTTTAGAAATGGACAAGATTGACTTTTTGACAAAGATACTTAAATAAATTTTCCTCAACATACATCTACTGAATTTCAATGCAAGCTGAAAAAGGAGATCATAAAAGTATTACACAATGACGGAAATATGAGACTTTATATCAAGGGCAGCAAAAGCAAGCTTCAAGACTTTATTTTCCCACACTTCGAGCACAAAGATTACAATTCCGGGACAGCAAGTTGTAGCAAAATATTTACAACATGCGATCAAAACCAGATTACAATTAACACATAACACATGCACTAAACAAGGATTTGTAGCTAAGGAGGCATGCAAACTTGCTCTTTACACAAAGTGAACTGACACTAATCGATAACAAACATGAAGGCATAAGCTCGGCGATTCTATTATCACAAACACGGTTAAACTAAAATAAGCAAACACTGCTCTTATTTATAACTAAGCAGAGGAGTAGGGAACCCTAAAATCTCCTTGCTTTTACAACTACTGCTTGCCAACATGCAGGCTTTATTTCTAATCCTAGAAAAGATAAAACCTCTAAAACCTAGAAAGCATCTAAAAATGGAAAGTGTCAACTCGTTACAACTATTTCCTTTCTATCCTCAAAGAATGGATAAGAATTGAGACAAGAATAGAAAGAAAGCGTGGAAGAAGCTTCTAGAAGAAAGCTGATTTAAATCTCGATCAAATCCGCTAAAAAGCGGGCAACTTCATCTTTGGTGGGAGTGCCAATACTATTAATAGCAAAATGCCGCTTTTCCAAGATTTCTTCACCATCTGCAATAGATCTCACGAAATCTTCGCTCTCATTGGCCGGTTTTTCAAACTTCGTTGACATCATGGAAATCATCTTCATTCTTCCAACACTGCCATCGCTGCCATGCATGATACTCTAAAACTCTGCTTGGACTACGTCAAGCCCAATGTATAAACCTTCTTCAAGGCAATACTGACAAGGAATTGCTGCAACAAATTCTCTGATGAACTTAAGAGTATCAATGACTCTTTGCTTATACACTACAAACTCCTCAGATATTCTAATATATGTATTAACCTTGAAAAGGTGACCTTCTTTCCACTCCAAGATTTGTCTTTTGTGTTCTCTTGCCATTGTAGAGCCATAAGCCATCTCTAAATCTGCAATTATGATTTCGTGCATAGGCTTGAACTCGGCTATCAACTGCTCAAAATCTTGGATACCTTGACGCAAGTCATGAGCCTTGTATCTCAGCTGGAAGACCTATGCTAGAATCTCTTCTCCTCTGACGATGAGCTCTTCAATCCATTCTTGAGTTTGTTTTCCACAAATAACCGTCTTAACTATTGCTGATCAGTTGGTGTCTCTAAAACTTGTGGCAGCAACTGTGTTGTTTGTGTAGTGTCATGAATGAGATTTGATATACACAACCAGAGTTGGCGGTTTTCAGCCTTGAGGGCTGCCTTGTCTTCTCCATCTTTTTGCACTCTTTCTTGAATATTTTTAGTTACCATCTTAAACAAACTCATGTCAGCATGTCGGGTACTTTTACCAAGATTTGCTTTGACCATTATGAAATCATCAACCTACCTCATCCCTGATTTTATCTTCAAGAGGCGTAGCTGTCTCCATGACCATTTCACCCTCAAAATTCCTCTCAAAGTGTATTTGTTTCTTGGCCTTCTTCTTGGGTGCTTCCCGATATACGTTGAGATCATCAACATTCACCTGATACAAAGGCCTTCTTCTTGTCCTTCCCAAGGAGCTCTCAAGCCAAGACGTGGTATCTCTACTAACGTCCATGGGAGGAATAACTACAACATCGGCCTCTATCTCCTCGTCTTCCAAATCAATGTGAATACCTAGGAGATGGTAAAGGGTTTTGTATCAAAGGTACATCTTGTGTTTCCTCCTGAGGTATGGGCTTATGTTGAGGAACTTTTGTTTCAGCTGTAGGCTGCTCCTGTATGACAACACCCGTGTAGTCCAACCTCTTCTTTGCACTCTTTGAAGACCTATTACCCTTTGCAACCTCTTGAGACTGAAATTTTCCTTTCATCTTCATTTGAGATCTTAAAGAAGAGGGAAGAGATGAATGTTTCCTTAGCGGCTATGCTACTGGAATGGACTCCTTCCTTTTGAGGACCAAGAAAGTCTTGTTGTACTCTACCACTTGTCGTGTTCTTTCTTCTACTGTAATGTATTCTCTGTTAGCCCAGTTAACCTATGGAAGAGGTTGTTGTTCAATCTAATTTCTAGTATAGGCTGGGATAATTACATCCCCGTCATCATCTGATAACCCTTCAATGTCTTTGGATAAACAATCTTTCATTTGATGAAGGGTGAGCCTACTATTGCTTCACCTTCGCACCTCGTACTCATCTCTACAGTTAGCCCAAAAGTCTTCAAGTGCGGGCACATGAGCATAGTTTTGACCAAGTCGAGCTGCATAGACACCATCGGAATCATAAGATCGTCTCTCACTGAAAGGCTTGAGACCAAGTTTATCTAACTCATTACCCATTATTTTAGCATCTGCGGATGATCTACACCTGTAAATACCTAAAGCAAAAGGGAAGCTAAAGGCTGGTTTCTTTTTGTTGCATAGGCGAGTGTGAACATCTGATACTTGTCTGAGAAATTCCATACACACGACTTCATCTGACGGATACCTTGGTAACATAAGAGGAGCACCTGAATAGCCGTAAACCCTTAGGTAGGTGAAAGTGGCAAACTGAATAAACCAATCCGCCCATTCTGACATTGCTGCCCTAGCAATAGATGAAATGCGAACATGTAGTTCGTTGTCCAGGTCACACACTGTATAGATTAAGAATGCTTCATTCACTCTTTCATAATGATGTGATGCAGCAATGAACTCCAACTGAGTGTAGTAATTGTAGACATGTTGAACATTTAAAGAACCCTTTGTGTTTAACCCTTTGAATTTACCCTGAAAGGCAACCAAGTAGACTAGGTAGGAGATCATGTGGAATGCATGTCTATTGAAATATTCAGTTATTTGATGATGAAGGCAATCACTGATAAATGTAGGCCAGTCATAGAACTCTGTCTTCTTCATGGTGTGAGGTATCACGTAGAACATCCAAGGCTGAAACTTCATTGCATCCGCTTGACCAATAATTCGGTTGAGTAAGGTGATTATTATAGCAAATTCATCTTTGAACTCTCCTCTCCCGATGTTCTTTGGCAATGTACTATGTTTTTCTTTCAACCACCTATGTGAAATCTTCTTGCTATACTTTTCCTAGTGCTCTTCCCATATCCTTTCACATTCTTCTATGTTGATGGTAACACTTCCAGGCCATGGTGGAATCGAGAAGCATTTCTCAATCATGTCTAGCTTTAAGCTGCATATGATTCTTCCATCTGCTGACTGAATTTCCCTTGTGGTAGGATTATAATGCTTGATACAAGCAATTATGAATTCTAAGCTCTATACTGAGAAAGGTATGGATGTTGCTGCGAGAAGACCTGAATGACCAACATGCCTGATGGTGGCGTTGCCTGCATCTTCCAAAGGACGAAGATTGAATACTAGCTTGATATGGTGTAAGTCGGTCTCGGCTGTTTCTATGAAATCATGGTACAGTGTTGATTTGGTCTTAAACTCTATAGGAATGTACTCCATTCTGCAAAACTTGGAGATTGATTGTAAACAAACCTAGGTTCTGACAAGTTTTGGCAAACTTTTTAATTTTAGCTTGCTGATTTTTCTTCGTCAAATGGATGAATTTTTGGAAATTTTTTTGGGATATGGGTTTTGATTCGAATTTCGTTACAAGCCAACCCAGATCGTCCGTTTTTGAAAATTTGGAGTGAAGACTAAAAAAGCCGCAAACCCTGATTTTCTCCCAAAAAAGCAGAAAAAGTTGGCATCTGGGTATTGTTCATGAGCATATTCTAGATGAACCCAGTTGATCAGATGTTGAAAACCCTGGCTTCTGACTGAAAAAGCAACCACTTTAAGTTTCTCTGAAAAAGCTGTGATATGGGTTTTGTCCAGAAGAAGGTTTGGTATAGACCTAGAAGATTAGAAATGGAAGATTTTGGAGTTTTCTCTGACATGCAAAATAAAAAGCAACTACTGCAACCTTGAGAAAATCCTTCAAAAATTTGTCCAGAAGATAGAACAAATATGAACCAGCTTGCTGAAAATTGTAAACAATAGCCTCCTTCACAAATTTGATGTTCTAGATGAAGAAATATGAAAAAGCAAGCCTTCTTTGAGTGCTGATCTGAAAATTGATGAAAAACCAGCAAATTTATGTTCTTGAATCTTAAAAATAAGGGTTTGAAGTTGCTGCTTTGTTTCTCCTTGAAGCCACTTGTAAGAAAATATGAAAAATAAAACATAGAAATGCCTTTAAATAAGTTTTTCCTTGAGAAACAGCTCTCAAACCCTAATTCTTTGAAACCCTAAATTTAGTTCATGCAATGAACTTAGGCATTTTTTCCTTCTCACAAAATTTTTGAAATTTCCAAAAATTTCACTAAGGCATGAGAAGTTGGGCGCCCTTCTTGAGGTGAGGCGCCCACTCTCTCCAAACTTAACCAATTTTCCATCTTTTTCAACTTCTCTTCAATTTTCCACCCTAGTTCGATCCTCTCTCCCGGCTTCCAGATTGATCCGGCGGACAAGCTGAACATTTCATCATGGAGCCAAACCGAATCTGACGACATTGTTTTGGAGACGTCTTCTGACAAAAACTTTGTTTAACCCTTCAAATTGTCGGGTGCCTATCTCTACCAAGGGCACCCATTTTCTCCAGTGTTAGCCATTTTAATGATCTTCAAACTTTGCTTGTCTTTTGACCTTAAGATGAATTCATGATTCTGAGCATTGCACTGATCAGATTGACTGACTGACGGATTCACTGGATAGCTATTAAGATTCTAGAAGAGGTCTTATGGATACCTCGTCTTTGAAAACTGACTTTTGAGGGCTCTAAACCCTAAGCACCCTTCTCCTTCAGGGGCGCCCATCTCTTCCAGAGATAGTTTTTATTCTGAGTTTATCACTGTTGCTTCTGACGTTTGTCGTTCCATTTATTTTTTTCTCTTCAGTTCGGCTTGCAACATCTGATGATTGCCAACTCCAACAGATGTGCTGATGATTGCATTGGAAAGCTTGATCCAATCCGATGAAGTTATGTTGGAGGCACCTTCAGCAAATTCACTCATTTGACACCTCAAAATCTTGGGCACCCTTCTCCTTCAGGGGCACCTTGATTCCCCAAACTTAAGCCATTTTACCGTTTTTCACCTTCAGAGTTCAAAACACCTCTCCGTGACCCCGATTTGATCTGAGATTCTGGTTGACAGATGGTCGGATGATCATGTTGATTGATTCGTTGTGGAGCCGGGAGGATTCTAAGCAACAATGGCCTAGAGGCAGAAATCCTAATTCTGATATTTGACTCCTTGAAAAGTTGGGCGCCCTTCTCCTTCACGGGCGCCCATGGCTGGCAGACAGCCATTTTTTATGCAATTTTCATCCTTTGCTTCGTTTGACGTGCCTTGCTTGACGTTGACTGCCGAAATAGAAAAAATTTCTAAGGCATGAAGGTTTGGGCGCCCAAACTGAGGAGGGGCGCCTAGATTCACCAACCTTAGACAAATTTTTCAATTTTTCAATTTTTCAATCTTCCTTTCTCCATTCTTCGTTTTTCGTGCACATTCCTCGTTGATAGCTTTTGTTTGACGCTTGAACGTCTGATTCTAACACTTGGCCACTGACTGACCTCCATTGACGACCTTGGATCTCCGAAAAAGCTTCTGAAAAAGCAGAATAGACCCAGTAGGGTAAAACTGATCTTTTTGTGATTCTGACTGCACCAACCTGATGTGGAAGTATTTTATGCCAATCAAAATCAATCTTAACCCTAAAAGCCAAACTTTCTATTTTTAGAAAATTTTACAAGTATCTGTTTCTTGAGAAACCCAGAAAAAATTTCTATTTTTAGAAAACTACTAAAAATAGAAATTTTCCTAAAATTTAGGGATAAAAAATTTAAGTCTAGGTATTGTTGGTTTGATCGTTCTGAACTGACCCAGATTGTCGAATTTTGAAAATTTCAAGTTTTTGACCCCCATGCAAGACATGCAAACCCCAATTTTGACCTTTTTGACAGATTTAACAGTATTTTGACTCATTTCTTCAAAATGCCTAAGTGTAGCGAAAATTTTAATTTGGGGTACAACAAGCAGCATGCAGCACCCAGCAGTAGTTAAAGTTTATAAAGCTATAAGATTAGATATTTGGGGCTGCATTTTATTATTAAAAATTTTAGAAAGGTATAAAAGTTTAAATTTTAAAATTTGATTAAGAATTTCCTTCTATAGGGCTGCAGGATAAACAGATTTAATATCTTTGATTGGGAAGGAGTTTTTTGATGCAACTTTGCCAACTTGTTGCCAGCATAAATCTTGTTTGATCTATAAAGTTTATTTTTCTATAACATGATTAGTTCACCCAACTTTATTGCTTCAGTAAGCTCATAGTTTACTGATGTGTTTTGAAATACCACAAATCCAAACATTTATTTTGCCCGACTCTCAAAAGCTGACAAGAAAGAATTACAGCCTCTATAGTCATAAGATTCTCACTACTTCTGAGTATTGTGACCTTGATCAAATCATGTTGAAGGACGAAAGACCAGATCAAAACTCAGAAGGCCATGACAAGTGGCATAATGAAGCCTTAATGCTTTTGAAGTTACCTGTCATAGATGCGCAGACTCTGGAAGTTAAAAATGCCACTGATGTTGCTACCCTTTGGAAGAAACTAAATTCAAATAGCAGACATCAGAGACTGGCCACACCTTTATTTGAAATACTTATCATTTTCTTTTAAGTTGCTAGAAGGTAGATCTGTCTCAGAATACTTCTTGAATTTGAAGGAAAGAAGAGATCAATTGTTTATCATCCAAAAGCTGGTGGACAATAAGACATGGTAGCTTTGGTTTTATTGTGTCTATCATCAAAATATGAATCGTTTCTTGAATCCTTGTACATAATTGCAGGGACACAAACACTTGATTTTGAAAACGTATCCACACTTCTCTTGCAAAAGGAGAGGAGACGGGATCAAGTAGAAGCATTGACTTCAGAATTTACAGCTAGTGCATTCAGTGCACAGATCATAGACAAAGGTGAACTAGAAGTGTATCAAATGGCTCGTCGAGAAGTTGTAGCACATCTAGGAGATCAAGCGGGGAGTGCTTTTACAATAATGAACTTGGACAGTTCAGAAGAAATTGCCCTAAGAAAAAAACTGAGCAGAGGAGATCAAAGCATGCAAATGCTGATGAAAGTGAGGAGCATGAGTGAATGAGCCAGAGGTGAAAGAAGTACTCACATTTGTTGCATCATATGAACAATCCATGGAATCAACAACCTAGTACTTTGATTCAGGTGTATCCAAAACACTATACATGCCACAAAGATTGGTATATATTCTTTACTAGTAATAAAAGTATAAGTGGATCTTTCATTTTAGGAATGGATGGACACATTTTATTGAAGGGTTTGGTGATGTTAATGTCACCTTGAACAATGTTCTCTATGCATACAAGAATGTTCGACATGAACAAGAATCTTCTTTCTATCAGTGGCGTCACTAGGAATTCTGCTCTTCCTGCCAACTTTCAAAGCACCAAAAGTATGGATTGTACAGATACACTTCGGCATGAAGGTATGGGTATTTGAATTATCAATGTTTTCCTATACTAAGCAAGTCTAATCAGGTGAATAGAATTCCATCTATACAGGAATGTCAGAATATGAGTACAGGATGCCAAATGGTAAAACATAGTCCACCAAAACATATGCAGAGCCAAAAAAATCTCAGACATTTTGAGAAAGATGCAGGTCTCCTTATTGAAAACTGAGTCTGAATGTTTCTCTCATTTATTAACATTCAAAGCTCTAGTTGAAAAGCAAATAGACCTATCAAGCCAGTGAGGTTAAATAATGGAGGGGAGTTTTCCTCCAATTAGGGAAGAAATTATGCAAGGAGAATCATATATAATGGGAGTATAATACTCCATAAACTCCATAGCAAAATGAAGTTATGGAATGGTGGAATAGGAAAATTATGGAGATGACAAGATGCATGGTACACAGCTAGAATGTATCATACAAGTACAGGGTGAAAGTTCTGAATACAGTTGTTTAAATCCTTAACCAGAGTCCTTATAATGCATTAGAGAATACCACTCCCAAAGAAGCATGGTCAAGAAGGAGACCATCAATTAAGTGCCTTGCGAATTTTCGATTGCGTTGCTTTTGCAGTAATTCCTTAACAAAATAGGAGTAAATTAGATGCAAATAGTAAAAGGTATATGCTTGTTGGCTATAATAAGCAATCAAAGGCACATGTGTTTGTTGATCTCTTTACAAATAAAATTGTGATCAATAGAGATGTTTCTGTAGATGAGAAGGTGCCTTTCTTAAATGATGGTAAACCTACAAATAGTTTTGTATTGGAAACTACTAATAATAAATCTAGTGTGAAACTTGAAGAAGGCTTGAAACATAGCACAAATCCAGGAACATTAGAGGGATTCAATTTTTAAGATGGCACTCAAAATCCAAAGGAAAGCCAACAGAATATACTGAAATACCATTACAACAGTTTGTATGATGTTTGGGATGAGAACGACAGTGAAACCTTCAGAACAAGCTCAAGAAAGCAAGACTGAAGTGCTATTGTACCACACTGAAGGATGTTTGATAAGGTGAAATGTCAAAATCCATGGAAGGGGGACCTATAAAATAGGAAAACAACTTATGCAAGGATGTAAGCAAGTAAATTTTGCTCTTACTTCTGCTGTTTTGCAAGTATTTGAACCTAGCACGTATAATGAGGCCAAGCGGAAACCCGAGTGAGAGGTGCCATAAAGGCAAAATTTCAATCCTTGATGCAAAACAAAATTTGAGTGTTGTCTGAATTACCCCAAGGAAAGAAGCCCAGTGGTTGTAAATGGGTGCTTAAGGTCAAACATAAATCAAAATCCATATAAAAATAGCTAGTGATGACATTGTGATACTAGGTATTTATGTTGTTGACCTTACAATCACTGATAGTGGAGCTAGGTCAATTCAAAACATAAAACCTGACCTTTGTTCTATGATGGAAATGACTGATCTTGAGGTCCAGCATTATTGTTAAGGTGTAGAATTATCATTATGGCAACTTAAAAATGCTATATTTCTTTTACAAACTAAGAATGCCAAAGATATTCTAGAAAGGTTTGAAGTAATCCATCATCTACACCTTCAAAAGTTAGGATAAAACTCTCAACTGACACCGATTCACAATCAGTTAATGAGTCAATGTATGGTCAACTAGTGGGTGATTTAGTTTAGCTTACTACTACTTGGCTGGACTTATATTTTACAATAAGTTGTCTTTCCAGATTCATGTTCAGCCTCAAGAATAGCATCGGCAAGCTGCAAAACATTTCTTCAATATGTCAAAGGATGAAACTGAACTTTAAGATTCTTTCTTAGCACTCTGCCAAATTCATATTATCTGAATCTAACAGAAGTAATTTCATGGCAGAGAAAGTTACAACATAAAGTTGCCTTATCTTCCACTAAAGCAGAATTTAAGGCAGTTATCAGTACAGGGTGAGAGGTAATGTGGTTGCACAAATGTTGGTGAAAATTCAACTTGATCCCACTACGCCGACTTCAGCCTTTTTGACAATCAAGGATTCCCCGAGATGCTTAAGAATACTCTCTATCATGTAAGAACATATGAATTGAATCTAGTTTAGTCATTAAGCGGGTGTGTTAGATATATTATAGATTACTAGGATATATAAATTCATAATGGTTTCATGTTGGCACATAGGTGGTTTCAAGTAGTACCTAAATTTGGAGATCTGTTTACTTGGTTGAGATTTCACTCTAGTTTGCTTCTATAGGTTGTTTCATGGAAGCCAAATGGGCTTTCTGTTGTAAGCCTATTTAACAGGAAAAATTACAATGTAATTGTACCACTTGTTTTGTGGATATGTTTCTAGTAAAATAATTAATCGTGCTAACAATAAACAGTGAATATTTAACACAGCATGGGCAAGGGCATTTACTGGATGTTTAGTATGTTTCAACATTGAATGGTATGAAAAAGTACAATATGTATGGCAGCATAAAATACTCCATATGAGACCAACATTTATTAGACTCTATACAATCAACTTGAATGATGTAAGAATGTTTCTCCCTCAAAATGAACAATTAATTCGTCTTGCTCAGGTGCACTATATATAAAATGTGTGAACCTCAAAAAAAATGTTCCCAGTGCATGTATCTAGAACTAGCCATCATTGGTACTTAGAGCACAATTTTTTGTCCAAATAAATTCCAAATACTTGCACACCTTTGATACAATCAGTTCCTAGATTACACCTCCATGGATTTCACATTCATATCGTATTGAAATATCAGATAAGCTGGAGATCTCAGTCACAATCGCATGCAAATGGATGAAGCAAGAAGCAATCATAGATGTGAAAAAACAAGGATAAGAAAATAGTAAACAAACAAATTTTGAAAAACAATCGTGTCTGTGTTTGCTTACTTTATAGTCTCTACAAAAGCCTGTTCCACATCGCCTATTTCGACAACCTCATCATCATTGGCATCCCAAAGATTGTTCACCTGCCATACAGTTTCACATTGGAGAATTAAAAAGTCAACAAAATGTTTAAGTACAGATGCTCCACCTAGTTGACCACTGAAACCCTCTATTAAAACAATAAATATAGTACTAAGACTCGGATATAAGACACTTTTATTTTTCCTTTCATCTGATTTCTTAAGCAAAGTATCAGGGAAACCAAGTGTTCTAGTAATTGCTTTGATATCATTAATGTTAATAGCGAAGCCCAGATTCCAGAGTTCTAGAAAAAATATAAGTCCTTCATCAGAGAGTTCATTGGTCCAAGATAGTTGTATGAATGGTCTACACAAAATGTAAGCCCTTGCTCAGAGAGTTCATGGGACCAAGATAGTTGCATGAATGGTCTAGACAGATGACAAACTCGATACACTAAGTTTATGAATCCATAAAAGAAATTTTTAGAGCTCAGAGACAGTAGGCATAATGCTATCATGTGACTAGCCAATGGATGCAATACCTGTGTGATGAAACTGGCATGTACTCATTACAGTAAAAATGCAGCAGGAAAAAGGTAGAACTGTAGCTAAAAAATATGAGAAAATATGAATTTAGTTTAAAATAATATGAATATAGAAAGAAGCCAAAAATCAAAAAAAAGCAAGCAAGTAGTCATCAAACCATGATTTTTAAACTCAATTTCGCCGGGCCATCAATATTTACATTCCCAAAGACAAGAATGCCATGCATCTCAAAGGTTATGCTCTCATTCACTATAGAAAGGCAAAGGAGGCAGATAAAGCCAATAAGCATCTAAATGGAGAAATGTAGAAAGGTATGGATATTTCAATATGGCATGCTTCCCCTTCCACAATACACTCTCTCCCTAATACTTCTAGGACACAATCCCTTCATTTAGCTAGCCCTACTCTTATTACAAATCCAATGTCTTCAAGGTCATGCCCTAACAGGATGCCAATGTACAATGGGCTTAGGTCAACTTGCCGGAAGGACTCCACTTCAAATGATAGATGCATATTTCCTTTGCCATGGACACTAATGTGCTAGGTTCTACCCTATGTTAGATTGGACAGGATTGATGGTTTCTCCCAACCGTGCTGCCTCACTTAGGTGCGCTTCTATTTTGACGAAGTATAGTGGGAAGCCTAGCCGCAACTCCTAATTGGAAGCCCTTTTGAACTTCAACGATGGCATTGAGCTTGCAACTAGGGCGTCTTCTAAACCTAATTATCCCTCTAGCCATGTCAATAAATTTTTAGAAGGAATCAAAGTGGTTGATTAGATATAATTAGAAAGGGTTCCTCTTGCTGCCCAAAAAACCTATAGACTCTACAACATTTATCATGGATATTGAGGTAGCTAAGCATGAGGAGTATTTGACCCAACATGCACTTCCATAAGTTCTAGCTGAAATTAACCGATCTTCATGAGTGGATCAATACAACTTGGAAGTACTTCTCGGAGGACGAACTCTTCATTTATCCTTGATCTGGGGGTTTTTTAATCTTGGAGTTTGAATCATTAAAAGACGAAGAGATGATTTTGAAGATTGACCTATGGTTGTGGGGAGTTAGCGTTCAATATATTAGGCCTTGGTTCACCTCGTTTAATCCTCAAAATAACTCTTTCCCTACTACATTTATTTGGGTCAAGCTACCTTATCTATTGCTGCAGTATCGGTGGACTACAAGGTTGATTGCCACTACTAACACCTTGAGGAAGTTTGTTTGTTTGGCCAAAGAAACTACCAACAAGATTTGTACGACCTTCGCCTGCGTATGGACAAAGATGGATTTTTCTAAAGAGCTCCCTAGAGAAATTACCCTAAAGCTAGGTGAAAAAAAATTGAGACAATCAATGGGTTATGAGAAGCTTAATTTTAGGTGCAAATGTTGCTTTCTCCACAGCCATTCTGCCTCCCAATGCAATAAGAAGGCTTTCAAAAAATTTGAGGATGAGGGCTTACAGGACTCTCTTAAACCCACTTGGTGGGATCGTGGAAAACCTCATCACCATGTCATTGTTCCAAATAACACAGGCAGGGATGAATATAGCTCTGGTCCTCCAAAAGATGTGGCGGATAATGAGGCTCCTCCCTCCCCTCTACTTGTGCATGAAGCTCTTGTAACTAACTCGAACCCTAAGAAGATCTCTTGTGAGGCTAAGATAGATAGGTCGCCTTGTGATTATACATCACAGAGCATTGGGAATAGGCCTAATGTAATGATGGATACTACTAAAGGGACTCAGAACTGCCCAGAACTTGTATAGTGGATCCATTAGCTTCAGCTTCACAGAAGCAAGATTGGAGCGAGGTTTAGAAAAGAAGGCAAGGAATGGTGTTGGATTTTGTCAGTTTCAGATCGGGGGGTTGTATGTCTTCTAGTACAAGCTAATGATAGGCCTGATGGATAGATCATTATATATTTTGGATTTGTTGAATCTTTGATTCCTAGAATCCTACACTTTGAGGCTATTTTTTGCAGCTCCCAATTCCCTAACCTAGATTATTTAACAAAAAAAAAACATCTAGATATTACGTTCATAAAAATTTAAAGAATTTATAGAAATAATAGGAGAAGAAGAGGATAAAACCCTCCAAGAATTGTAACTTCCAAGTAATGAGGCAACACCTTACTCTCATGAAAAGGAAGGTGTAATTCCTAAGGAAGAGGGTAACACCACACACTCAAAACAAGACAATCATTACTCAACCTAAAGTAAACAAAGTACCTAAGTAAGCTTAATTTGGTGTAATAAATATTAAATATTAAATGTAATATTAATGGCCATCTTAGCTTTATTTAGTCTTTAGTTAGTCGTAAGTTAACTTGTAGTTAACTTAGACTAAGCTTTAGTTTTTTTTAGTTAACGTTTAGTTAACTCTTTCTGTTTAGCTTTAAGTTTGCTTTAGTTACGTTTAGTTAACTCTTTCAGTTAACTAACTCTTCTCCCTAATTTGTAGGGTTTGTAAAGTCTATAAGATCAAGGCTCTTCTTTAATAATATTAATCTGATTATTTACCTAATTTAACATGGTATCAGAGCGAGATCCGGTCTGGGTCTGACTCCCTCATGGGAGGGCTTAGGTTTTTGGAGGGCCTTTTTTTAGACACGAGGGTTTCTGAATAGCGCCACTTTTTCGAGAATAAAATCGCGTCATGTTCTTGCTTGTTTGGGCGCACGTTTGAGTTCAAGGGTTTCAAAAATAAAATTTGCGTGTCTTGGAGAACGCGTTTTTGGTTCTAGGCGTCTCTCTAAATTGTGTCTGTCTGTGAGCCTCTTTTTTACCTGCAATTTCACTTATTTTTTGTGTGCGCGCGACCTCTACTTCAAATTGCGACTTTATTTTCACGTTTTTTTTTTAATTCTTAAGGTCGTGCTGTGTCATGCTTTTTGGCGCGCGATTTCTCTCTGTATGTGCAGTGCACAAGGGTTTATCTGATTCGCGATAGGAGCAAACGATTTCTCTCTACCCATGACTTCCTCCTGGTTTGTCATTTCTCTGCGCGCAACGCCTTTTCTCTATTCTGCGACCTGGGATTTGGGCGCACCAAGGGTTTCTAGATTTTGGCAAGCGACGAATCTTTGTTTCAGCTTCTTGCGACCTATCTTTTTTTGTGGCGGCTAGGAAAATTTTATGGGTCTTCATTAAAAAAATTTGGGTCCCTTGTTCGATGTCTTCATCTCCCTACAACAATGTGGCTAGGGCACGCAATATGCCTGTTTATTTGGCCAACTGGAGATGTGTCCATTATAGGTTATATAGTTTTTTGACCTTAAAAAAATTATTTTGGGTTTTATAATTTTTTGACCTTAAAAATTATTTTTGGTTTAATAATTTTTTTACCTCAAAAAATTATTTGGTTTTATAATTTTTGACCTTAAAAAATTATTTCAGTTTATAATTTTTATCCATAAAAAATTATATCCGGGTTTTATAATTTTTTCCTCAAAAATTTTGTATGGGTTTATAGTTTTTCCTTTAAAAATTATGGGAGGGAAAATTATTGTTTGGTTTTGATCAATTTTTATCCTCAAAAATCGTGTTTGGATTTTTACCCTTTTTTCAAACAAACAAAAAGATTATTTGTAATCTTCAAATTTATGGGTTTGGCGATTTTTTCTTCGAAAATTGTACTTTGTTGCAGTCTGTCGCACCTGAAAGTGTTCTGCGAACATTTGCACTAGTGGTTTCTTGCAGTTTGTTTTGGGGCATCTTGCTCATCTGCAAAAGTTTGGAGGGTTTGCCGATTTTTCTTCAAAATCGTGGCAGTTGTTTTTTCGGTGTCTCTGGCTATAGGGAAGGACAACTTTGTTACCCAACATCAGATTGGACGTTTTATGATGATTTTTGGTTATTTCCAAAGTTCTGCAATTTCTGGGAGGGTTGGTGGCAGACTCATCTCAAGTGGCAGAGTCAATGGCAGGCTCTTGTCGTCAAATTTAGGTGACTTCTTGGTGTAGTTGTACGATGACCATTAAGGGAGGGTATTAAATATTAAATCTAATATTAATGGTCATCTCAGCTTTATTTAGTCTTTAGTTAGTCGTAAGTTAACTTGTACTAAGCTTTAGTTTTCTTTAGTTAACGTTTAGTTAACTCTTTCTGTTTAGCTTTAAGTTTGCTTCAATTACTTTTAGTCAACTCTTTCAGTTAACTAACTCTTCTCCCTAATTTGTAGGGTTTATGAAGTCTATAAGAGCAAGGCTCTTCTTTAATAATATTAATCTGATTATTTACCTAATTTAACATAAAATGCATAACTACAATACAAATAAGCATTTTTTTTATTGTTGTATGATCTTGAAATATACACAATTATTCTAGTGTGCCTAGATACATAATATTACAATTTATTCTAAATCATAACAAATGCTAGTTCAGGAAGTAAGTATTGGGAGCATACGTTGCTTAAAAACTGAAATGCCATTTTTATCCCATAGTTCTCCTTGATGTAAAGGAACAAAGAAATCATCTGCAAGGTAAAGCAAAAGAATAAAGTATTAGTCAATAATGCACCCATAGAATAAAAAAGCATATGGAAAAACATCATTAAAGGTTGTATTAACTTATTTACTATGAAATCACAAGTGCACCATATCAATTTTAATCTTCATAGAACTAAAGTGAAAATCAGTTTGCAACAATACAATAAATTGAAGAGTGAAGACTAATAAATTTAACACTTGCAAAATTCATGATACCATACAAATCAAATTAATAGGTAAAGAAAATTCTGAACAGGAGTCATTGAGAATTGTATTCTGAATATTGAGATATATCAACATTCAAAAATAACAGACTCCAAGGATTGGATTCAAACCAAAAACATCACATTCCAAAGGCAGATTGATGGTGAAAGCATTACCACTAATAATGAATGGAAATTGTGAATCATGGTTCCTAATAACATGCAACATATTGCATTGTACTGATGCTTCAATGGATTTGACAAATCAGTTCTCTTGTGTTGTCAACCAGTAAAAACTGCTTTGCTGTCCTCGAAAGAGTCTATTTGTGATTTTGGTGGAAATACATTTCTATATAAATCAATATTCACATTTTATATGATGCCAGCAACAAATCCAAGCATAGAATATTCATGTTTCTTCTTCAAGTTGCTCTCTATATATGAAGACTAATTTAATATGTTCAGTGAAATTTTTCTATTGCTTGAAGTTGTCATGAAGTGTGTTCAATTATAAAACAAGTTTCTTTGTAGGATTAAACACTCCCTGGTAAATGATTCTTTGGAAAGATCTTAGATGTAAAATCAGACCATCTCAAGCATTCACAAATTATTTTATATTGCCTAAAAGAGCACCAACTCAGGGCAAAATTTAATAAACATTTAAGCCTTTTCCTTGTTATGTTCTACATACCATTGGAACTGATTGGGATCTTCAGAAAGATTATATTTTGAAATACAGATAACACCTATCAAATAAAGTTGAAGCATCTCAGTTATCATGCACTTCCACACCCCTTAAGTAAATTTTTAGATGTTTTTTCCCCAAAATGATGTCACATTATATTATTTCCCACATGGATGGAAAAAGATGTTTCAGAGATTTCTAAGCAAGCAATAAACATAAGTTTACAAAGGGCTTGCCATAGACACAAATATCATTTTGATCATATAACCACAGCCAGACACGATTCTTCTCCTCTTGTCTTGTTTCAGAAAGGCAAGGAATTAAAAGTTTCAAAATTGTTCTAGGAAGCTTTTTGTACAGCAAACTGCGTTTATATCATCTCTTAGCTAATTGGAATCAACATCTTTTAGATACTTGACCCTTATTATCCAACTATTGCCTTATCTTTTTTGGAAAGGCTTTTTGTTCAAGAATTCAAACTTGTTCCTCTGATAGCCATGCTCTCATAGTACTTAAACTAAAGTTCTTGATTTTAATGGTTTGTTTATTTTCTGCTTTCTGGTGTTAGATTGCCAATATAAAAAAAAATTATATTAATAATTTGTTTATTCATTTTTTATTTTCAAGGATTTTGTTGGTTTCAGAGTACTACAGTATTCTGAAGCCTTTTTAAAACAATAAAATCAGGTTTCCTCACTCACAAAACCAGCCACAATGTCCATTAATGCATGAGGGGGTATCGAGTTTGTGTAAGACTTTACGAAGCACCATGTGTGAAGCAGACCTTCTAGAATTGTACTATTGTTTGTATCTCTTATCAATCTTATTATACTCTACCACACTGACAGGCTTGCTTTAATTTTTTAAACTCTTAAGTATAATTCTTCCATCAAAACTGTATTCTAAAATCTAAGTTTCCAGATTGTGTTATTTGTCTTAGTCCCTAGTTGTTATCTTGTGTGTGAGTCCTTAGCAACCTTGACATTTGTTACGACCCCAATTTGTGTCATGGTCATAGAATTGATTCACATAGTTTATTATCAAGGCAATCCCCTCAAAAGGTTGGCCTGCCATTCCTACATCTGTTTTGCCTGTCAACGCCTCTAGTGTAACTCACAATTCTCAATACACTCATCTTGTTCAGACTATACCTTGAGATGATTCTTTATGGTACAATTTCATCATGTCAACTTATTAATAGCATCACACAAATCTTTTATTTATATTGTCTCTACTCATTTTTTTTTTAATTAATGGGTCAAGCTTTACAAAAGTTCATCTATTTCTTCTTAAAATATTTAGATATCACCATTTTTGGTCTCCATTTTTGCACTGCTACTAATGCCAGTTCCCACACCATATTGTGTTTCAGTTAATGTCCTCAATAACAACCTCGTCCAGCAATGAATATCACAAGAGATTTCTATAATTATTTATCCTCCAGTATCTACTTTGTTCCTTTCTCTTTTAGTGGTTGTGTTAAATTATTGCTTACATGTTGCCCATCCACCATAAAGTGTCCTTCTCCAACTCATCTCTTATCTCTCATACAAATGTCTTAATGTTATATTGCATACACAGTATTTTAGCAAAAAAGGCCTCTACACCACTAAACATCTGCTGTGCACTTTCATTTCTCTTCTTACGGTGCTTCTACTAAAGAAGCTTATTCATGTAAGCTTGCCTTCTTTTAACTTTACAAGTATAGCAAGACGACTCAATCAATGAAAAAATGTTCTACCCGAGATCACTTTTATTCCATTAGACAATGAATCACAATAGCATGTTTATTCACCTGGAATACTGCATTTGTAATATACAGTAAGAGAATTGTTATAGGCAGCCTTCGGTAGTAATTTGTTTTCCTTATTGGTGAACATTCACTGTTGTCTCTGTTCTCAATCATGTATATTCTAGATCTTCCCCTATGGTTCACAATGTCTGTGTAGGGAAAACATAATATAATAATAGAGATAAATACTGAGGATTCCTAGAGTTCATCAACCACATTCCCATAAACCTAAAATATCCTGGATGGAATTTTTTGATCTTCTCCTGATTTAGTTTACCATTGTAATATCCCAAATAGAATATTTTGATCTTCTCCCTATTTTATTAAATTCAACTCACTAAATTTCACCATTTAATCTCACAAATTAGAAATGAAGTCAGAATCAAATTTAATCCAATTACAAGTAATGGCGACAAGCCACACAACCTTATAACCAATCCTTGAATAATCAACTTGTATTTGCAAATAGAAATGTATTTAATTACCAATCAGTCCTGTGAACTGTAATATTTCTTGAAGCTAATTGCACTGAGAATTACAACTGCGCACTAGATTATATTCAATATCACTATGTTAGCACAATGTTACGTTTACTGCTGCGTCCTGAAAATGATTATGGGATAAAGGTATTCACAGCATACGATTATCTGACTATTCCCATATCCCATTAAATGTACATACAAATTTCACAGCCAATTACATATACAAGCATATTATCTGCTGTCAAGAAATACTGAATATATTCCAATGCCTCTATGATTGAGACTGTGCAATAATACAAGTGGTAAATATAGAATTTCAAACTCCTTACACTTCTTATGTTGTATTCAATTGAATAACCAATGTCTGCACTTACAGCAATGCTGATATATATATAATAAACTGAGAAAATATTATTGAAACCAAAACTTGATGTACGGCTGCCTCCACACAACCCAATCAACATTAAAATATGTATGATGCTGCAGAAATATCTCCAAAATGCACTGTTGTTTCCATAATTATGGATCGGCAGTCCCCAAAGAGTCAAATAATGCTGCAACTAACATTATTTTGGTATGGGCAGCATCAACACCAATCAGATCTCTCCCTGATTTTGTATGAAAGACTTATCTTAGGCTGCAATGGTATGGAGCCTTGAGGGATGGCAGTAAAATGCTGTAATCCAACTTAAGCATTGATCCCTCAATATGAGGTGATCCAATAAGGTTTGACTTTGAATATTGCACAACATCCAATGAAATAATAAAGATATCCTCCCAGAAATGTACAGCAACTATAGAAAAAAATAAGGGAACTCCAATACAGTAGAAATATCAACAGAAATATGTGACAACCCCCTTTAAAGTGCTGCGGCAGTTGATACTGATGTCTTAGGACAAATAAAATATCATATGCTACCTCCAATAGATTTTTTTAATTATAAACTCAATATTAATCAAATCTGCACAATGCTGATTTCTGTTTGAAACCACTCCAAAGAATTGTGGGTTTTCGTTGTCCAATTCCAAACCTATGCTTCAACAAGGAGTAGAAATCAAATAATCAAATGGTTGCTCCATATACCTCTTCCTAGCTTGGCGCCTCTTAAATACAATTTTCCTCCAAAAGACATAACTCTTCAAATTTCCTTCATGACCTTTGATTGATATTTGAGAGAAATTATTCAAAAAAACTTTAAAATGTATTCAGTATCTGAACAGTAACTTGCCCCATATTTGTTTTCACTCACAAAAAAAAAACTAAGTTAATGATTTGCTGAAAAACTTAAGGGTGAGCAGATATTGCTTCAATGACTAGAGTATGCAAGAAACCACAAATAGTAAAAACAAAATTCATCATCAATTGTATCCCTATATTCCCATAATATAAAACGTGGGACTGACCTCATACCTAATTTTCACCATAAACTTAACTGCTAAGTTGTACGTCAAAAAGTCAATAGATGTAAAGAGTAAAGGTCCTAGTATGTTTCTCAGTAAAACAAAAAGAAATCAAACACATCTATTTCTATATTAACTACCACACAAACTACATCCATGCTGAGAAAATGCTTTTTCTTTCTTTTTGAAAGATAAGAAAATACTTGATTGCTTTAGCTACACAGCTGTAAAAACAAGCAGCTGCACTTACAAAACTAGAAGTATCATCACCATCATTCGTGTGTCCAATCCTGTGCTCCTTGTCAAAATATTCAGGGATTTCACCATCATTTTCTTCAATTGTTGCAGCTAGTTTCAATGAAAACAAGATAATCCCAAACCTCATAGGTACATTATTCTCAAACATATACAGAATACTGTTGACAACCTACAGGAAATACATAAACAAAATCAGAATGTGAATATCATAACACATAATGCACTTGGAAGTATCAATAGTAAATAAACCAGAATACACGATAACAGACCACATTATGTATCTTGTGTAAGGATCAAACAGCAAAATAAAAATATATAATCCATAAAACCAGTCAAATCAGGGGCTTACCTTCAGCCCAGCTCCAGTAGAAGGATCAATGACATAAACAGCATGATACAGATTTTTGCGAATATAATGAAGTTGGCCAGGGAAGACTGGCATGAGCAGCTGAATCATTTAAAGAAACGAATTCATCAGAGTAAAAACATAAGAAATGAATGAAATGGTAAACCATTACTTCTGCACACAGTAATGTCAAGTATAAATTGTGTCACAAATAAAGCAAATGATGAACAGGAATGCAAATTAAACTATTGCACACTACTTCTAAAAGAAAACATGATGAACCTCAAAGGTAAAGGTAATAGATCTGAAACCTCATTCAGATTGCTCCGCCACCGTCTATACATTGAATCCTCCTCGAGGTTGTTCAGGTAGTGTACATGTATGGATCGGAAATCTACACGCAAAGAACTCTGTTCTGATGGTGCATGTGTATGCAATAAACTCTTTATAGCTGTTTGGGGAACCTACAATGAACAAATCATAGCCATGCCACTTTCGCATTATTCCCATAAGCAATATGTGAGATATCTGCAAGGACATTTAATCCAACAATCCCAAAAGAACTGAAACAATCTTAAACTAGACCAAATGATAATACGATAATGAATAATCCATTCAGAAAGGCAAATAATAGAAATAAGTTAATAACCTTAATAGTAAAACTCAAAACTCAAGTCATCACATTCTCTAAACGACTGCAGTTCTTTATATTTGACAATTTATAAAACATTAATGAAGCACATTAAACCATTTAAGAATTTATCAAAAATTAGAGCATCTTTCAAGTTTAATACAGAAAACATGAGCAGAAAAAGTGATAATTTTCTGGAATTCCTTCCTGACCTAATACTTTATATTGTAACTTGATGCTCTATCAACTCCCATTGACTGTCTTTGGTCAATCACAGACTTCAATATTATTTCTTTGTTTTCTTTCACTGCTTTTGCAATGTGCTTAGAAATTTAAACAAGATTGGCTAAGCTGCAAAGGAAGAAAAAAATTCTCTGAAGACAATGACATCTTAGAAATTGCAAAGTTGATAGAGAAAGAATAAAGATGGATGGAATAATTTAGGTACTGAAATCAAGGTATCAAGAAGCTAAGGTATCAAGAAGCTAGCAACATCATTCATTATGTGCCTAGTTTCCAAGTCTCTCACCAACTGGCCTCACAAAAGCCTAAACCCATTAGTTTTCATTACCCTGATGAATAACTTTGCTAAAAACTATCCGTCTGTTATGCCTTGTTAATAGCTTTTGGGAATTTTCATACTTCACATTCTGATCGAAACTGTTCATATTTTATAGAAAAGCATAATGATAAAATTGAATAAAAGATTCTTAGTTCCTGAAGCACTTCTCCATTTTATTTCCTCCTTTTCTTCTTCTTGCTCCACTCCTCCCATGTTGTCAGTTCTGCAAAGCCACACCACATAAAGTGGAAGAACTCTCAACAAATTCTACAAGTCAAGTTTTATCCATACAAGTATTATGACATCATTTTACATGAAAGATGTTTCCCGTTAAGCTTCAAGTTCAAAGCTTTTCAAGAAGGTAACACATGTTATATACCTAACTTAGTTAATAACATCATCTTTATAAAACTAATTATAAGTTATACCCAACGTATGAAGAATAATCATTTGTACATATCTTATCAGTAAGCTGTGGGATTATGGCCCACTCCCAATAAATGAACAAATAAAGAATAAAGACCACTTCAGACACATGAATGGGGAGCACAAAGAATAAAGAGCTAACCAAAGAATCCTGAAGATAGCTCAAGAAACCTGAAAAGAGTTCAGAGAGCAAATAAAACAATAGAGGATCATTGCTGCTGAAATCACAAAAAAACTTCTAAACTATGCACCAAGTAGGGGCAACTCAACTAGCCTTTTTGGCCATCCACTTCCTCTTGCTCCTAGTGAGGAGGGCATTCAAGGTCCATTGAGTTCCATCATCAACTGCATCGCAGCCTTCAATACGGTTGGGAAATTTGGTTTTAGGATACCATTGGCAGTCTGGGAAATGGAGCACTTCCTGACTAGAAAAACCACATCATCTGTATCTAGGAATTCAGCAAAGTCATCCTCCAAGTCATACATAAAGGGGTAAGAGCCTTCAGAATCGGACACATTTCCAGCCACCTCAATAAGCTAATTAAAACCAGGAAGATCTTCTTTGGGCTCGGAGGGGGATGGCTCATAGGGAGCCGAAATGGGCAAAGAGGGGGTCAGCTCCAAAGGAGTGGATGCAACAATAGGAGTCACAGGAGCAAGGTTGGGCTCCTCATGAGAAGCCAAGAATTTCCCCTGATTACGCCAAACAAAATCAGCATCAAGAGTGCCAGGCTTCCTAACCCATTTCTTGAGGTTGAACTTCCTTGATGTGAGAGACCTGGACGAATAGCAACTAGCAACCTTGTGACAATTCATATTGCATCAAAAGCATCTGAAGGGAAGGCCTTCATAATTTAAGTACTAGGTCCAAGTGCTGAGAGATGAATGGATCAAGATTGAATGGTACACTGGCTTTGAAATGTTGATGATGGCGCAAACCCTAGAGTATTTGCAGTGGGGGGCCACTGAGATAGAATCCACCTTCACAAAGGAGCCAATCTGTTCAATCATATTCTTGATAAGCCTTGGATCTCGCATGATCAGAGGGAGATTATACAATCTGATCTAGATGGGAATGGAAGTAATCTTAGTAGCAACAGAATCAAAAAAAGGCGTCCAAGAGGAAATGAACAGGCCTGACTGGCCATAAAACCAAGTACCATTCTACTTCACAAAATTGTAGTCTTCCATAGAGGAGAAACAAAGCAGAAAAAAACCAAAATCTAGAATGTCAATGTCGAGGGTGACGAGGTTGCTCCAGGTAAACTTCATCCAATCCAGTCCCTAAAAGAATCAAGTCCCTGAAGGACATGGCAATGTATCCATATAATGCTTGAAAGGGACTCATCCCTATAGACATATGATGGGTGGTATTATAGCAGTATTCCCCCAAATGGTGCCACTTAATCCACATGTTCTACTACCCTATGACATAATTCCTTAAATACCTTTCCAACCATTTGTTGACAATCTTAGTTTGTCCATCAGTTTGCAAATGATAGCTAGTGCTAGGAGTTAACTCTGTTCTGGCTAGTTTGAATAGTTCTTGCCAAAATAGGCTAAGGAAACCACTGTCTCAATCACTCACGATGTTCTGGGGTAATCCATGTAGTCTAGAAACTACTTTAAAGAAGACTTCGACCACTTGGGGGGCTAAACTCTGTTGATATTACCATGAAGTGTGCATACTTGGTTAAGCGATTGACCACCACATAGTTGCAATCTTTTCCTTGCACCTTAGGTAGCCCTGTTATGAAGCCCATAGATATGCTTTCCCATTTTTGATTGGGTATGGGCAAGGGTTGCAATTGTCCTGCCAAATATGTATGCTCTTCTTTGTTTCTTTGACATACCATACATTCTCTAGCATATTTCAACACATCTCCCTTAAGGCCTTTCCATGAGAACCTCTCCTTGATTTTCTTATAAGTCTTGTAATACCCTTGATGTCCTGCTAATGGGTTGTCATGATAGTTTTTCAAGATCTTTACTCTTGACCCAGGTGTGATGTATATCCAATCCTTATAAAGAATGAGGTCATCTACACCCCGATACCCCTCATCTTGTATCTTCCCTTCTATTATATCGCTTGAGAATGAGTCCTTTGCATATTCTGTGAGTATAGATGTTTTCCATTCTATGGATATCGTTGTCATTGAACCAAGGTGGGGTCTTCGTGAGAGAGCATCAACTACAATATTGTTTTTGCCTTTCATGTATTCAATGCCGAAGTCGTATGCTTGCAGCTTACTTACCCATTTTTGTTGTTTGTCATTTAAACCTTTTTGGTTTAGAAAAAATCTTAGACTATTGTGGTCAATCTTCACGATGAATCTTCAGCAAACCAAGTATTGCATAAACTTTGCAAGGGCATGCATAATTGCTAACATCTCTTTGTCGTAAACTGAGTATGTCCTTTCTATGTCCTTCAGCTTCCTACTCTCAAAGGCTATGGGGTGTTTATTTTGCATTAATACTGCCCCAATGCCCTCCCCTAAAGCATCACAATATAGTAGGAACTCATCACTTAAGTTTTTCAAAAGCTGCTTGTGCTCCTTCATTCCAAATAAATGCTCCTTTCTTAGTTAGATCAGTGAGTGGTGCGGTTAGCTTTGAGAATCCTTTTACAAATCTTCAATAACAACTGCATAGTCCCAAGAATCCTCTGAGGTGTGTTAGAGTCTTGGATATTGGCCAACTTTGAATTGCCTCAACTTTTTCTACATCCACTTTTACTCCTTGGGCACTGATCTTATGCCCTAAGTACAAGATTTCCTCCATACCAAACTCACATTTGGACAATTTGGCAAATAAGGAATGTTGCTCAAGTATCTCTAGTACTTTATCCACATGCTTTAGGTGTTCCTCCCAGGTCTTACTATAGATTAGGATGTCATCAAAAAAGACTAGTAAGAACTTTCTTAACTGCCCTCTGAAGATATGATTTGTGCAAGATTGGAAGGTGGCTAGTGCATTGGTTAGCCCGAACGGGAGGACAAGAAACTCGAAATGACCATAGTGGCATCTAAAGGTTGTCTTTGGTATATCATCCTCCCTTAATCTGACCTGGTAATATCCCGATCTTAGGTCAATTTTAGAGAAAAAGACTGCTCTGTGTAGTTCATCAATAAGCTCATCAACTCGCGGAATGGGGTACCTATTCTTTATTGTTTTCTTGTTTAATGCCCTATAATTGATGCACATCCTCATTGTACCATCTTTCTTCTTTAAAAGTACAACGAATGAGGCAAAGGGGCTAGAACTTGCTTGGATATGTCCCATCTCTAACAATTCTTTTATGGTCTTTTCAATTTCTTCCTTATATTTGTGAGGGTGGTGATAGGAGGTGGTGACAACGGGTTTTGATCCCTCTTCTAGTTCGATGGAGTGTTCAAAGCCTCTTTTAGAGGGGAGGCCAGGAGGGATGTCAGCAAAAGACCTTTCTATGCCCTTTTAGTAATGGTTGTATGTCTACGTGAACTGATTTCCCTTTGGGATTAGTTTTATCTAGGATCAAACATTGAGCCACCCATTATACTTGGTCATGCCTAAGGATATTTTCCATCTTTTTGGCTAAAACTACCCTTGGAGACCCATCAGATAGACCTTGCAGTACCCTTTCTCCATTATGTTCAAAACCTATTTCTAATTTTTGGAAGTTCAAGTTTGACATCCCCTAATGAGTGCAGCCAAGGGGTGCTCAAAATTACATCAGTATCTGCTAGTTTTACAATGTAGAACTTGTCCTTGATTTGATGTTCTTTTCATAGTGATGTTTAGTTGGGATATCTTCTTTGTGCATGGTGTGGTGAATCCATCTACTAAAGCCACCTTAAATCCCTTAAAGTTTTTTTTTCTAACCTTAGTCTTGCCACTAAGTTTTCATCTATAAAATTATGGGTAGCCCCACTGTCAACAAGGGTTGTTACTTTATTGCCCTTAATTTCACCTCGGATTCTAAAGGGGTGATATTTTGATGTTCTTGAGATGGAGGCCAAAGCCCCCCCTTCCTCAGTTTCCTCCTCGTGTCTTACTCTTTTGTTCATGCCTTCTTTATTTCCTGTCACTTGATTAGATGTTGCTTCAATGTTGTGGGCTTGGCTCCTTTTTCGTCTACGTATATGTCCAGAATCCCAATCTTCCTTGCACTTGAAACACAAATTGTCCTTTACAAGGTTTTTTCCTTAGCACTTGTGTCCTGGTTTCCATACTTTTTGCATTTAAAACAAAACTTTCCTTCCTGGTTTTCATCTTGTCTACAAATGTGTCCTTTTTACCATCTTTTCTAGCAATCAAAGCAAAGACCCTTCTTCCTTAGTTCCTCTCAGTCATGATAAGAAAGGTATGGTTTCTCGCGCCCATCCTTCCCATAGAACTGCTTATCTTTTGATGTTGTCTTCTTAGAGTGATCCTACCCCTTTGCTTGGGCAGGGTCAAGTCTAGTGTCTTTAAGAATTGCCTCTTAGAGTGTAGTTGGATCCAAGGCACTTACTAGACCTCAGGTGGCATCTGACAGTCCTTCTATGAACAAGTAGATAAGCATCCTTTCCATGATTCCATGTACCATGACAGATAGTCTTTGAAACTCAGCCATGTAATCTTCAATGGACCCTTCTTCCTTAATCCTTGTTAACTCTTTGAAGTATTTCTCGGGGTGCTTATGATCAAATCTCTCAATTAGTTTTTCAGTAAAGGCATCATAGGTTTTATGTTTTGGTGGTTTTGGGTGACCAACCCATGGTACCACCATTCATGGGCTACTCCTTCTAGGTGTAGTATGGCGAACTTAATGGCATCCTCTTCTACCTTTGGATTAAGGGATAGGTATGTACCAAGTTTTTGGATCCATGCTTGGGTTGTGATCTTACTTGACCCATCAAAGTTCAGGAGAGTTAATTTGCCTACCTCGTGCCACAAGTCCCTATTAATTGGTTTTCTTCTTCTAGTTTGTGTATTCTTGGTCCTAGCCTCACAATATGCTTCAAATGGGATGCTTCTCTTAACTTCTGGATTGAGTTTAGCATATGCTTCAGCAAGATAATCCCAATCAAGGTTTTGTGCATTTACTTCCACTTCCTCCCTTGATTCTTCCTTGGTTAAGAAGGGAGGTCAGGTCATCGTAGGGGTAGATCTTGATGTGCTGCCATTTTCAAATTGGCTTGGCGTGGTTTCCCTCCTAATATCCTATCTTCTTGGTGTGGCCTAAGAGAATTCATGGTATTATTTATATTTTGTAAGGCTTGGACTGTTTGCTCCATGAAGGTTCTTAATTCATTTTCCATTTGCTCCCTTCTTGTATGGTCTTGGTTGTGGCTGTTGTTTTGGGCTATTCTCTTTTTCTCTCTCTCTAAGGCTCTCAAGCTTCTTTGGCTAACCATCAACTATTTTTTCCCTCAGGCTGGCAGAATCATGCTCTGATACCAATTGTAATGTCCCCTGATTGGGAGTGCCCTCAATTTGCCTTAATTTAAATAAACAAAGTGGTTAGAGAATATCTTTCACCTGATTGAAGTCCTGATTGAAGCGCTGCACACAGGTTAGAACCATTTACCATAATCAAACTAATTAGCAGATTATAATCATTTACCACAATAATGCTATTTAGCAAATTACCATAATTACATATTAATAAACTCATGGCCAATCATTAATTCAATCACAAAGCATTTTAACACCCTTGGAGGGGTTCAATCATAGGAGAGTATGGAAGAATGTGACTTGATGGGATGCCTAGGACCCTTTTACTGTAGGCCCAAGAGTGGATATACCATCCCTCTTGGCCTCATGTGGCCCATGCCATCCATATTAGGTGATCTACCTAGGAGGTGTCTTTTCCATTATCCCCTCATCTTGCCAACCATTTCCCTCTATGATTTAACCTTTTGTGCTGATTCCCCATGATGAAGGAGTGAGATTACGATGGGTGCCATGAAAATGTCTTCTCTCCTAAGCCCAAAGGCAGTACCCTCTGTACCCCCTGTCATGTCCCCGCCCATGACTAGTCACCCTTTGAAATTTGCTGGGAAAAAACAATGTTTCTTAACACCACTCTAATTAAATATAATATTAATAATATTAATAAATTTAAATTATTGTCTAATAATATTTAAATTTTATTTAATTTGACCTGTGATCGACCCAGTTGGGAAGGCATTCTTGCTTCATATTAATACCAGGTTTTTGTGTTTGGTTTGATCATCGATGGTTGAGGAAATAATTATGATGGTCAACTAAAACGGAAAGCTTTGCGACCTTCACACCAAGTAAGACGACACCCTCATTGGTCAATTGCTTCCTTTGCCATTCCTTCCGCATATCATATCCTAATCCTTGTTGTGTCGGTTTATAGAGCTCTAAATTACGGGAGGAAAGTGTGATTTAGGCGATTGAGTCATGGCAGAGCCACAGGCTCATGCTGATTCTTGGAGATCTTTCTTGCGTGCCAACCAACACCAGGCTTCGACACTCAGCGCGACCTCATGTGACACAAGAAGACATTCAAACTATCGTGTAGTCCAAAATTTGCATCATTCAAGAGATCGGGCAATTAACTCTTTCCGACACTCATCAAGCCGACTCCACGGAAGACGGTATCCCAGTTCACATCACTCACTAGCCTGGAACACGATGGGCATCATTCATATTGCTGGGAGAGCTAATCACGAGTCACCACTTGCATTGGATTATCTAATCGGATGGGAGATTCCTATCGAGTTGAGTACTTGTTACAACCTCAATACTGGTCACGACAGGCATACTTCACATCGGGTTTCAAAACCAGGCAGATCAGAGCTTGCTCCTAAATTTGTACCATCATTCTGATCCAAATACCATTTCTATATGCTCATTGTATTGTCCGAGAGACTGATCCAATAAATTCTTACTATGCATATTGGTTCTATGTATTCGTGGATACTGTTAATGTGTTTCCGAGTGTTGATCAATAGAATTCAGTTACCTATCTGCTAAGTAAATGTTCACGACTATTGCCAGATCCGAACTACATTGCTACTGTGTTTATGGTGTGTGATCATTTTCTTTTTGTGTTTGAGTATAATTGTGACTCCTTCCTAAGCAAGGCTATTACAGTGGTATCAAAGCTTGGCATCCTGCCAGCTTGTGTACCCTTTCATGAGTGACAGAGATCTAAGATATCATCTCAAACAAAAGAAGAAAGCAATGGGAGACAAGGAAGATGAGGGAAAACAGTTCGTCAAAGAATCTAAGGAGTTCCGATCCACAATGAAGGACACTATGGTGGAAATGGTTCAACTTTTGAGGGGATTGAACCAGCAATTGGATGTTGGTAAAGCATTACAGAATGGCATTGAGAGCAGTAGTTCAGGTGTGTTAAAACCAGCAGCCTCCACCAAGTTTTTCAAGGCCAAATTCTTGGACCAAGGGACAGAAAATGTATCAAAAATACCACCTGAAGAGGAGGATGAAATTGCCAAATTGCATAACGAATACCATGCTCTAAATGCAGCTATTCGTAGAGATTTGACTTTTATAGAATTCCATGACATGAAGACTAAAAGAGGGCATAGGAGGAGAAGGTATGAAGATAGGAAGGACATCCAACATTGCTTGGGCAAAATCACCATTCCAATATTTTATGGTTCCGGGAGTTCATCAGTAAGGGCTTAGTTGCAGAAATTAGATACATATTTCTCCTTGAATTCCATGTACGAAGAAGAGGCCATCAAGTTTGCAACCTTACATCTTGAGGGTTTGGCCCATGAATGGTGGTATCATGGTATGGTAACACAAGGCCACAATTCCATCAAAACATTGGAGTTTAGTCAAAGGTTGACGAAGAGATTTGATAGGAAGTATCCATAAATTCACTTCCGGAAGTTAGCACAACTAGAGCAAGAAAGAAAGGCGGAAAACTATGTTGCTAAGTTTGAGAGATTAGCAGTGATGGTCCCAGATGTGACGGAAAGGAGGCTCATAGTCCTCTTTGTTGAAGGCCTCGCTGAAACCCTAAGAGGTTTGGTAAAGGCATTGGATTTGAGCTCACTACAAGATGCCATTAGGAGAGCCTTGAACTTGGAAGACTCATCAATGAAGGGCAGATCATACTCCAACAAGGCACCACCCGTTGTGACCAAGAATTTTCCTCAAAGAGACCTTCCTCCTCCAAGAATGGCACCACCCCAACCCAATCCCTCGGATATGTAAAAGGATGAGCTCCAAAGGAGACAGTTATGTTTTGATTGTAAGGCGCCATGGCAGCAAGGTCATCATTGTTTCGGAAAGGGTCGGATACATTACATTGAGGTCATTCCTAGTGATGACTCTGAAGAACAAGAAGCTGATCCAGAACTAACAATGATCGAAGAAGAGCATGAACACAAAGGGGAAGGGCATCCAAGAGGAACCCTTGCAGCCCTATTAGGAGCACCAAGGTACCATTCATTTCGAGTCAAAGGAGTTTTACAAGGGCAGCGATTGAATGTTTTGATTGATAGTGGGGCTACTCACAATTTTATTGATGAGAGGTTGGTAGCTAAATTGGGATTGAAGATAGAGGACTTTGAAGGATTCAATGTCACAATGGCAAATGGCTACACTCTTCCATGCAACCAAAGAATTCAGCAGCTGAATTTGACTCTTCGGTGGTCATAAGATGAGAGACGACTTCTATGTGATTGGCATAGGTGACATCGAGATGGTGCTTGGAGTGCAATGGTTGCAGTCGGAGAATACACGCAGAATTACTAAACAATGGAGCTCAAGTTCAAATCTAACGGAAAGGAGGTGGTCTTTCATGGCCTCTCCAATGGAGGTCCTATGGTGGTTTCGGCAAAGTGTATGGAGAGCATTTCATAGAGATCAAGTTGCTTGGGCAGCCAAATGCTTGATCACTAATACTCAGCCTTCCAAGGAAGGGAAGACCTTCCACGTTGACATTCAACCTATCTTGGAGAGTTACAGCAAGGTCTTTGATGATATACCTTATGGTCTACCTCCGAAGAGGGGTTTTCAGCATGTGATTGAGCTTGAGGAAGGAGCCAAACCAATCATCACTACACCCTACCGTCATCCGCGAGCATATAAGGAGGAGATAGAGAAAATGATTGAGTTACTTCACATGGGCATATACGACCAAGCTCTAGCCCTTTTGCCTCATCAGTGGTGTTGGTCAAGAAGAAGGATGGGACATTGAGGATGTGCATTGACTATAGGGCACTCAACAAAAGGACAATCAAAAATTGCTACCCCATTCCCAAGATCAATGAATTGATTGACAAGCTTCATGGTGCAGTATATTTCTCCAAGATTGACTTGCGTTCAGGGTATCATCAAATAAGAATGAGGGAAGAGAATGTGTACAAGACAGCCTTCAGGTGTCACTATGGGCACTATGAGTCCTTGGTCATGCCATTTGGGTTAACCAATGCCCCCACCACATTTCAGTCATGTATGATCTAGGTATTCATTCTACAGAAGAGGAAGTTTGTTTGGTTTTCTTTCATGACATCTTGATCTATAGTAGGACTTGGGAGGATCACTTGAAGCACATAGATGAGGTACTTGGCATACTTGAGCAGCATTCATTCTACGCAAAGATGTCAAAATGTGAGTTTGGATTGATTGAAATTATGTATTTGGGACATAAGATTAGTGCCCAAGGGGTTAGCGTTGATGAGGAGAAGATCAAGGCAATACAAGATTGGCCAAGACCAAGGAGCTTAACACAGTTGAGAGGGTTTGTGGGGTTGTGTAGCTACTATAGAAGATTTGTAAAGGGGTTTTCACAACTTGTAGCACCATTGACCAATTTAACGAAGAAGGGGGCATTCTCTTGGGACCTATTGACGGGTGTTTTATGACCACACCAACGCAGAATAAAGTTTCCAACGGTCACTCTATCCTCTCTTGATCAAAATCTCATGCATGCTAAGATTGCGAAAGATCGTGCATTCAACTCCAAGGTTCCTTCATGTAATGGACATAGACTCAATTGGTTTGATGTGTTTGCTGGTATTTCAAGGGGACTTACACAATTGTTCACTTGAGAGAAAGGGGACTTTCAAGACTCGGGAGATTTATCAATAAAGCTCAAGTTTCCTAAACTAATCAGAAAATGTTGAATTTGAATGGCTGCAGGGATTAAGGAAAGTTCTCATCTACCCTAGGCATGGGACATGGCGATCAAATCTTACAAACTTCAACCAAGCTTTGCTTTGCCTCACCTCAGACAGCTTCCACAAAACTGGTGCAATCTTCAAAGGGGTGAACTAGAGTTATAATTTAACATGAAGACACCATCATGACGATGCATACCAACATGTAAATTATAACCGAAGTTAGGTCCAAACTATTCCAGTTGACCACACAAGGCGAACCCACCATCAGTGAGCTTGCTAGTGGTATGGACTAGCGAAGCTTGCTTAAATCAACCACCACATTCCAAAATTATCTACTTGCATGAAATAAAATCTATTCTACTCTATCTAAGTTCTACTATAGGATTCTATGCTAATTGGAAAGATGAAGAAACCTTGCTAGTTGCACACAATGAAAGATGAAATCACAAGCAATGACAACTCTTTTTAATATGGTAGTGTTCACAACAGTCTCTTACAAAGTATTCAATTGAAAACTTTCCATCCTTTTGTACAAATGAGGGGGGATGCCCCTTTTATAGCTGGCCCAGTCCCAAGGACGGCTCAGATTCAATTACAATAACGGCTCAGATTGAGCCACATAAGCCCTACTCAAGATTTTACCTAAAAACGGCCACAAAATGAAGGAGTAGGGTCATAAATGAGCACATAATGCCCACTCTCTCCTTACATCACTATGAGCATTTAATGCCCACTCTCTCCTTATATCACTATGAGCATTTAATGCCCACTATCATCCACAAGGTCATCAACCAGGAAGGCTTTCCCATTCTCCTTCTCTCTGACCGCAAACTCGATGAATCTAGCCAATACTGCTTCAACCTCTAGAACTGAGATGGGTGGAATATGGTTGAGCTGAAACTCTGGCACCATGACCGCTTGCCCCTGCCGAGTACAAGAATTCGAAAAAGAAAGGCTCCAATATGCTCTTCAAGCCATCCGCAGTCACCTCTTCTGAAGTTAATATTTTAGCGAGTAAGGCTTCAAGCGTGTTCAAGACTCCCTCCTAAATATTTCCCATTGCCTTTCTAACTCTAGCTGATTTTGCCTAAGCTGTATCGAAGAAGCCTCAACCTGTGACTACTAAGGAATACCAACTGGGGAAGTCATATATGTCGCCCTTCTGAATCACTCCTCCTTCTACCAAAGTCTGTATGGGCATATGCATTAGAGCTGCCAACCGAGGAACAGTTTTATCTTGATAAATGTGAGCTTCACTCCAGGCCTGGTTAACATTACCCATGCGTGTCAAAATACTGGAGGCCTACCAAAAAGAATGGGCGAGATCCTCCATGAACTTTTCTGTGTCTACGCGAATATGGCCAACCCACTTATCTGCTTCTTGAGCCATCTTCTTTAAATCTTCTAGGCTGCCTGCAAGGAGGGACAAACCTCATCTGAATTCCCCATGATGATCGAGAAGTCCAATCCTCCCTTTTCTTTTTCTGAATTCTATCATAGATAGTGAGTTGCTTGGATATCTCTAGCATCACCATTCTATCTGTGGGGTACCTTGGTAATCTATAAGGATATGATGTAAACCCTTACAACTTGATATAAGTGAACTTTGGAAATTGGATAAACCAACACCCATATCTCTCGATCAACTCCTGAGCTTCTTTTGATATCCTCTATTGCGTCCTTCGCTAAAGGGTCTTGGCTATGTGCATTGTGAAGGCATCATTTACCCTTCTGTAGCTGGAGGTGTTGCTCAGGTGCAATTGTGGGCAAACCTCATAAATTTTGAACTACTCAGGACCACACCCAATCGGCTCCTTATAAGTTATCCCCTGTATTTAATCATTTGAGCCAGCATGTATATCACATATGAGCTCATGTAAAAAGTTTTAGTTCTCCTCAGAGTCCTGAATTGTTCATCCAGATTATCACTTATCATTCTTGCCCAGTCCACACAGTCCTTCACCTCCAACACAATCCCGATGTAGTAGAACATCCACGGCTCGAAGATGTACGATTGAGGACTCCCATTCACTCAGCTGAGCATCATTATCATATCACAGTACTCTTGCTTCACATCATCTGAAATAATTTGCTTGGGAAGCTTGGTGCGAGGAGGCCTGGGCTTCTGCATCCAAACGGAATTTACCATTCCAACGCATCTCTCAAAAGTAGAAGCATACATCCTTTCAGCCCTCTGCATTGTTCTGTATACTATCTCATTGAAAGTAGGGATTCCAAACGCCTCTCTGATGGCATTGGGTGTAAGATTGGCAAATAGTTTGCCCTCAGAGGAAACAATAGTCCTTTGCTCCGACCTGTAGCAGTTGGCACATTCCAAGATTAACTCCGGACGTTGGATAGCTGGTGTAAAACCAGCAGCTGCATAAAGTCCACTCTTCATAATTTGATGTGCCGTGACTGATGGAGGATAGCCACCTATCCCATACATCCGACCTTTGAGTGCTCCAAGATTGTACGAACCGAGATTCGTATCATTTAGCTCTCCCAACTTTGATGTAAACTTGGATTCTGGAAGAAATGTTTTGCTTAACTTTTTTATCACCGTCTGCCTGGATATATTGGCCTTGTTTGACTCAGCATTGGCAGCTTTGTTGGCTTTTGCAGATGCTCCTCTGCCTGCTTCAGCCATCCTACAAAATAAAAGATAGGCATTAAAATTTAAACTTAGAAAATAAATAACCTCGGGATAGCCAAAATGTGGAGCAAACTTCGAAAATAAGGAGCCTCAGCAATAAAAATTCGAACTCCAAACCTCTTAACACTTTTTTCAGCAGTATGAATATTACTTCTAGCACTTAAAAAAAAATTCATCCCCAGCACCTAGCTTGCTGATTTGACTTGCTCACTTCAACAGCTTTACCTCAACGTTTTTCTCCTCACCCTCAAAGCTACAACTTTGCACCTACAAATGGTGAGAAGAAATGAAAAATTTGTGGCTTCAATAATCGTGTCAAAGAATATTGCTAATTCGTGAGGGAGTTCATTTTAGCAAACTCATTAAATCTCCACTCCCACTACTTGGCAATTTCCAATTTTAGAGAGGTGATGAGAATGTTTCCACCAAAGTGGATCTCGTTCGTCATAGACCCTGCCTTTGTCGAAGATTCTTTCCTTTGTAAAAGTTCGAATTTTCCCCTTTAACTTCTTGTAACATTTTGCTACTTCAAATATTCATGGGGGGGATCATTTTTTTTATTTAATATTTCCTCCTTTGGTATTTAAAAATTCCCACGCCTTAGCCAAGTTTTAAAATTTTACCCCTTACATGTCAAACTTCGGCACATTTCATCTCCTTAGGCGTACTTGGTGCTTAGGCACATTCTCTACCTTCTTCATGGGGCGCATCTCCACATTAGGCTAGGCGCACTTCTCTCGTGCCTTGGGCCCAAATAAGCCTAGAGTGTTTGAGGCTCATTTTTATCATGCTCTTGGGCATAGTTTACATACTCGAAATCGGAGAGTACTCGGCAAGCCCAAAAAATTTGACTCAGGAAATACTCGGCAAATGTGTGGATATTTATGTATGTGTATACTCAAGACTGCACTGTGCACACATACATATCTATAAACATACACAAGATGCCGAGTTTGCATGTATATACACACACAGACATATTTATACACACAAACATGCCAAGTTTGTGGGTTTTTTGCAAGCTACTTGTGATTACTTGATAATTTGACAAGAGAAAATCCATCTGCATACTGCTCGCGAGTAAAAGCAGAAATTACTCGGCATGCAATTTTTTTGGAGATTACTCGGCTACTCGGAGAGTAATCGGAGAGTATAAAATCTATGCTCTTGGGGCGCATCTAGCCTCATGCCTCATACCTTGGGCGCATTTGAGGAGTGTCATCTTATGTTTTCGTGCCTTAGATTATTTCATCCATCTTATTCATCTTGGGCACACTTGAGGGGTCTTGCTCTTGGCGCATTCTGACCTTAGTGCCTGGTGCATTTAACCTCCTTAGGCTAGGCGCACTTCCTTTTGAGCCTAGGGCGCATTTGGCCTTGGTGCAATTGAAGTTCTTTGTTTGAGTGCACTTAGCCTTGATGCTCTAAGCGCATTTGACCCATCATCCTTGGGCGCACTTCACCTCCCTTGTGCTTGGACGTACTCAACCTCCTGCCTTAGGCGCATGTCATCATGCCTTAGGTGTACTTCACTTGGGCGCATTTAGGCCTTGAGCTTGGGCGCACTTCCTTTTGAGCCTAGGGCACATTTAAGAGGGGGTCTAACCTTGAATCTCCATCCCTTAGACAAATTTTCAACCACTCTTGTCTCCCTCTTAGGCGCATATACATGAGGAGTGTTAGAGAAGCTTTGAACACTTAGAATATTTTTATGCCCCTATCATGAGTGTGTCTTTAATGCATAAGCGTGGATTTTGAACACTTAGTCAATTTTGCCCGACCTGCCCTTGTATTTCCATTTTTAGTAACTTCTGAAGTTCTTGTGATTCTCAAACATTTGCAACTTCTCAAGACTTGATATTCACTCATCATGGTCCTCATGACTTGACTGACCTGTTCACACTTGCTTACTGCGCTCACCTGCTACTTTAGGCCCTGTTCTAGAAGTGACTTACTAAAAATAGTAAGTATGCGGAATGTGCTCAAATTTCACCAATAGATTCCTTGGAAGATTATGACTGCAATGGGATACACTCTTTTTTCGTTTTTCCTGAGATTTGCCCTTCATTTTAGGCATAAAAGTAGGAAACCCTAATTTCATTGCTCTGTTGACCTTCGTTCAATGTCGTTTCTATTACACACTGCTTTGCTCTGGAAACTGAGGATCTGGAACTGTTCGGGTGACATCATACCTGCTAAAAGTGGACCTACTAAAAATAGTAAGTTCTCGGAATTCGTTCAAATTTTGCATGTAAGCTGCTCAAAGGGCTCTAAACATGATGTAGCAATCGGATTTTCAAAAGCCCTGAGAAAAAGGTCCCAAATGGAGTACTTACTAAAAATAGTAAGTTGTCAGAATTCAGTGAAATTTTAATGGGAACCTACCTGAAGCCTCCTGATTGCAATGCCAGGCTCAGATTTCAATCTGCTTACTCAATTTGACCCCAAACTAAGCTTGAAGAATGAAAACCCTAATTTGACAAAACGCACTCTAGACTTAGCCAAAACTCCAAGTTGGGCCAAAAGACGAATACACCCCCGAAAAGACATAAGGAACTAGGAGAGACTGCCGCAAAACTACCCAAAACCAAAGCCAAAAGACCCGAATGGGGCAAAAATTAGGGAGGTCCCCATTTTGAATGGGGTGATGTGTGAAAAGGTCACAACAAGACCCTACATAGCAGCAAGTTTTTCATAAGCTTAAGGAGGTAATGAGTTCATGCCCTATTTTGGCTATTCTGGATTTCTCACTTCCTTTCATTCTTGAGTGTGATGCTTCAAGAGAGGGGATTGGAGCAGTTTTGATGCAAAATAGGCATCCCATAGCATATAAGAATAGGAAGCTCAAGGATTTAGAAAAGGCTTTCTCGATTTATGGCAATGAGATGTTAGCTATCATGCATGCTCTTCCCAAGTACAGTTAGTACTTTGTTTGTGGGAAATTCGTGGTGAAAACGGATCATAATAGCCTCAAGTTCTTCCTCAATCAGCGTGATTTGAATGATAGGCAGCAAAAGTGGGTAAGCAAACTCCAAGCTTATGATTTTGATATTGAATATATGAAAAGGAAGAATAATGTGGTGGCTGATGCTCTCTCTAGGAAGCCTTATTTCTGCTCTACATCTGATATATCTGTTGATTGGAAGGCTGCCATAATAGCTGAATATGCAAAAGATTATTTATCAACTGATATTTTAGAAGGGAAATTGTTTGATGATAAATTCAAGGTTGTTGAAGATCTCATCCTCTACAAAAACCGTGTATATTGTACCCAAATCAAAGGTGAAGGAGAGGATTTTGAGGGCATATCATGATACCCCGCTTGCTGGTCACCTAGGTTTCTACAAGACATACAAGCAAGTAAAGAGAGTGTTTTTCATGGAAGGGGCTAAAGAATGATATTTTGCAGCATGTTAGAGAGTGTGTGGTATGCCAACAAAACAAGACCAAGCATGTTTTTCCAATTGGTTTGTTGCAGCCCCCACCCATCCCAAATCAGAAATGGGAGAGCATCTCCATGGATTTCATCATAGGGCTGCCTAAGATACAAAGTAAGGATTGCATTTATGTGGTGGTTGATAGGCTTACAAAGTATACTCATTTCCATGCTATCACTTCAGAATTTAAGGCTGCACAAGTGGCTGATCTATTCTTTAGAGAAATATTTAGACTTCATGGATTGCCCAAGAACATTGTGAGTGACAGGGACAGCAAATTTATCAGTTTATTTTGGCAAGAAATTTTCCGTCTAACTCACACAGAATTTACCCCGAGCACTAGCTACCACCCCCAAATAGATGGGCAAACGGAAATCGTAATAAATTGATCGAGGCCTACATAAGAAACTATGCCACAGGGCAACAAACAGCTTGGATAAAGTGGTTGCATTTGGGGGAATTTTGCTACAACACTACACATCATATGTCAATCAGTATGTCACCCTCCAAAGCTCTTTATGGTTATGATGCCACTTCATTGATGGATTTGCTTCTTGCTGACAGTAGTCCCCAGAGCTAAAGATGTGATACAAGAGATTATGGATATCTTGCATTCCCTTAAGGAAAATTTGCAACAAGTGCAGAACCAGCAAAAGATGTATGTTGATAGACACAGGACGAAGAGAATTTTTGGGGTTGATGACATGGTGTATGTTAGGTTTTAGCCTTATAAACAGTCCACCCTCAACGGGAATGGTGCGGAGAAGCTAAAACCGAGATTCTATGGTCCCTACATGCTTTTGAGGAGGATTGGGGAGGTTGCTTATGAACTCCAACTACCATAGGACAACGGGATCCATAACATTTTTCATGGATTGTGCCTAAAAGGGGCACTTCGACAGCAGGTTACACCTTCAACTACGTTGCCTCCTCTAGATGATGAGGGAAAATTAATCCTCGAACCAGAAACAGTGTTGGATGTAAGGGAGAAAAGGTTGAGGAACAAGGTCATTCCAAAGTACCTAGTGAAATGAAAGAATCTCCTAATAGAGGACGCAACTTGGGAAGGAGTTGAAATCTTCAAGCATCCAAATCTGTAGTTGCTTGAGGGCAAGCAACATCTCGACGAGGAGGACTATCATGTCCCCGCCCATGTCTAGTCACCCTTTGAAATTTGGTGGGAAAAAACGCTGGTTCTTAACACCACTCTAATTAAATATAGTATTAATAAATTTAAATTTTTGTCTAATAATATTTAAATTTTATTTAATTCAACCTGTGGCCAACCAAGCTGGGAAGGCATTCTTGTGTTTGGTTTGATCATTGATGGCTGAGGAAATAAATATGATGGTCAACTAAGACGGAAACCTCTACGACCTTCACACCGGGTGAGACAACACCCTAGCTGGCGAATTGCTTCCTCTGCCATTCCTTCCGCATATCATATCCTAATCCTTGTTGTGTCGGTTTACAGAGCTCTAAATTACAGGAGGAAAGTGTGATTTAAGCGAGTGAGTCGTGGCAAAGCCACAAGCTCACGCCGACTCCTAGAAATCTTTCTTGCGCTGGTTCTAGAGATCTTTCTTGCGTGCCAACCAGCACCAGGCTTCAACACTCAGGGCGACCTCATGTGACACAAGAAGACATTCAAGCTGTCGTGTGGTCCAAAATTTGCATCATTCAAGAGATCAGGCAATTACCTCTTTCCGACACTCATCAAGCCGACTCCATGGAAGACAATATCCCAGTTTGCATCATTCACTAGCCTAGAGCATGGCAGGCATCATTCGTATTGTTGGGAGAGCTAATCACGAGTAACTGCTTGCACTAGATTTGCTAATCGGAAGGGAGATTCTTATCAAGCTGAGTACTTGTTACAACCTCATACTGGTCACGACGGGCATACTTCATATCGGGTTTCAGAATCAAGCGGAGAATCAAGCAGATCAGAGCTTGCTCCTAAATCTGTACCATAATTCTGATCTAGATACCATTTCTATATGCTCATTGTATTGTCCGGGAGACTGATCCAATAAATTCTTACTGTGCATATTGGTTCTATGTATTCGTGGATACTGTTAATGTGCTTCTGAGTGTTGATCAATAGAATTTAGTTACCTATCTGCTAAGTAAATGTTTGTGACTATTGCCAGATCCGAACTACATTGCTACTGTGTTTTTGGTGTGTGATCATTTTCTTTTTGTGTTTGGGTATAACTGTGACTTCTACCTGAGAAAGGCTATTACACCCCCTTGCCCTCATGGGGTTCATTTGGTCCCCATCTTGAGGTGGTGTACCTAGGAGAGTGTGCCATCACCGTTCCCCTCTTGTAATCTCAGTCCCTTCTATCATGGCTAAAACATTCAAGGCATGTGACAACAAATGTTAATCATATTTACTGGTATAAGGAAGCAGTTATAACAGGAGTGTATCATTAGCATCCTGAATATCTAAATTAATAATCACAATCACTTATATTAAACTATGCTACACCATGTAGTAAAACAGATCTCATACCACCGATTCAGGAAATCAGACTTTTGTGCATATGCAGATTTATCATTTATTTCCAAGTTGGGAGGTGCAGTCCTCTATTTTCTCTTATTTACTTTTTCCTGTAGATGTTCGCTGGCCTGTATATTCTCTCCTTCAATTGATGATCTTCTATCTTGAAATGATTTCACCTTTTCCCTTCATTAAGGCGTGTCTTTTATTTGATTGCTTTAACCAATCATGACCCTTCATTAAAGGATAATTAATTTATATTAACATTATCCTTTAATCGACATTGCTTGAGGAGGTTTGCTTGTGAATATAGTTTGATTCCTTTACCATTTCTTCCTATCGCTGTCTGTGAGGGGTGTCTAGCATTTACTCGCTGTAATATTGCCGTGCCTTGTTCTTTAAACTCTTAATCTAGCTTGATAGTTTTCCACGTCTGATCAGATTCATGAAGAGCGATCTGTATTGTAGTTTGCGGGGGGCATGACACTCAGGTCTCACGGGATTGTTGCCCACAATAGGCTACTTCTTTTCTGTGCATAAGGGCCATATCATGTATAAGTTTGCATTCCTTATGTTATAGCAGTGGAGTGAATCCTCTTACCCATATTCTGGTTTGGATTTGTCCTAGTTGTTACTGTTTTTGTGAAATTTCTGCAAAACTATTTCCAAAGGAGATCTTATTCCAGGTCTTCATTTATTGCTTGAAATGTTTGAGTTTACTCATTAAGTGGTATATGGCGTACAGCTTTCATGTGATGATTTAAATCCACCAGGCAGCAACTTTGCTGTGAAATTAAGGGTGAAGGAACGGCATATTTTTGAGGCAGAACTGTTTGTGCCTAGTTCTGTTGGAATCCTAGCTTATTTCTACCATTACAGGCATGTGGTTTGAAAATGTAGTATTGCTAACCTTGGCATTTATCTTAAAGTGCAATAGGCTCCAATCATTAGTGACCATAATTCTGTCAATTATTTATGCTACATATTTAGATTCTTCCTTCATATTGCAATAAATGAATATTCCTTGAGAGAATTCAAGGTCTGTGAGATGAAGATCAGTACAAGAGAGTACATCAAAGTGACTTGAGAGACATTGAGATTGAATCTGCACCACTCCTGTTCAGCAGCATTTTTTGTAGAACTGGAGTAATCACTAGAATGTGTTTTTCATATTTTCAGTTTACCACCCACTAAGAGATTTGTTGAGGGTAACTGATTTTTTTATTGCCTTGAAGAGGAACATAGACATTAGCAATGTAGACATGTACTTACAGTTCAAGGATGAAAAATATGTCGTCTTGTGCTGATGAGTTTTTCTTTTGCATCAGCTGCTCCTATGTTTACAAATATGGAGTTTGTTTTAGAGTGTTCTCAAATTTTGGTTACTTCACTAGTTGCAGGTGAGTGCAGACACTTGCCAGATGTCCATGTTTATGAGAGGAACTGCATTGGAAATGGATATTCTCATGTGCTACAGGTTGTTCCAATACTACTCCTCCAAGATCCAGAATGAATCATTCATAGAAAAAAGGACATTGGTGTTATCCATCTTGAAGTAGCAACAGATTTCATTTTCAAAAGACCATGAGTTTTTGTGCTTGTTGTGAAGTAAATGACGAGGCTATAGCCTTCTCAAAGCTTTGAGGACATATCCTGTGTGCCTATCTGTGTCTGTGTTTCTGGACATGTGTATATGTCTGTCCATCTGTGTAGGTATGTGTGCTCCTCTATGTGAGTGTATGTGTATGTGATTGCAAGGAGGAAAGCAAAGGCTATTTTATACTTCACTTGTCCATTCATGCTCCTAAATATTTTAGAGGATTATCCAGCCCGATCTTATCAGGCCTTGGCATTCCCTTATGAGCATTCTCAGATTCTCCATTGGGCCTTTTGGAGTTACAGATTCTGACAATGTCAGTTATTTGGACCCAAAACTTGCTGCACACATCACTGGTCTCTCATCATGATTTCTTGCTTTCTTCTTAATCAGCTCCATTCTTCCTCAGGAGATCCTACCCTCACAACACAATTTTATGCAGCTTTAATGATTCAAGGTTTAACCATCTAAAATTTACTACATTTTTATTTTTGTGTTTTTTTACCTCCCTGAACTTAGTTACTCTTTTGTCCAAAGGTCTAAACATCAGAAGTTTACTCCAAAATTTATTTGTCAGATGTGGCTCTTATTTTCTCAATTCTAAGACATATATTGAAGTGAAAGCCTTGGAGATATTAGAAGTGTTAGAAGTATTGTCATTGATGTCAAATGCCAAAGTGAATTATAAAGAACACGATATGTAGATGATCAGATCAATATTCAACTTTCAGACTTGGCACTATCAGATTTGACAAGAAATCTTCAGATTCCGACTTATGTTCAGATTTGAAGTTCAGATATGGATAAATCAAACTGTGATATTCAAAAGCATGAAAAGATCGAACACATTATAATACTAGTCTCACAAATAGTATAACAAATATGTAATCTGGAGTAAAACAAAAGGCGATCTGAGTATAATACGTGTTTAAGAAGATGCAAATGAAGGATACAATAAACGCCATGTGTAAGTTAAGACACAAAAAAAATCTTCAATGACTTAATTTACGTATTATGTTTGAAAAGTCAGCGACTTAACATAAAGTCGTGTTTTGTTCTAAAGGTGCGAAGGTGAAGTCGTTTGAAGTAAATGACGTCTCTTTTGAAATAATCGGTGAAATGAGTCGTGACTAATCTGAAATCCTTAAGATTCAAATCTTTCTAAAAGCGTTTGTTTGAAGAGATGTGAGAATCTGGGCTGCATCGATTCTATTGCTAAAAACGTGTTTTGTCCACTTAACTATTGTTAATAATAAAAATAAAGAAATGGTATACTTCTAAGAAGAAGCGACTCATCACCAATGGTCTCCACACAAAGACGTGTTCTTACAAGAAATGAACTTATTTTATAATTAATCTCAAACAAACTCAGATTTATTGAAAGAACAGATTTGAATGGGTACAAGTACGGTTATGTTCCTTTGTTTGAAAGTTGCAATGGTTGAGTGACATACATAAAGGATATTCAATTCAAGGCTGTATGTGTGGTTGTTTTGAGGATTTGCAGATCAGTCAAGTGTCCCATCTCTTTGTGTGGGCTTAGGGTGATATCATTTATCACATAGAGCAGATTGGAGAGCTGGGATTGTAAAGATCAGATTGAAGGCAGTCTTACATCCATCAAGTCAAGGTTTGATACTTTGCACTAGGGGTTGGTGCTCCTTGTAGGTAGGTGCCTACTAAATCTGTAAAGGTCTAGGTGTTCCTTGTAGGCTACATTCTACTAAATCATCTTGTTGTAAATCTGTAGGTTGGTGCCTACTTTGTAAAAAATCATTTCAGTAAAGTTGTGTCAACTTGTGGAAATTGGTTCATATCAAAAATTGATTGTAATAAGTTTCAAAAAGAATAAAATTTAAAGTTTGTGTTGATTTAGTGATTCACCCCCCCCCCTCTCAGTAAATCTTTGTGCTCTTCAAGAAGGTCTTAAAAAAGCAGTCTTTGTCAGATCAACATTTCTAGAAGAAGTTGGCGTTTCAAATCGCACCTTTGGAATGCGTTCTGGAAACGGACAGCTATGTGCAGTAAACTGCTCTTCGAATTAGGAGGGGAAGCTCCTTCTTTTGCTGAGTTGCATAAAGAAAAGTAATCTAAACTTAATTACGCCTATCTTTTTGGTTCAGCTGCGAGAACACAAGGTTATAGAACACTAGATGTTGCGGTTGAGTTTTTCCCTTTAATGAAACTAAACAGCTACAACTTAACCTACGCTTAAAACATTTCCACCCTCTCAAGTAAACACAGAGCAAGAGAGTTTGGAAATGGACGAGTTTGATTTCTAACAGAGATACTTAAACAAACTAATCTTCAACATACGTTTTATGGCAAGCCGAAAAAGAGATCATAAAAGTATTACGGAAATATGAGACTTTTATTTCAAGGCAGACAATGCACGCTCAAGATTTTATTTACTCATACTTCTAACACAAAACAAAGAGACGGAAATTTGAGATATTTATATCAAGGTAGACAAAGCACGCTCAAGATTTTATTTACTCAAGTTTCTGGAACAAAGATTACAACTTCGGGACAACAAGTTGTAGCAACATGCTTGCAACATGCGATCAACCTAATTATAATCAACACAACACATGCACTAAACAAGTATTTGCAGCTAAAGAGGCATGCAAACTTGCTCTTTACACAAAGTGAACAATACTAAACGATAACAAAGAAAAGGTACTATGACACTTATGTCTTGTTATCACAAGCACGGTTCCACTAAAATGAGCAAACACTGCTCTTATTTATAACTAAGCAGAGGAGTAGGGAACCCTAAAATCTCCTTGCTTTTACAACTACTGCTTGCCAACATGCAAGCTTTATTTCGAAATCTAGAAAAAATTAAAACATCTAAACCCTAATAAAGCATCTAAAATAGAAAATGCCAACTCATTACATTTGTTTTCCTTCTTCTTCAAAGAATGGATAAGAATAGAAAGAAAGCGTGAAATAAGAATGGGAAGAAAGCATGAAAAAAGCTTCTAGAAGATTGCCACTTTAAATCTCTCACATTCGCTAAAAAGCGGGAAACTGCCTCTTTATCAGGAGTGTCGATACTATCTTTAGCTGTATTCCGCTTTTCTAAGATCTTCTCCTTTTTTGCGATCAAACTTAGTGAATTTTTGACCTCTTCAGCTTCTTTCTGAGTTATGTTCTTGTAAAACATCGCTTCCTCAAAAGATGACTTGGCGGCTCTGCAACTTTATGCATTCTGACACTTCTCTTGATTCTCCCACGGAAGAGTTTTGCACAACTTTTTATGACGCTTGTCCTTTCGCTCATACCACTCTCTCTGCATGTTCTTCAACTGAGATGATGACATTTTATGTCGACGATGATACTGAAAAGCACTTCCCAACATCATCCGTTCAGATAATCGTGATACAACACTTGTTTGGCTCTGAATTCAATGGGAGAGTACTCTATGCTGAAAAACATGAAGATTGACTGTAAACTTGACTAGGTTCTGACAAGCCCGGCACAAACCCTAAAAAATACCTTGCTGATTTTCTCCATCAAACGGATGAATTTTTGGAAATTTTTTTCTGAGATATGGGTTTTGTTTAGAATCTCGTTACAAGCAAACCCAGATCGTCCATTTTTTAAAATTTGGAGAGAAGACTGAAAAAGCAGCAAACCCTAATTTTCTCCGAAAAAGCAGAAAAAGCTGGCATCTGGATATTGTTCATGAGCACATTCTGGATGAACCCATTTGGTTAGATTTTGAAAACCTTGAAGTTTCACTGAAAAAGTTGTGATGTGGGTTTTGTTCAGAAAAATATTTGAGATAGACCTAGAAGATTGGAAGTTGTAAAATTTGAAGTTTTCTCTGACATGCAAGATAAAAAGCAGTTGCTGCAACCTTGAGAAAATTCTTCAAAAATTATCCAGAAGATAGAACCAGTATAAACTAGCTCATTGAAAATTGAAAACAATGGCCACCTCCTTCAAAGATTTGATGTTTTGGATGAAAAAGTGTGAAAAAGCAAGCCTTTTTGAGTGTTGATCTGAAAATATTATGAAAAACCAGCAAGTTGATGTTCTTGAATGTTGAAAATAAGGGTTTGAAGTTGCTGCTCTATTTCTCTTTGAAGACCACCTGCAAAAATAATGAAAAATAAAACACCAAAGTGCTTTAAATATGCTCTGTCTTGAGAAAACAACTTTCTTTTTGCCCTAATTCTCCAAAACCCTAATTCAAGTTTGTGCAATGAACTTAGACTTTGGTCTTCAACTTCAACTTTTGAAATTTCCAAAAATTTGACTAAGGCATGAATAGTTGGGTGCCTTTTTTGAGGTATGCCATTCTTTTTTCCAGACTTAGCCAACTTTTCGCCGTTTTCAACTTCTGTTAATTTTTCAACCCTGTTTCAGCTCTATCTCCTAGCTTCCAAATTGATCCAATGAATGAGCTGAATGTTGCATCCTGAAGCCTGGTTGAATCTAACAACTTGGTTTTGGAGATGTCATCTGCTAAAAACTTCATTTATCCCTTCGAAATGTCAGGTGCTTATCCTTGAAAAGGGCGCCCATTTTCTCCAAAGTTAGTCAATTTCATGATCTTCAATTTTATGCTCGTCTACTGACCTTCAGATGAATCCACGATTTTGGGCGTTGTACTGATCAAACTAACTGGCTGATTGGTTCACTGGATAGCTAGGATGATTTTGGAAGGGGTCCTCTGGATACCTTGTCTCCGGAAATTGACTTTCGGTGGCTCAAAACCCTAGGCGCCCTTCTCCTTCAGGGGCGCCCATAGCTTCCAGTGTTAGTTTTTATTCTGAGTTTTTCATTGTTGCTTTCAACTGTCTTTTCTCTCACTTTTCCTCCTCTGTTCACGTTGCGACATCTGACGACTGCTAACTCTAACGGACGAGCTGATGGATTCGTTGGAGAGCCAGATCCAGTCTGATGAAGTCATGTTGGAGGTGCCTTCTGCAAATTCTATCATTTGACTTCTCAAAATCTTGGGCGCCCTTCTTCTCCAGGGGTGCCCATATCTACCAGTATTAGAATATTTTCATCCTTTTTCACTTCAGAGTTCTAAACACCTCTCATCATGGCCCCTGTTTGATTTGACTTTGCCGGAAACTGAGTGATCTGACGAGCTGACGAAGACATCCGCTACGAAGCTGGCGAGAACCTGAACAATGTTGCCTGGGAGAGCCAATCCTAACTTCATCATCTGACCTTCCAAAAAGATGGGCGCCCTTCTTGTCCAAGGGTGCCCTTGTTGAGCAAACTTAGAAATTTTTATGCAATTTTCAACTTTCAACCTCTTTTGACGTGCTTTCCTTGTCTCGGCTATCGAAAATCAAAAATATTCTAAGGCATGAATGTTTGGGCGCCCAAACTAAGCAGGGGCGCCTGGTGTCTCTAGTGTTAGCCAAAATTTATCACTTTTCAACTTTTCCAGCTTTTCCTCGCCGTTCTCCATTTCTCCTGCACTTTCATTTTTGATAGCTTCTACTTGATGCTTGAACATCTGACTCTGATACTTGGCAACCGACTGACCTCCATTGATGACCTTGGATCCCTGAAATAGCTTCTGAAAAAGCAGAATAGACCCAATAGGGTAAAACTGATCTTTTTGTGATTTTGACTGCACCAGCCTAATGAGGAAGTATTTTAAGCCAATCAAAATCAGTCTTAACCCTAGAAGACAAACTTTCTATTTTTAGAAAAATTTGCAAGTATCCATTTCGAAAGAAACCCGAAAAAAGTTTCTAATTTTAGAAAACTGCTAAAAATAGAAATTTTCCTAAAATTTAGGGATGAAAAACTGAAATCTGGGTATTGTTGATTTGGTCACTCTAAGTCGACCCAGATTGTCTGGTTTTGAAAATTACAAGGTCTTGACCCCCATGCAAGACATGCAAACCCCCATTTTGACCTTTTCTAATAGATTTAACAGTATCTTGACTCAATTCTTCAAAATGCTTAAGTGTAGCGAAAATTTTAATTTGGGGTACAACAAAAGTCGAAGAAGATTCTCAAGTGATTATTTCAATGTTCCATGGGGACACATCTGCACCCCCAAAAAAAGGGATCATTTTGGGGACAGTGACATCCCTAGGGCCTGAGGACTAGAATGGAACGTCCCCCTACCACCACCCGACATCACACGCAAACGGGGCCATTTTGGGAGCATCCCTGATTTGCAAGGGGTGTTGGGGGGCTTTCCCAATGTCCCTGGAATGGCCAGGGGATGTCTAGGCATACCTTGAGCATCGCAAGGATGACAAGGAGTCCCCACACCAACCAAAGTTTCTCTCGGTCAAGAGAAAGAAAGAAAGAAATAATATTAATGTCTATATGTGACCAAAATAAGTCAATGGGACTCAAGAGTACAACAGTTTACGAAGAAAGTTCTAGGAGGAGACACCTAGAGATGTTCATAAAGGGGAAGAACCAAAAACAATGTACAAAAAAGTAAGGGAAGACCAACATAGGCAGTGAAGAAACCAATACAAATAGCCAAGCAGGGGGAACAAGAACCCCTAAGAACAGTTTTTATTTGCATTAAAGATTTTGAGCAAACAAACATGATGGCATGTACAAATGGTTGACCTTGGAAGAAATGAGGAATATTTACATGGTGGTGGAGGCAAAATAGACTATTAAAACAATTATTAGTTTTACTCACTCAGATGCATACTCTCTTATATTAACTTTCGGAAGCCGGTGATCAAATATTTCCTAATTCATACATCATGGACACCTCGGGCTTAGTAGAGAACGCAGAAAGTGGTGAGGGCAGGGTAGTGGTGAATGTTATCAAATTTTCATAAATGCTTGTTAGTTTCTGCTGACTGTTGTAAGCTTCTAAAAAAAAGAAAATAAAATAACAAAAGGGTTCAAGAATGGCAATGTTATTGTATTCAACCACACAACCAACATTTGGACCAGTCAAATTCCCCAACTTCACCATTATTTCTCTAAAGAATTATGATTTAGTCAGAAATTATGACGATTTGGTGTCAGCAAAAACATTAAAATCACAGGGATGACTTACATCTATAATACTATCATTTATTAACTATTAATTAGTTTACTAATTATAAATAATAATTAGTTACAGATACATATATATATATATATATATGTATGTATGTATATTTTGATGTTGTATTCAGAATCTGGAATAACACTTCCAGTTTCGATTATTACAGAGAATAAATTAAATAGAGCCTTGAGGCTATTTAATTTATTTAATCGAATTAACTTCTGGAGGGGCGCATCTTATATATATGTATATTAAAGTGATTTATCAATATTCAATAAATAATATTATATCAAGGCCGACTTCTAGAAGGACACGTTTTTCTAAATAAGAAAGACGTCTATTTCAAGGCCAACTTAGAGACAGCGTCTGGAAGAACACTTCCAGTTTCGATTATTACAAAGAATAAATTAAATAGAGCCTTGAGGCTATTTAATTTATTTAATCGAATTAACTTCTGTAGGGGCGCATCTTATATATATGTATATTAAAGTGATTTATCAATATTCAATACATAATATTATATCAAGACTGACTTCTAGAAGGACACATTTTTCTAAATAAGAAAGACGTCTATTTCAAGGCCGACTTAGAGATTTCAAGGGTCATGTCTTTGGGCTGACCTCTTGATGAAAAGGCATGACTTGCCTATATATACTGGATGCTGGGCATTCATTTTATCATCAAGTTTATTCAGCATAATTTGCATTTGAGCAGCAGATCACATTCCTGTAGCAGCAGATCATCTTCTGTAGCAGCAGATCGATTACAAGGAGAATCATATTCATTTGTATCTTTGCATCTAGGAGAGGTGCTATTATTCATTGTAACAAATTCGGCATTGTGTGAGCCTGAGTTGTAAGCAGATTTCTGCTCTTATTAAATCAATATATAAGAGATATATTGGCTGGGTTTTTTTTCCCTCAGTTGGAGGGTTTTCCCAGGGTATTTTGCTGTGTTAATTGTCTTATGTGTTGCATCTTCTAAGTGCTTTCTGTATACTAATCTGATCATAAAAAAACCAACATATTTATCTATAAATGTATATAGTGATATATATAGATATAGATATAGATATAGATATAATACTAAAAAATTGTATTAAGGATGATTATCAAAGTTGAGGGGGACTCATGATGAACGGTAACTCGGAACAGAGAGGATGCTTTGGCAAAGATGGAAGCAGGAGAAGCTAGATCAGCATACCCCCCTTTTAATGGGAACTGAAAGGTGGCAACTGGAGCAATTTTTTTAATTTGTGGCTAGCGCAGGCAGGTTTCATGGATCGGATCTCTTCGAACTGGGGTGACAACATCAAACTCCTATTCATGTCCAATGGCTTTTTACTGCCATTCACCCTAATCTCGATGTCAAAGAAAAAACATGAAATGCAGTGTGTGGTCAATCGATGGAGTTGGCTTATGTTTGCAAGACTGCCAACCCAATTTTGATCCCTCAAACTGAAGCTTGAAGAAGACCCCAGTCTGGGTATGACTCCGTAATCCACCCAGTGAATATTGGAAATCTTGGTGCTGATCTAAAAAATTGGCAACACGAGTGACTCCCAAATGGCTGATGACAATGTCCAGGCTAGTAGTTAGGGAATCTACCCTAGGATCTGCGTCAAATTGGTTTTTCAAACCCCCTCCCTATTCATCTTTTTTCTCAGCTTCAGGTCCTTGGCAACAAACGTTACAAAATGAGGGCCCATCTCCAAAGTGTTTCTATTGCATCAAAGAAGGTCATCTCAAGAAGTTTTTTCCAGAATTCAAGAAAAAGAGGTGAATTTGGGGAAAGAAAGAAACAGAGCGCATAGCTCCTTCTCCTCTTCCTCTCAATGCTCCAGATTTGACTTCTGCTCCTAGCTCACCACTAAGTTCCATTCCTAAGAAAATTGTGCTCTCTCCTTCTTCTACTTTGAATCTCAATCCAAATTCCTCTCAAGTGAAATGCCATCCTTAGGAAAAGACTCCATGGCTCCTCTTTCATCCCCAACTTCGTCAATTGAATATGGAGGATGGTCTTTTGGATGTTGCAACAGTCACTATCTTATAAGCAGCAGATGATTTGCCGGACAAAGATAATGAAATGGCCACCATGGATACACTCACCATCTCTCAATCTAAGTCCCTTCTGACCAGAGCTAACTGCATTTCTAATGGTAAGAAAGGTCAAAAATCTGGAAGGAGAAATCCAATGAGGCAATCATCTCTAGAGCCTAACAACAACTTCCTTTTAATCTAAGATCAAGGAGGGCAAATTCCCCTCGTCTAGCACAATGAAACTCTTCCCTTGGAATGTTAGGCACTTGAACACCACAAACAAATAACACCTGGTTAAATGTCAATTAGAACTATAGAAAGTCGATTTGATTCTTCTACAGGAAACCAAATTGAATGCAGTTGAATCTGCAACAATGCTTGAGTCTTAGCAACACTGGAAAAGGATATTTGTCAATGCTGAGGGAGCCTCTGGTGGTTAAGGGATTCTGTGGCCCCCCCTTACAGTAAGTGTTGAAGTTTTGGCATCAGATAGCTACTGGCAAATCTGTAAGATTTAAAGTTTTCCTTTCAAACTTGTCTTCTTTCTCTTCAATATTTCAGGGCTGGTGGGATGTTTGCCAAAAAAGGGGTTTAGAACCAAATTTCAACAATCTATGAGGTGATCCCAGACGATCTATATCTTCTAGGTAAGGATTTAAATGTTTTTCTTTGTTTTAGTGAAAAAAAGATGGAGTCGCCCATGTTACCAAATCCCAGCTAGAATTTTTCTTTAATTGACAAGGGTTAATTGGCAGATATTGAGCCCAAATCTAGCTCTTTCACATGGTCTAACTGGATATTAGGTTTCTGCGAAATTGCTGAAAGACTGGATCAATTTCTCCACTCCTAAACTAGGATCAATCATTATTGGCTTGCTGAAAGCAAGATACTGCATCTCTCAAGGTTTGATCAGTTCCTGTCTCTTTGCAGAATTTGGCTTATCATGGTCTAGAATTGTCTAGTTTCAAATTTGAAATCATGTGGCTTACAGAACTAAATCTTTTGCCTTGGCTAAAAGAATGGTGGCGGAGACCTCCCAAGGTGCATGGAACCAAAATGTTTGCTTGATCCAAGAAGCTGGCTTTCATAAAGGGTTGCCTCAAGAAGTGAAACCACCACACTTCAAGAATAACTTTGAATAGAAGTCTAAAGTAGAGGAGGCACTACAATCTTTGAATAAAACAGTGATATTGCAAGGCATGGATAAAGAATTCTACTGAAAGGAAAAAGCCCTTGTGGCAAAGCTCCATGAAATTCAATATAGAGACGAAATCTTTTGGAAACAAAAGTATTTGGAACTCTGGCTCAAAGGGGACAGCAAACTGGATGATATCTTGAGGGAGACTTGGTCTTTACTAGACTCTTTGGGTTCTTTATTTTGCATGCATTGTTTCTGAGAAGCAAATTATGCTGCTGACCACCTTCCCAAATTTGTTATTGATCAGCAAGTAAAGCAAATAGTTTCTACTAATATTGAGAGGTAGGATGGTATGTTAGCTAAATGGATCAAGGTGATTTCAATGTGACACTTCCCCCTTCCCAATATTTCTCAATCCTTTACCCGCTTGATATTTATGATGCCAATGTCACAGGCACAAGTGTTGGCACTAATTGGATTATGTAGGGAGGCAGCTTGTCATCATAGCAATCAGCTCATTTCATTTGGCACTCTCCTTGCAAACATGGCAAAAATTTACTTTCAAACAGAAAAGATAAATGTCCTTTCACAACCCCATTTCCAATATCTGTCTAAGGAAAGCTTTTGTAATGCATTCAGATGCGATTATGGATGCTATTAAGGTGATCTTGGGTATGATTTTCTGGCAGATGACAATACAACCAGAGTCATTTAAGCTATTTTGGCAGCCTTCATCCTCAACCTCCAGTATTTGATTTAGTATAAGGAACTGTTAGAGCGCTGGCAGTTTCTACACCAAGCCAAAAATACCATGATGGGCTAGAGCAGGCTTGCTGGAAGGAAAAATGGTACACACAAACCAGGCTACTCTGAATGTCATCCCTTTGAATGTGTTAAGGAGCTTGAAGGTCATTTCTTTGCAATTTGGATTGAAATGGAGCTTATTCAACTTCATTTGAATTACGGCCCTGGTTCTTTCAAGCCAAAATTAGACTTGGTTGGTCCTCAAGCTCCCCTGCAACTGCCATAGATGTTGTTTGGGAGGTTTGATATGGGATCAGTGAAGCATGCAGTCAAAACTGTGATTAGGGAAGCAAAACTCCCTCCAGTTTTTAGTGTGGCCAGTGCCTTTAGTTCCTCCTCTTCCACTATGAACTTGGAATGAAGCTTTGGGGCTCAAATTGTATGCCTTTTAGTTTTTGATAATCATCTAATCCTGCATGAATACTGCAGGATTATTCCTTGATAATATATAATATAAGTATTACCCTGTTATATAAGGGTACTAGATATCTGATGGTCAGTCATCTGCCTATCTATATACATGTGTCTGCTTACTGTTTTATATTTGCAACACCAACATCTGTCCCCAAGTTTTGATCCATGCTCCCATTATCCCTGAAATCTTTTCCTATGGGTGATGTCCCTCCATCCCCAAAGCTCATTCCTGCTTCCCCCTGAAACTGGTCCCTGAATACCCCTGTCCTTTTGTTCCAAAACCTCATGGAACATAGGATTATTAATTTATTAATGACCAATGCAAATTTAATCAAATTCTTAATATTTTTGGTTAATAAAAACACTTAACTTATTTATTGTAGGGAACATCTTGCAGAATGTGCCATCCCACTAATGTAATAATACATTCCAAAATAGTTTTGGTTAAAAAAATGCTTAACTTATTTATTACAGGGAACATATTACAGAATGTGCCATCCCACTAATGTGATAATACCTTCCAAATAAAGTAAGAGCACAAGAAGCTTACCATAACATTAGCCATCTGATCAGCCAAGGACAATTCTCCATGAATCAACTCCAACAAACTAAAAATAGTGACAGCACATGCACATACCAGAAAAAAAATCAATAAATTAATTAATAAATATAAACAACTAAATGTCATTAAATTGAATTAATAACGTGTGACTGTTCAAATGGAAAATTAAAGCAAATTTAAGGACAGAAACATTATTTCAATTATACACCAAATTAGGAAGGCAATTATGAACTAGATTTTAAACATAATGACCCTCAATACCAAAATACATAAAAACTGATCACAAGAAATGGTGATTTGAAATATAAGGCATTCTTATATGAATTGGCCAATAAACAGGAACCTAATTAAAACTTGAGAACAATATATTATTATGATACCTGAAAAGCCTTGCAGTTATAGCAGATAAGGCAATCCCAACTTAACATAGTTAGGCCATACATTTAGTTGGATATGATGTGCAGCTATAGCAGATAAGCAAAGCACAATACATTTCTACATCTGTTTCTATTCCTAAGAACAAAAGTTGGGTGTACGATCTACTAGGTCGGGAATTTTGTTTTCAATTGGACTTTGATTTGTTTGTTGCATTTGACCTGTCCTAGTTTTTAAGTCATCCCAAGGTGACCTCCATGAATAGTCACTACACAAATGAAACTTCTCCTCATGTATGTTGTTAATTACTACAAAGTAAGGAGACTCATGTAGCACTCAAGCACCTTCAAGCATTTGTTAGTAGGAAGAGAAATAGTGAATGTAATCCACAACTTTGGGATTTTCACCCTCAAAGCCATTGACAAAGCTTCATATAATGGATTATAAGTCACACTTGTCTCACAATACTTGCCAATATCAGATTAACCCAATAACAAACCAATCATGTATCTGTGTTCAATAATTGAAGGCTTCCACAAGCATTTGTGGTTGTATTTGTTGGGGGTTTTTCAGCATTCCACGGAGACGCATAAGTTGCAACAGCAAGCTACAAGAGTGAGAGTGATGCCAAACCACCATTGAATCAAAGGATTCCAAGCATTATTTAAGCCTCTAGGTAGGTTTCCTTCATGATTTTTTTTGGCTATTCAATTTATATTTTAGTAATTAGTAAATTAGAATTTTTTGTTGACAAATTTGGTAATTAACTTAGAGGTTTAGAATGTACATTGCTGCAAATTTCAATTTAAATTTTTTAATTCATTATTTTAGTTTTCAAATGAATAATGATCAACTGTTATATTTTATGATTTTATAACAGCAAGCTGCAATATTTTATTTTTTATTTTTTAGATGTTCAAAAACTAGGATTATACCTTTTGTGTATCCTCTACTTTTGTGCTTTGTAGTTCGTACAATTTGAAGTACGAAAAATCCTTGTTTGACAAAGGTTAGGAACAAGGATTCTTATTTGTGTATCAATTGCTTCTACACTTCGTGCAACCCTAAGTAAGAAAAATAAAATGAAAATCCTTGGTGTCTCAATCCCTTGCATCATGCATAGTTTGAATTTTAATTCAAAAATTATAAACTTTACATCGCTTATTGCAATGTCACTATGAGTATGAGTTCTCAACCCATGAGTGAGGATAAGGTTGAGCATCAAGAGGTTGACGAAGTTGAAATTGAATATGATCATGCACCTGATGAAAATACAAAAGCAGAGAGGGGTGAAGCCACTAGTTCCATTAGGAGTGTAAATGTTACTTGTCCTTCCAATATATTGCAAAAATATGCTAAGGGTCCCTTTGATCCTAAGTCCCCTCTAAAACAATTTGAAACAAAGTTACAAACAAAGCTTGGAGCATCTAGGGGCAGAAGGCTGTGGAATTCCCACTTTTGTAAGCTTGAATTTCAAGGCAGCATTACTGAAGATAATGCTCGCCTCCTTCATATCTAAGGCAAAAGTGTAGAAGTATGTGAGAAGTTGGCACAAAAACTCAAATATAGGGTTGAGATAAGTGAGTTATGGGGTGGTAGTGAAGAAAATGCACCAACATCTACTTTTTTGCCACTAAGGGCAAGAGGTCATCAGAGATAGGGTTCTACTTCTAATATTTTGTAAAGGCTAGTTGCACTTATTCCAGTTTCTTCTAGTTCAGGGGTAGTAGAAGCTAAGCAGAAATGTAGGGTGATAAGTGATGCTCCAAACCCACTAGTAGACTTATTCAATGTGCGATTGAAGGATGAGGTGGGTGATGCCATTGGAAAATTCTTCTTTGCCAATGGCATTCCACTCCATGTGGCTCACTCTCCTTATTATACAATGGTTGTGGCAAAGATAGCAAGAGTTGGACCATCATATGTGCCACCAATAGAGACTAAATTGAGGATCACAATCTTGGATAAGAACTATTCCAAGATTAATATTTTAATGGAGAAAATGAAGGAAACTTGGGTCACAAGTGGATGCAGCATATTCATGGATGGGTTGACAGCCATTAGGCATAGTCCACTCATCAATATCATGGTTACATTTATTGAGGGCCCTTATTTTGTTAGGGCTATTGATTGTTCAAGGCATCACAATGATGCTGATTTTGAGTTTCAGATCCTTAAAAATGCTACATCGGGTTGAGCCACAAAATGTGGTCCAAGTAGTGACAAATGCGACCCATGTGCACAAAGCTGCAGGGAAATTAATTGAGGCAGCTTATAGACACATTTGGTGGACTCTTTGTTGTGTGCATGTCATGAATACTGCACTCAAGAACATGGGAAAAATTGATTGAATCAAAATAGTTGCTATGATGTTAGAGACGTGCAGATATTTATTTGCAAACACCAAACTTCACATTCACTCTTCAAGACCTTCTCTAAGAAGGAATTCTTGAAACTTGTAGAGACCAAATAATAAGATATACATCATATTTCATTATCTTGGAGAGGATGCTTGAGTTGCAAGAAGCATTGCAACTAATGGTTATGAAAGCGAAACGGAATTGGTAGCCTAAATCCAAGACAGAGCAAGGGAAGAGGTTGAAGGATGTGGTGAAGAGTGATGCTTTTTAGGGTGATGCAAAACATATTCTCTCCATCATTACTTCAATATTCAAAGTGATTAGATATGGGGATGCCAATGCACCTAGCCTTGGAGAGGTGTATGAGTGCATTGATACTGTGCTTGACCAAATGAAGGTTGTGTGACAGGACCCCACATTGCAATTCCACAATGAACATATCTCACCAATCATTCATCACAAATGGGAGAAACTCAACAGTCCATTGCACATGGCTACCTATGCATTCAAAATGAAGTGGTACATATAAAGGCCTAGTAAAATTACACCTATATAAGATGTTGAGGTGAAGGTAGGATTCATAAGGGCTTTCCGAAAAATGTATGATTCTATAGAGGCCAACATCATTCATAGTGAGTGGACAAAACTTACAACTCTTAGGGACAATTCTAAGGAGAACAAGATAGATAGAGAGACTATGCACACGAGGACCCAACTTTGTCGTGGACTATGTATGAGCCCACTTCTTTGACTACCACTCCAGCCATTCATTTGCTATTCCAAGTTTTTGGTTCTTCTACTATTGAGAGGAACTAGTCTACTTATAGCTTCATCCACTCCATTAAGAGGAACAGGCTTACCTCTACAAGGGCAGAGAACTGTCTCATTGACCACAACACACTTACATACAAGCAAAGTCTAGAGTCGTTATGGGATGTATAGCTAGAGGAGCCAACACAAGTCAATCATGATACTTTGAGTGAACTGAAGTGTGTTGTGAATTAATTGTTGGTGGTGTAAGAGTTGACTTGAATCAGTGATTTAAATTTTGAAGTAAGACAGGTTATAAACCCTAGGGTCATCTAAGGTCCTTACAATGCTATCAATGCAAGCAGTCCTACCAACCTGTTGGGTGATTTTTGTACATGCAGTTAAGTCAAAGAAACCAAAGAACCTTAGAGAGAGACAGGAAGAAAATAGAAGCAACCACACCAAAAAACAACAACGAAATTGGAGGCAGAGTTAAGAAGAAAATGACTGAACAATCTGATGATTTGAAGAATTACTTGCAAAGGCAAGAACAAATAACACAAATGCTAGTGTAGATGATGTAAAACTTAACTAACACAGTCACTCACAGCAGATCTACATCAAACAACGCTGAAGGAAGTAATTCAAATCAATTTGGGGCTGGAAATCATATTAATAATAGCAGAACCCCAACTAGATCAACCCTCGGACCCTTCCAGCCCACCTTTTTTCCTAGTGTGGAAACACCATAGGAAGAAGAAGAGCAGAATCAAGCAGCATATGATTTCACTGCCATTGCAGATGAGCATATGAGACTTGATCCAATCACCAGAAGGGAGATTTCATTTGAACAATACAATAATGTTAGATCAAAAAGTGGATCAAGGAGTGACAAGAGGCAACCTATGCAGCAGTTTAATAGAGATCTACAACACAAAGTAAGTAAATTGGCACTTTCTACATTTGATGGCTTCGGAAATGTTACTGCACATGCTTGGATGGCTTCGGAAATGTTACTGCACGCGCTTGGGTTCAAAAATTACATACATACTGTTCACACAACCCTATGGTTGAAGATGAAGCAATCAAGTTTTCCATTCTACATTTGGAGGGAGTGGCTCATGAGTGGTGGCATCTTGGTCTTATAACATAAGGGTTTAACCTTATTGCGACATATGTTGATTTCACACAAAAACTCATAGACAAATTCAATAGAAAACATTTGGAAGTGTGTTTCATCGAGTCGACATGTTTGAGGCAACATGGTTTGATGGAGGATTATGTCACAGAATTTCAAAAACTTTCAGTCATGGTCCCAGATGTGACGAATAAAAGATTTATGTTTTTGTTCATTGAGGGATTATCAAAGTCATTTTGCAGTTTGGTGAGGGCTTTTGAGCTAATGACCTTGGAGGATGTTATTCGAAGAGCCTTAAACCAAGAAGACTTCGTGGTGAAGAATAAATCTTTCCCAAGAGCGCACCAACAAGGCAGCAGAGGAAGCCATTTCATAAGAATGTTTCCCAATCTAAGACCTTGCCTCGAAAGCCTAGCAGGGTGGACAAATATAAAAAATGAGCTACGGAGGAAAAAACTATGTTTCACTTGTAGGGAGCCTTGGGTACCCAGTCACAAGTGTTTGGGGAAAGGCCAAATCCACTAAATAGTGGTAGTTTTTGATGTTGATTTGGAGGTAGAAGAAATTGAGCTCGAGGATGTTACAAATGAGGTTGAGCACAAGGAGAAAATAGAGGGAGAGCATTTCGATGGCACTCTTGTAGTACTTTCAAGACCACCTAGATATTATTCCTTCCATATTAGAGGAGTCCTACAAGGACAAAGGGTGACAATTTTGATAGACAATGGAGCCACCCACAATTTCATTGATGAGGGATTGCTGACTAAGATGGGCCTAAGGACAAAAAACTTTGAGGGATTTAATGTAATAGTAGTGGATGGGTATACCATTCCATGCAATCGCAGGATTCAACAGTTGGAGTTGACTCTAGGACACAAGATGCAAGATGACTTCTATATGATTGGCATTGGTAAGACAGAATTGGATTCGAGGTACAATGGTTGCACTCACTTGATGAGTACACACAAAATTTTCAAACCATGAAGTTGAAATTCAAGTCTAATGGGAAGGAGGTAGTTCTTTGTGGCCTTTCCAATAGGGGTCCTATGATGGTTTCGGCTAAGAGGATGGAGAGAGCTTTTCATACTATGAGGATGTGTATCGAGTATAGTGCCCTCAACAAAAAGACAATCAAGAATCGCTACCCCATACCAAAGATCGATGAGTTGATAGATAAGCTTCATGGTGCAAGGTACTTCTTCAAGATTGACTTACGATCAGGGTATCATCAGATAAAGGTTCAAGATGAGGATGTGCACAAGACAACCTTCAGATGTCACTATGGGCACTACAAGGTCTTGGTCATGCCATTTAGGTTGACCAATGCACCCACCACCTTTCAATCATGCATGAATCAGGTATTTATTTTGCAACTGAGGAAATTTGTGTTGGTCTTCTGTGATGACATCTTGATTTTCAGTAAAACATGGGAGGATCACTTGAGGCACATAGATGAAGTGCTTGGCATACTTGAGCAATGTTCATTCCAGGCCAAGGCATCCAAATGTGAGTTTGGTTTGATGAAATATTATACTTGGGGTTCAAGATTAGTGCCCAAGGGGTTAGCGTGGATGAGGAAAAAGTCAAGGCAATACAGGACTAGGCTAGACCAAGGAATCTGACACATTTGAGGGGATTTGTGAAACTATGTAGCTACTTTTGAAGATTTGTAAAAGGTTTTTCACAACTTGCAGCCCCATTGACAAATTTGACGAAAAAAAGGGCTTTCTCCTGGAGCCTTCAGCACAAAGATCTTTTAAGAAGCTCAAGGAGGTAATGAGTTCATGTCCTGTTTTGGCTATTCCTAATTTCTCACTTCCCTTTGTTCTAGAATGTGATACTTCAAGAGAGGGGATTGGAGCAATGTTGATGCATAATAGACACTCCATAGAGTAGAAAGCTCAAGGAGATAGAAAGGAGCTTTTTTATTTATGACAAGGAGATGTTAGCCAAATTCAAGCACTACTTGGTTTGTAGAAAGTTTGTGGTGAAAATGAATCATAATAGCTTGAAATTCCTCCTCATTCAAAAGGAAGGATTTGAATGATTGACAGCAAAAATGGGTGAGTAAGTTACAAGCTAATGATTTTGACATTGAGTATGTTAAGGGAAAGAACAATGTTGTGGTTGACGCACTATCTAGGAAGCCTTATTTTTGCTCTATGATTGATATATCTGCAAATTACAAGGTATTGTTGAAGATGCCAAAAACACATTTTCTACTGACATTTTGGATGGGAAGTTACAAGATGACAGGTACAAAGTGGTTGATGAGCTCATCCTATACAAGGATAGGGTGTACCTTGTACCAAAATCAAAGGTTAAGGAAGAATCTTAAGAGCATGTCATGACACACCACTTATTAGAACTCGCGTCTATTCCTTTGTTAATGCAACTCTATTTGTATTTAGTTATGTTTAATCACATCTCTCTGATTATTTTGTTTTCTATCAGTTATATCTATAATCACGACTCTGTGATTATCGGATCTCTATTATTGTATTTAGTTACTCTTTGATGTAAATACAATTATTCGATTATTAAGAATCTCTCTGCTCTGCATCTGTAATATGGTATCAAAGCGGGCGATCGATCTAGCATTTTTCTGAATTTTCTTGCCTCAGAATTTTTCGAGGTTGTGAGTTTGTGTTTGAGAATACTCTGTGGTTGCGTCGGGTGATTGAGTTGCTCATTTTTGGGCGTGTCTTTCCTATCCCCGAGCGTGTGTTCTTTGTTCGCGTGAATTCCTTGGCATCGATCGATTGTCTTCCCGTGCGTATCTACCTAGAGTATTCATGCACGTGTATCTGAAGTATTTGTGCTTTGCAATTGTCTTCACGCATTCCTGTGATCGTGTGTCTCTATTTCTTGCTTGATCGTGCATGAAGGCATTCCAGTGATTGTGAAGTCGTCTCTTTCTATTGCCGTGTTTGTGTGATAGTCTGGAATATCGTGCGGGTATTTCATTCCCGTCTAGTGCCAGTGCATACTCTTTTTTGTGCGCTTTGAAGATTTCGCTTCTGGAGTATATGCGTTTTCTCCTCACACGTCGGGCTTCATCGTGTCTGTGCGTCGGGCTTCATAGTGTTTGTGCGCTATTTGTTGTGTGCGACCTTCCCCATGCCCGTCAACTCTATTTGTCATCACATGTAAAGGAGGATCAATCATTGGCGTTAGAATTATTTTTCTTCCCGTGATCGGTATTTTTCTCTCTGCGCGTGTCCATTTCTGGTGATTGTGTGTCTTCATCTGCACAGGATTTTTCTGTGTGTGGTCCGCTGCTTTTGGTATTTGTATTTTATGAAGTATTTGTCTTCTTTGAAATAGCTTTGTCTTTTTCGGAAATTTTGTCTTTTTCGGCTGAGTAGCGCTGGTGGGCCCAGTCCTGTTTTTCTCTGTTGCTTGTACCACAGGATTTCTGCATATTTTCCAACTGCTAGTGCCTTGAAATCTGTGTTCAGGATTTCTTCTTGGATTCAGGGTGTGTTATCTCGAATTTTGTGTTGTCTATCTACTTGAGTCAACTTCCTTTTTCATGCCTCGAAAAGCGTGAAGCATGGCCACTTTAACCAACATCATGTTGGACAACAGTCAGAAGTTCAACGGTTGCAACTACAACACATGGAAGCAGTGTTTGATGACGATATTTGAGTATCAATGTCTTGACCAGATTGTTCTGGGCACCATGATACGACCTGTCATAGTTGATAAGGATCGGGTGAAGTTTGATGAGCAGAATCGGGAAGCCGTTATTCTCATCAAGTTATCAGTCACTAATGACCAATTACCTCAGGTTCCTTCAAGTAAATCGGCGAAGGAGATTTGGGATCTTCTGAAAGATCTTCATGAGACTTCCAACAAGAGTCGTGCGTTCTTTCTGAAGAACATGTTGCTTTCCATCATCATGGATGAGAATACACCTCTGCAAGCACACTTGACCAGGATCAAGGACATTCGAGATCAGCTCGAGGCTATTGGTCGGAAGATGGAGGAAGAAGATATGGTGGTGATCACTCTGAAGAGTTTACCACATCCGTATCAGCACTTTATTGAGATGCTCAACATTACAGCGACTAATGTTGACTTGACGTTTCCAGATCTCTGCAATAAATTTCTACAGCAGGATCGTTGGAAACAACAGTTTGGTACTAGTGCCACTTCATCCTCTTCAGTGCAGGCATTCCGTGCAAAGACATTTCAAAAGAATAAGGGCAAGCCTTCGTACTTTCAGCAACACAATCAGGGGCAATCTTCAGATTCTTCGAAGTAGAAGAATATTCAGTGCAACTATTGTCACAAGTTTGGCCATATGAAGAAGGATTTCCGGAAACGCTTGGCCTCTGAACAAGGCAAGCAAGGAGAGTCTAGACCGAAAGCACATGTGGCGGAGCACACTGAGCAGGAGTCTGCCTTATTTGCATTCATGGCAAAGCGTCCTACAGATCCTGTAAACACTTTTGCTTGGTACATTAACTCTGGTGCTTCACGCCATTTCACACATCGTCGGGATTGGTTCATTCAGTACACACCTTTCAGAGATTCAGTTATCTTTGGAGGAGGCGAAGAATATATTGTTGTCGGCAAGGGCAACATTCAGGTTCAGTCTGGTGGGAGAAATTTGATATTTCTCGATGTATACTTTGTACCTGGCATGGAGTTGAACTTACTTTCAGTGAGTCAGATTATGTCTCTCTCCTCAATTGGACATCGTCTTCAGTATGCATACATGCAGTATTGTTGACAAAGAGACGAAGACTACAGTCATTTAGGGACTTGAGGATCATGGTCTTTATAGACTTACTGATTCTGGTGATTCTCAAGAGCGCGCTCTAGTAGCCAGGAGCACTTCTATCAGCAATCTTTGGCATCAGCATTATGGGCACCTGAATATGAACTATCTCTCTCAGTTATCACAAGATGATCTCGTTGGTGGTCTACCTGTGATTCAGACTCAAACTCAAGGAGTTTGCGAGGCTTGTCAGGCTGGAAAGCAACATTAGACTCCTTTCTCCGATGGTGACTCATGGCGGGCTTCCAAGGTTTTACAGTTGGTCCATGTTGATGTATGTGGTTCAATGGACACGCCTTCCATCATTGGATCCAGGTATTTTTTGCTTTTTGTTGATGATTTCAGCAAAAAGATGTGGATGTATTTTTTGAAGCTTAAATCAGAGGTGTTTAGCATATTTCAGCAATTTAAGGCCTTGGTGGAGAAAGAGTTTGGTTCTTCTATTATTACTCGCAAGTTTGATAATGGAGGGGAATTTTGTTCCAAAGACTTCCCCACATTTTGTGCAACACATGGCCTAAAGTGCCAATTCACAACACCATACACCCCTCAACAGAATGGTGTAGTCATCCAGGTTACTACAAGACATACAAGCAAGTAATGGAACGTTTTTCATGGAAAGGGCTCAAAAATGATGTGCTAAAACATGTTAGGGAGTGTTTGATTTTCCAACAAAACAAAAAAAAACAAAACAGAGCATGTATTCCCATCTAGTTTGTTATAGCCACTACCCATTCCAAATCAAAAGTGGGAAAGTATCTCCATGGATTTCATCACGAGTCTCCCAAAGGTACAAGATATGGACTGTATCTATGTGGTTGCTGATAGACTCACTAAATATGCCCATTTTCATGCTATTTCTTCAGAATACAAGGCTCCACAAGTTGTTGATCTGTTCTTTAGAGAGATCCTTAGACTTCATGGGCTACCAAGGAACATTGTAAGTGACAAGGACATTAGGTTTATCAGCTTGTTTTAGCAAGAGCTTTTTCATTTGATAGGCACGGAATTGACCCTGAGCACTAGCTATCACCCTCAAACCGAAGGGCAAACAAAAATTGTCAACAAATGGATAGAAGGTTACTTGAGTAAGTATGCTATAGATAGCAAACAACATGTGTCAAATGGTTGCACCTTGGGGAGTATTGCTACAATTCTACTCATCACATGTCTATAGGTATGACTCGTTTCAAGGCACTCTAAGGTTATGATGTTGTTTCATTCATGGATTTTAAGGTATGATGATCGCCACCGAACTGAGAGGGTTTTTAAGGTGGGAGACATGTAATGTCCCCTATCCTAATTTTCCCTAGAATTCGCCTATAGATCACAAATGTCAACAAATTAGGGTTAGGGTTTCACCTTGTTAAATAAATATCTCTTAAATGAAGTAATCTTCGATTGGAATCCTGCATTCACCACATGAACAATATTCCCAAACATGCATATATACATTTGTTAGCATTAATCCATGGCAACACATTTATGACTTTAACTCGCTGAGTCTTTCTACTGAATCTTTTCCCAAAGCTCGCCGAGTTTTTGGCAAGTTTTTGCCAAATTACATAAAAATGCAAAAAACGCAAAAAAAAAATTGAAAAAGTTGCCAAGTTTTTGGCGAGTTTTCTCCAAGTTTTGTTGACTCGTCAATTTTGGGCTTGGCAAGTTTTTTGCCGAGTCGAGTTTTCCAACTATGATGCAACCTATAGTGAACTAGGAGTAATATGGTGGGTCCGCCCGAAGCCATATCCAAGCCTAAGAGGTCATATACCACAACTCTCCCCCTTGGCGACTTGTACCTACTTTCCCCAACCATGTCCCAACCTCAAAGCTCCCAAGCGGTCTTAGCGCTTCCACCCCTCCATGGCCCATCCTTTCCTTCAGATTGGGCGGACTATAAGTGGGATTTCCACCCCTCCATGGCCCATCCTTCTTAAGTTTTGAGCAAACTGTAAGTGGGATTTCCACCCCTCCATGGCTCATCACTTCCCTTAAGGATTGAGTGGACTGTAAGTGGGATTTCCACCCCTCCATGGCTCATCACTTACTTCAAGGATTGGGCAGACTGTAAGGGAAATGCATCGCTCTTCTCAAGCCCCTTCCCCCAATGGGGTTTACAAGCAGATTCAGACACTTGATATTATATTCGGTACTAGATATGAATCATATGTGAAGATGCTCTATCAACTACCAATTCAAGGCATTTAGAGCAGTATGCTAGAGAATAATGAAACTATGCATATATGGTATAACCTGAGGCTAAGTAACATAAGTATTATGAGAACAAGTATTCGATACATGAAATCAGACTGCCCCAGGAGTACTTAAACAGTGTAAACCCACCCACTTATCATGAGATAATCACTAATTATATAACCCGAAGTATGCACAGATAAGTGGTGATAATGAACAGATAACTAGGCTATGTAATTGAGCAATTATATTATCAGGAGCAGATGAATATATGAAACCATGTTATGTAATCAAGCAATATTATCAGGAGCAGAGATATTAAACCAGATCGCAGAAATATGTCCAAGCAATGATGAACAAATGATGAAATTATACATTCACGTCTGATTGCTAAGTGTTAAGGACGGGATACACCTGATATGGAGCGCTGCAGATTCTGAGTCGTCTTTTCGGATCTCTTTATCCCTTTTGTTTGCATCTTTTTGCTGATGTAGACCAAACTAATCTTCTTACCCAACACAATGCCTTTTGCTTTCGAAAGGTTATCCTTTAATATCATCGAATAGGCAAGGGGTATAACTCTTCATTGCATTCATTTACCAAGGGACATGATCTTTAATTACTAATCGTTGCAATTAAGAGTAATTAATTTATTTAATATTATCTCTTAGTTGAAATCGTCATTTTCCTTGGAGATGGTTGCTTCATGACTGGGCAAATATCCTTGGTGAAGTCATCCTTCTCTCATATCTGCTATCGTCCTTCCTCCATCTGCACAGCATCCCTGCTGCTCCATGCCTTCAAATCTTCTGCCTCTCACTTGTATCCTTTTCACCACGGTTTTTACAAACTAAGATATCTGTCTTGCGTCACCCTCAATATACAAATTCTAAACCGTGCTTTCTTCTGCTTCTTACTTCTAATTTTTTTTAATTTTTTTTTCAATGTCATTTCAGGGACATGACAAGACATGGTATTCTTGAGGTAATCTACAGTAGTCTTTAGATCTGAGATCACTTGGTACTTTGCTGCTGCAGAGTGCAAGGCCTTAGATCTAGAGTGATAGTGTTGATACTTGATAGTCCTTGATGTTGAATGATTAGGTCTGCTGCTGTTAGCTGTCACACTAGGGCTTCAACAATATAACACAAAGTGCCAATTCTTATTCATTTGAAAAATGAAGAAGTGAAACCCAATTCTTATTCATTTGGAAATATAATACAAAGTACACATTTAACAACATGAAATGACTATTTGGTTCATCTTAAAAATAATTGTTCAGCTTCTAATGCATCTAGATAAGAATAATATAAAATATTATTATACACATTTAATGTCTACATCTAGGATTATGAATGATGATGTTACAAGTTACAACAACATATTTCATTCATCTTCTACATAGTTGTAAGGTCTTCTTTTATACTAATGTGCTGTATATGGAAGTATGTTCATTGATAAGTCCATATGTTACTCTACATAGTTGGATGGGCTTCTCTTATAAACATTTGCTGTCTATAACAGAAATCTCATTGTTCCAAAGTTATCACTTACATGGCCATACATCAAAGAAATTCTCAATGTGAAATTGAGGACTACATATGTTAATTTAAACTCTACATCATAGAGTCATCTTTCAATATGCATGGGTGCTGCATATGACAGTAAAGCCATTGTTCTTTCCTTCAGAATATGTTCAAAAAGAAAAATCATATCATCTGCTGTTGGAATCTTTAAGACAATCTCAAAATAACCAAGAAAGCCATGAACATTACGAGAAAAGATCGATGCTATCAGTGCTTATCAATGCTCCATTTATTGCCATCAAACATTTTCCTGGAGGCACCATTCGCTGATTGGCAGTGATTTCATCTTTGATAGATTGATTAAGCTGCAAAATACAAAAAAAAAAATTCTCTTAAAGTTCCCTTACAATATATTTCCTTACAATTTCATCACAAAATATAAAATAATTCCCAAAACATTTGAATACAGATATCATTCTTTTAAAAGGAATCCATCGACATGCATTGTTCTCAAACAAAGCACACCTTCATGCGTGACAAAGAAGAAACAAGATTTGGAAAGTTTTGGTTGATTTCTTGCATGGTATGTAATGGGTCTGAAGCCTGAACGATTCTCTGTGCTGTTTGATATCCTAGATCTGCAAAAAGTGAACAAACACATCCAAAGTGAAGTGAAATTATATCAATGCCCTGAAATAACCATTATAGGTCAATTTAAAGCCACCAAAGATACTAGGAAGGATGCAAAAAGAACCCATAATGAAAGATAAGGAAAAAAATTTAACAAAGAAACAGTGATGACTCAACTATGAAATAATTCTGATGTACCTGATGCCTCAAAAATTATTCTGAATAAAGCATATTTTAATTCATATAAGATTGTTACCTTTCAGTTCCCATACTTCAAGGGTATCCGACACTGTGGATGAGAGCAGATAATCACGAAAGGCCATCACATCTGCTGCTAGCTCAGGTTTGCGTTCCTGCAAAATGTCAAATAAGATCAATTATGTGTGTAGGATTTAAAATGAAAGATCATATACAATAAATCTGTACAGTGACCATATCATATTAACCTACAGAATACACACCAAAAGCTTGGAGAATATAAATCCTCTAACTTCTTGGCTGAGTTCCTCCGTTCTAGGATCTTCCAAGATTACTCCTATGTGACAAAGATGTCTATTAGCAATGATTTTTACCAGGAGCATATTATCAGAATACTGAACAATACTCCACAAAACTATAATTCTAATACATTTGCAACTTTATCTAATATTAATTTCCAAATACTATGCTTATGTAAGTTATGAACTCAAAAATCATATATAAACCTTTCTTCACTTCACTATCATCAATGGCTTTGTATTCCATGTTCTTCAAAGCAAGTTCCACACCATAGCCACCCAGATTCAATGTATTCCCTGTTCCTATAGCAGAACAGTACTCAGCTTTTGATTCACATCCAGAAGGTATCACAGGTCGAACAATATATTGCACTTCACCCTGCAGTGAAAACAACACAAACATTAGAGGTCGGAAAAGATGGTTCAGTAGGATTTTGGAAATCAGCTACAAAAGCTCAAGAATTTCTGCCAGAACAAAAAGATCCACCAATAAGTCAAAAGGCCAGATTTAATACTTGTCAAACAATTGAACACAATGCTAACCAAAAAACTAACAAAATGAATGAAATTTAAATACAAATATTTTCTTGATGGATTATGGCGCCTGCTGTTACTACTGATACTTTTGGGTTTATGGATGGAGCTTCCTGTACAGGGAGACCATCTCCTATCTCCAATGCTTTTGCTATGTCTGTTTTCCAGGCATTATTGTTTTCTTTGAATTGGTTGATGCTTGTGCCACTGTGTAGGCCAGGTTACAGGGGTTTTCAGTCAACTTCCCCCAATGTGGATGCAATGAAGGGAGTTTTGAAACCTGTGGGTGTCATGCCCCCAACATAAATCACAAACCCCCTCTAAGGAGATTGCGGCATTGTCAAGATCGCAGCCTTAATAAATAGCAATCCTAGTAAAGAGATCGATCATGGTTAAAAGGATATTGATAATAGCGATTCCAAAAAGGCATTTAATTAAATAAAATTAAGAGTTTTGGGGCAGCGGAAATTATAAGAGCTCTATTGGAATCAATATTATTTTTAGCAAGAATATTATTTGGATATATGGATATATATGTGTGTGTGTGTGTGTGTGTGTGTGTGTGTGTGTGCAATAGTGATACTTGCAGAAATTATTGATCATTGTGGGTAACCTAGATGCTTCCTTTGTTATAAATATGCATAATAATAGATTCATATGCTAGTCCATTTTGAATTTAGGAGAAATGGATTGCAAAGAGGAAGGACAGCCAGATTCCGGGTTCACGAGAGATGAAGGACGACTGTAGTCGGCAGTGAGTCAATGTAGTCGGCCGAGAGTGTACTTGGTCAGTTGTGAGCCATAAGTAAATAAGACATTAGTTAATATTAATAATCCATGTACTTACGTTATGTACGGGTCATGTTAGTTAGTTGTCTCGAGAACAGTTCCTGATGAAGTAATTAGTTATAATGAAGGGATGCGACGGTTGGTACCTTAACCACCGCCAGCGTACTATATGTACTTGAATCATGTAGTCGGGAAGGGGGATGGATCTACTATGCTATGCTATGTTCTGTCTAGAGACATTATGATGTAATTGTCGAATACTGAATAAAGAAATATATCTATGTTTTGTGCGATTGCCATGTGATTATTATATGTTAATGTTATTTTGTATCTTTGTTTACTCCATACGTCATTGTACCCGTAGCGAGTAAACATTTGGCACCGTTGCCTAAGCGAATCTGGTAACCACCCAAACGAGAAAATGGCGTTGTGATGGGGCAGCCGACCGAAGGGCCAGTACAAGCAAACGAGGATCGTGAAGATGCTCTGACGGAAGACCTCCACAGTCTGTGGGAAATCTCGTTAAAGGACCACGTACGGAGGGAGGCTCTCAGGCAAGAGATCCCTCAGGCGGTCATTTGGGATAGATTGCACATCAACGAAGAGGTCGACCATCTTCTTACCAGACTGATAGCACGCCACTACATTATCTTACCGGATCTTTGGGCGGAAGAGGATCAAGAACGTCGAAGGCAACAAATCTTGCAGCGGTACGAAGAACGAACCAAACAGGAAGAGGAGGAACGAGACACTAGCCGGAGACGTACCCCTGGCAACCAACAATGATCGCGTGAAAGACCTATAATGCCCGTAGGCCAAACAAGGACAAGAACCGAATACCATTCGAGCACGAAGCGGAGGAGGAAAGAATTTGGCAATCATTGACAGTACAAGAGCAAGAAAACCGGCGGCAAAGATTAAGTAGAGCACATCAGAGTTTTGTGGAAGGGAGGGACAAGGAACCCTTCATCACCCCGTACATAGAAAAATATAAAAACCGAGAAAATGAAGATGAATTGAACGGAGAACTTGAGAATAGCATCCAACGCATTCAGGAGTTGTCCATATCGGACGACGACGAAGGGCTAAGGACAGGGAGATCTGAGCCCAAGACCCCTTGGCAGAGGGAGCACCGAAGTGGGACCCGGGAAACTCAAGGTGTAGAGGACGATGACGAAGGACGAGAAAGTGACTCGTACGTGGCTGAGAGTGCAAGTGACGCACCGGAACGTAACAAGGAAACCAATCCAGTCAGGTCCAATATACAAAGAGGACAACGGGGAAGGATGGTGACTCCAGAACGGCAACAGTTGTCGAAGTTTACGAGGAAAGGGTCAGAGGATCCAGTTCGACATTGCAAAACATGCGAGACAATCTGGATAGCAAGTGGAGAAGATGACCCGGATCATTGGTTGAAAGCCTTTCCGGCGACACTCAGAGATAGTGCCATCAACAAGTACTCAGAGTTAGACCAAGCACAGAAAGCTACATGTAGATTACTCAAGAAGGCCTTTCAGGACGAATTCAAACTCCTGAGGGATGACAGTGAGATTGTAGCAGAAATCTACAGTACGAAGCAAGGAAAACATGAGAATGTGCGCACATACAATCGGCGACTCAAAGACTTGTTGGGAAAATTGGAGGTTCAACCGGCCGATGGGCTAAAGAAGCGATGGTTCATTGAAGGCTTGCTTCCGTCGCTGAGGAAGAAGATGAAAGTCATGCCTCTGTCATCGTACGCTAAAGCATACAATCGGGTGATGGATATAGAAAGCGAAAACAAAACATCCTCCCGAAGGAAAAAGAAGACAGACGACGAGGAGAGTACGAACAACAACGACGGTGAATCCAAGACCGTACAAGCACTCAGGAAAGATATGATGCGAATGATGAAAGAATTGAAGGCCGACAAAGAGAGTACGAGGGAAGCACGAGAACTATGGTGTACAGACTGTAATGGGGAAGGTCACACGAAGGCAAACTGTCCGAAGAAGTTATTCTGCGATATCTGCCAAGTGATGGGACATTCTGTCAAGGAATGCCCATACAATTTAAAAGCCAAAAGTGCACAAGTACTCTTCGCTCAAGGAGAACCGTCGACACCGCCGAACACACCACCGAGGCCCCAGTACAATAGCAATGCATCCCCTAGAGCTTACCGAAGCAACAGGAGTCTGAGGAACAGAATACAGTACGACGGTAAAGGACGACCCATGATCCAATGCCGAAAGTGCAACGAATGGGGTCACTTCGCCAAGGACTGCTAGAACGGCCAAGGTTCGGGAGGAAGATTGTGTAAGTGGTGTGGACCAGGCGACCATGAAGATAGTGAATGCCCCAAGAAAAGGGTATCCATATGCTGGAAGTAGAAGAACAAGAGGTACTGGCGATCACCAGAGCACAAGCAAAGAAGGCAACCTACCCAAATCCACGTACGGAAAAACAAATGATGAAGGAAGCAAAAGCCGAAGTGGAACTGGCTATGGCGAAGGAGAACAAAATATCTCTGGAGAAGCCAGAGACCTCTTGGCGGTCGGAGGCGGAAACCAACATCGTATGGCAGGCACTGCAGACCGCCATACTGATCAAAGTAACTGACCTTCTCCAGACGTTGCCGAAGTTGGGACTGGCAATGACAAACATCCTTGGGGATGTCAAGCAATCGCGAGTGGAGGACCGAAGGCAAGAATTAGTACCAGATTCACCACCGTACGGTGAACAAACCATTGATCCCGTACTACTCACGGCGAACATTGGGAAGATACCGACGGTTGTGCAGATGGAGATCGGAGGGAATATCTTGACAAATACTATCGTCGACGGAGGATCAAGAGTCAACGTACTGCCCGAAGACACATGGAAGAGCCTGGGGAAGCCTACACTCTGGCCACCGACATTCCAACTCATCGGTGCCGATTAGCATGGTATCAAGCCGTTGGGGACGCTAATGGCACAGAAGGTGATGATCGGGACACAACAGTTTTTGCTAAATTTTGTCGTCATCCCATTACAGAGGAAAGCGTATGATGCACTACTTGGGAGAGGATGGCTGATAGCTAGCAAGGCAAATCATAATTGGAAGAGAAACACACTCTCAATCGAGAACAATGGGCACAAGTACATCATCGACTTGAAGAACCAGGCTGTGAGCAAAGAATTGGCTTCCTCCGGATCAAAATCGGACAGAGGGGAATCAGATGTTGACGAAGGAAGGAAGATGATGGAACCAAACGCCAAGGGCGTACTGTAACTTGAGAGTTATTCGGAGGATGAGACAAGCTCACTGAATGGCTTATTTCATTGGCAGATGGAAGACTATGAAGTGTTCCACCGAGAGTGTAACATGCTACAGATCGGGGAAATCAAGGAAGAAGAGAAACAAGGCATGTCCAGCCAGACACTTTTGGCCGAGTATGTAGAGTACAAAGAAAGAATATCAAAACCGGGTGATACACCAGCCCACAAATCCGAACAGGTACGAGATAGAAAAATTGTGTTGGAGCCAAAAAAAGGGAAAAATAAAGTAGAGGAATTAAAAAATGCAGAGTGAAGAAGAGAGACGGAGGAGAGGGAGAAATTGGTACGCCAAAAGTAGAAGACAAGTTCGTACGGAGCTCATACAACAAACAAGAGCCATAGGTTCGTACGCCACAATGAGGAGAAAACCGTGCGCCAAAAACAGGAAGTCGTACGCCAAGAGTCAGTACGTCCAATACACAAGGAGTTTGTACGGCCAATACAAAAATCCGTACGACTAATACAAAAATCCGTACGCTTGAGAGAAGGGATCCATACGTTGGAGGAAGGAAACCGTACAACAAAACAGGTATCTCGTACGAAGCTGTGAGCAAGTAGCCGTACGGCTCAATCAAGAGGAGTTCGTACGGGCAAAGGTGAAGAGGGTCATATGCTTGAGCTAGGAAAAGTCCGTACGGGGTGGAGAGGAGACCGTACGGCAAAACCAAAAGAAGCCAGTACATTGTGGGAAGGAGGTCGTACGGCAAAACAAGCAGTCTGTACGCTATGAGCAAAAATTCGTACGGAGAAGGAAAGAGGGAGTCGTATGCCAGGAGACAAAACATGTATGACAACTAGGAGAGAACTCAAAACGAAAGTCCGTACGGGCTAATTCATTCGCCGTACATTGGAAGGAGAGGGATGTCGTACAAAGGATTGAGGATGCTGTATGGGTGGCACAGAGAAAGAGTGTCGTACGACTAGGAGGTTGCACCGTACGTTGGAAGTTGAAAGAGGTCGTACGGAAAAATCAAGAGGAACCCATATGCCGTGGGAAGGAGACCGTACGATAGAACAAGGAGTTTGTACGTTGTGCAACTAGGAAGTCCGTACGTTGGGCAAGTAGGAAGTCCATACAACTAAAACAAAAGGAGTCTGTGCGAGTGAATGTGAAGAAGGTCGTACGGCTAAAACAAAGGAAATTCGTACGAGTGAAGGTAAAAAAGGTCGTACAGCTGAAACAAAAGAAATATGTACGAGTGAAGATGAAGGGCGTACGAGAGAACCTCATAGAGAGTACGACAGAGAGCATCACCCGTCAATTAAACAGTGCAAAATCTCTAATTTTTGGTTGTATCAGCATTGGCTAGTGTCTCTTGGAAATTCATGAAAATGAGGCGCCGAATGGAATTCTGTGTGGTTTCAGAAGTGTTAAATTGGTCTTGGCGGCGGGGCTGTGCAAAATCTCTAATTTTTGGTTGTATCAGCATTGGCTAGTGTCTCTTGGAAATTCATGAAAATGAGGCGCCGAATGGAATTCTGTGTGGTTTCAGAAGTGTTAAATTGGTCTTTGTACCCGACAGGGAGCGTGTCAGGGGTGCTGCCCCCGGACCCCTCGAGGGGCGCTGCCCCAAATCCCCCGCGAGGGGCGCTAGCCCTCAACCCCGCTGGGGGCAGCGCACCTTGACCCCACTGGAGGCATTGCCCCCAAACCCCCATCATATTTATTGGAATTGCCAAATTGCAATGCCACCAGCCATCACAGTACAGGAGCGGTTGGCTGCTGAGCAAACGAGAGTTGCAGCTCTCAAGGAGAAGTTGGCAGAGAGAGATGGAGTATTGGGTGACAATTAGTTGGCAAAGAAAGATCAGTTGGCATTCTTGGTTTTCAGTTGTCTGGAAGATGACTACTTCTTGGGGGGGATGATGTAGTCGATCGAGAGTGTACTTGGTCGGTTGTGAGCCATAGTAAATAAGACATTAGTTAATATTAATAATCCATGTACTTATGTTATGTACGGGTCATGTTAGTTGTCTCGGGAACAATTCCTAATGAAGTAATTAGTTATAATGAAGGGACGCGACGATTGGTACCTTAACCACCGCCAGCGTACTATATGTACTTGAGTCATGTAGTCGGGAAGGGGGATGGATCTACTATGCTATGCTATGTTCTGTCTGGAGACATTATGATGTAATTGACGAATACTGAATAAAGAAATATATCTATGTTTTGTGCGATTGCCATGTGATTATTATATGTTGTTAATGTTATTTTGTATCTTCGTTTACTCTATACGTCATTGTACCTGTAGTGAGTAAACAATGACCAGCCTTCATGCTCTTACCAAGCACGCCACCCAAAGATGGAATGGACGACCAACCTTCCATGCTCATGGGTTGGGGGGTGAAATGGACCAGAAATCCTTTTGTGCTTCCGGACTTGATCAAGGAGGACCGCCAACCTCCAAGGTGAACTGAGGAATGGAAGGACGACCCACCTTCCATGCTCTCGCAATACAAGGCTGACCAACCTTGAGACTATTATAATATACTTTGGAACGGCTATTGCTTTAATTCGATTTCAATATGAATAATGTTTGTGATATATTTAAGCCGACTAGTGTTTAGTAAAAATAGATGTTATCATGGCTTATGATTCAACGTCAAATTCCAATGACTCATATTGTGTGCATGACCTAAACTAGGATTTATCTTATAAAGGGCATTTCAATTGGTAAATTTATACTCTTAAATGTATTACATTTCTTATATTAATTCGAATTGTGGTTTTAGGGGGAAAAATTAGGAATATCCCAAAAGGGGACATTACAACGGGCACCACTCCTCCACAAAGTAACGATGTCTTTGCTGCTACAGTTTCCTCATTGGATCTCTAGGCTTCAAGTTGTCCCTTGTCAGGTACTGAAATGAGGAGGCCTATTCGAAAACAAAAGCCTCAGTTTTCTCAATAGATAACATATAAATAAGATAATATCTCGTTATTCTTGCATCAAGAGGTGGAAGAGGAGGTTGAACAATATACGAGATTAGGTTTAGTATGTCAATTTAGCATCTTTGGCCAAGCCTGGCTCAACTGCATGCCTAGCTTCCAATTCTTATAAAACCTTGTTGCATGAAGACCCAATTTGAGTCATATGTTCAAGAATGTTTATTGTAGTTTGTAGCTTGTAGCTATAGGCAAGTTCTTTTGGAAGTAGGTCCATGGCATTGGGGATCAGCCCTACTGTGTATGAAACCATGGTTTCCAAAGTTTGTTCTTTCTTCTAAGACATTTTCTCTAGCCCTTATTTGAAATAGAATGTAGAATCTTCCACTTTAGTTTTGGCATTCTTGTAGCTTGACTGCTATTGGAAATGACTTAAGAAGTTTCATTTCTATTGCCCTAGAAACTAATTCACGCTTCCATACAACCTTTGCTCAAATGCTTGTTGAACTAGACCTGTCTGGTGTTCTTAAGAAGGCATCAAGTTGTAGATTGGGGACCACATACGGCAGCAACCTCTAGACTAGGAAAACATTGCTTTCCATTCTAGATCATGCTTTGCCTATAGACATTTGGGTTTTAGTAACTCTCCTTTGTTGAAGCCTCCTCATCTAGCGGTTCTTGCTAATATTTATTAGGTTCATCCAAAATCCTCCTCATCATTAGTTGAACAAACAAATCACGTTTAATCAACTAACTAATCATTTGCACATTCTTCCACCACTTTGTTTAAAACAAACAAAGTCAACTTTGCACAAGGCTCCAAAAGGTACCTTTTTCAATCCTCACCCTCCATCAAAAGTAAGAAACTCTCCACCCTTCATCCTTTTTCAATATTTTCCCTAATCATGTTCACCAATCAAAAGATATCACTTCTAGGCTTCTCATTCTCTCTTGCAAATGGATCAACCCCCTACCTCCGTTGCACAAGATTAAATAATACCTATCCATCATCCTCATCTCAAACCTATACATCTCCCATTCCTCAAGCCATTTCTAAGAGTTGGAATTGGATACAAAGCAAGGCCATGCTGCCAGAGTGACTAATTACATTAACTCTCAATAACAGCAAGCATCTTGAGCATATCCCATAAGCATCAAGGTTTGTATTGGTGAGAATCTTGCTTCCATTTCACCATTTGAATGTATTTCTTAGCTCAATCAGAGGTGTTATAGGCTTGGAATTAGGTTCTTTAGTTTGCATTGCATTAGTTTCTTTTTGTTACCAATCTTAGCATCCACAAGTAGTACAAATTGTAAGCTTTGGTATGAACTGCAGATAGACACACATATTTGCAGATATGACTTTCTTTATTTACTCCTCACCCATTGTGAACCACCTGTTGGTAGATGGTCAGCACTCACCTCGGGATTCGTGACATGGCTTAACCGCCTCCCGTGGATCCGTTAACTCTGACAGTTGTATCGGGCATTAACAGGTCGATCTTTTGGTGCAATGGCAACTGTGTTTCCAACAATTGGTATCAGAGCCAAAGGTGTCGAGTTCGAATCCCCTCGAGTAACGCTGAGGGGGAGTTTGTTGGCAGATAGTCAGTGCTCCCCTTGGAATTCGTGACATGGCTTGACCGCCTCCCGTGGATCCGTTAACTCTCACAGTTGTATCAGGCATTAATAGGTCGATCTTTTGGTGCAACAGCAACTGTGTTTCCAACACTACCGGGGCCTACGCATTCTTCATTCTATTCAATATAGATGCTTCAAGTCATCAAGGGAGGAGAGGTGCAGGAATAGAGGTAAGGTTGGGGGAAGAGGGGGGATATTTTAGTCTTCACATCATTAAGTTGTAGTTCTCTATGAACCTCTTATAGAGACTCCAAAATACTTCATTAACATCCCAAGTTCTATGCAACAAAATCTTGGGTGGGGATAGGGGATGCGTATTTTAGTCTTTACATCAGAGTTATGGTGCCTCTAAATCTCTTATATAAAATGTGCTAGTCAATTTTTTCTTGGAACTTTCACAACACAACCAGCACTAAGCCAACTAATTAGTGTTAGCTCTCCAAAATAATAACCAAACTAAAAACACTCAACACCAAGAATGTGCCTTACAACCCAATGTGGGCGAGGGGCTAGCATATGGTGGAGGTAAATGCTCAATAACTAAATGTAAATTGCAGCTGAAAGTAAAGAGGCGGTGAACCAGCCATGAAAGATTTCCGCACTTCCACTAATTCAGTGGGGGGAAGAGATTACAAAACAAACTAATTCATCCGCTGCAGAAGGGCATCCACTTGTGAGTGGGAATTCACCACTTTTCAGTGGGTACAAATGAGAGATTATTAAGTTCTTTTTCCACACTGGCGGTAAACCATCCAGGGGTTACAAATGTAAGAAATTGAGCACAAGTAAGCAGTAAAGAATGACTGAAAAAGTACTACTGTTATCAGTCTTACAATGTAAAGAACTACTGCAAATTACAAGTGATTACAATTAGAATTGAAAAACAAGAAATAGATGATCTCCCACTCTAGAATCTCTCAAATATTGAAGTAATGAACTGAAATCAAAGATTGAAATGAATCTGATATAAAATCTGCAAATTGAAAGTTTGAACTAGCAAAAAACAACTCACCAAAAATGACAAATCTCTTACCACACTTCAAAAACTCGAACCAAACTGAAAGTGCTTCACTTCAAGAGCTAGGCGACCGTGAAACTATCAGTTTCCAACCTTCAAACTCAACAAAAACAACCAGCACAATTTCCAAGGCAATAAATGAATGGTACGACCCTAGGAGAGGGTCGACCTCACTTATTAAATCAGCCACTTCATAATAAATTCTGAAATTGTATCCAAAGGGCTGCCTCAAGCATACTAATTGAAAGAATCAATACCCATATGCAAATAAAAATCACCCTTGAAGCTGTATACAAATTTGACTTTCAGCCATGAGTGAACCAGCAACACCAAAATCTGATAAACTCCAAAATTCTTCAACTATTAAGCTCAATCTACTAGTCTGGATGAGAACCAGCCTGGGAAACCAACTAGGTGTTATGTTTCAAACAAGAAATTGGACTAGAACTAGGAGGTAAGCATTCCTCGAAATGAAAATCAAGTAGTCATTCCAACAGCATAACAATAGCATAAACATTGGATACCAAAAGCTGGAGCAAACACTCTCTTAAATAGAATTCTCAGATGACCTTTCACCTTCCACCTTTTCCCTCCAAGAAAGAACGCCTATTCTCTTTTTGAAATATTTTACTTTTCAAAATATTTAATTCTCCCTTAATATGTCGTCCAAATCCCAAGGCATATTAAAACAATATAAAAAATCAATTATTCCCTCCACGAGGCGTCCACCCTTTATGACCACCTTTTAAAACAACTTCAAGTCATTAAACTAGGCCAAGGGGCCCAAATATGAAATATAACATTAATGACTTAAAATAACTTGTTTCACCCAAAATGAACTTCAAAATGCTGAAAACCAAATATGCTCCAAACTGCACCACCTGAAATGGAAATTGAACTGACTGTTGATGCTACTGCCCAAGATAGCACTACCAGAAATAGAGCTTACTAAAAATAGTAAACTCTGAAAAGTTGCCCAATGCCTTTGCATGACATATCACTGTGAAGCTCTCTAAAAACCCAGAACTCCACCAAACATGCATCAGAAACTCATACATGCAAACCTTCAAGAATGCATCAAAAACCTCTTATAAAATAGGAAACCCTAATTTGCACTTTTGATCAGCCTACGGATTTCCAAAAATAGGCTATCAGTCACAGAAGAGTGTATGGCCAAAATGGGGACATTACAGTCCACCCTTCCCAAAATTGCTTGTCCTCAAGCAATGCCACAACACTCCAAACTGATCTCACCAAACATATAGGATCTCAGGGTCCCATGTCCATCTCTGAAAAACCCCACCATGCTGATGTTGCTCCACTCTGATCATACAAATGAAATCATTGCACCAGAACTGCACAAACCATCCTTGCTACCTCAAAGAGATAAAATGACTGAAATTCAAACTGAAAAACATGGAAGGAATGGAATCAAAGTCTAGCAACATTTCATGCCCAATAAACTCTAAGGAATTAACATCTACAATGTTAATGTCAATCACCATTCTACGAACCAAAAAGAATAATCTAATCAACTCAAAAATATTCTCATCAACATAACTCCTCAAAGCAACAAACCGAGTCACAACAGCAAGTGTGTCTTCATCATAGCTAATTGCAAAGGGACAAACAACTCTTTACAAAGTCATAGCAGCCGCATCCTCAAAACTCCACAAGGATGTATAATGCCTCCTCTGAGTAATTCTGACATATTCAAGAAAACTTCTGAAAACTTCCACCAATCTCTTCACCAAAGTCTCAAAAAGTTGAACCCAGTCAAGCAAAGGTTCGCTGCCCCAAACACCAGTGCAAGAGATGTACAATGAAAGCCTCTGGAATAGAACTTAAGCACCATCCAAAACTGATCTGAATCACAATGAAACATCATTTCCCACTTTAGAGGCCATAAACTATTATTGATAAGAGATTGTGAAGAGAAAAAATAAGTATACCAGTTGTCCATGAAGTCTGAAGTGAACCACTCAAAATCTGATTTTAGGACAATCAACATGCAAGGAGTTGAACAACTGCTGCAACATTGGAAATGAGCGTCCTTAGAGACACAATTGCTCATGCCCAAGGTTGGAAACATCTTCTCGAGAAATTTCAACCCATCATTAAACCATCTTTTGTTTGAAGTATCTCTCCAATCCACCGATAGATGAGCCAAAGGAACCATGAAATGATTGATAAAAATGAGGGCAGCATCAAAGACTTTGAAAATTGAATCCTTATCTCTCCAAATATCCCTCTTTCTACTTGTAACAATCCCCCTCAAATCATGTCGAGAAGTCCAATCATGAATTCCCAACCAAAAATAAACTCCAACACATTGGGAAGAATTCCCAACATATCTCCAAGAGCTATAGTGAAAGACTCGTGCACACCAAACCATGTAACCAGCTGCAACCATCAATGCATAGTTTAAACATTTCATGACCAGCATTTTAGAATAATGACTAATCAACAATGCACCATCTAGAATCCAGAGAACCAAGTCTGAAAATTCTCCCACAATTTGATGCATATTTCTAAAATCTGACCAAATCAACCATCGTAAGATAGGTAGTACTCTTCCATTGGTTATTGCTGAGTGAAGACCAGCAAGTTTAAACTTGGACACCATTAAATGCTCATTTACTAACCATTCCCAAAGAGTATTGCTAGACATATAGAGTGGATCCACCAACATTATCTCATGCTTGACTATAAAATCATGCATGTCAAAAACATAAAACTTCTTACCAATGCCATCCACATAGAAATTGTCAATCACCTCATAATTTAACAAATCATGTGAAACTAGAGGATTGTTGTACTCAATCATAAAATCATCTTTTCCTTCATCCCTTTTGTTGGTGTCTTCATAGAATTCAAGCTCTTCCTCTTCATCTACTTGAGGATGCCCATCATTAGTTGCTAATCCATAGAATGTAACGTGATGAATACCACAAACATTACCGGTCTCTTCATCTACCACATGGCTGCAAGCTACTCCTTGTGGCAAATCTTCTTCCCTACTCAAAAGTTCACACTCTTGATATACCTTCCAAATACCATCATCTTCATGAATCTCCTTAGTATTAAGCAAGGTTTCACCATTTTGGAGTTCATTTATTCCTTCAACTATTTGCTTGATCTCCATAATCCTTGTATTAGCTCCTTGTCCCTCAAGTGTGGCTGCAATAGGAAACTGATTTTCTGTTTTGTATAGAGAATGATGAGCTAAGGTAAGATCAAGGCAAAGCCTATCAACCTCTTTCTCCTTCTCTTGGTAGGCATCATAGGTCTCCTCTGCAAACTTAATGGCATTATCCCTATCTGAGAGCAAATGCAAATAATCTATCTTTATTGATTCCAATGCTTCTTTGATGGTTTGCATCTTGGAAAGAGAGTCTCCATCCTTAATTCCATTATGTCTCTCTTCAAACTGAATCTTCCAGTAGAGCTCTTCAATAAAATTGTGTGTGCTATCAAATCTTGATAACACCTTATCACTTTTCTCTTCTGAAACCAATAAATTATCCTTCAAAACTTGCAACTCTTAAGGCCCTTGATCGTAATCGTCAAAGAAGTTTTGCTCATCCAACATCAACTCTTCTGATTTGCTTTTATTGACATGATTTTCAAAATCAGCCTCCTTTCTAATCTTATCACTACATAACTCCTGAATCGAAGGCTTGTCAACAACTTCTTCAAACAAATTAGTATCTCTATCTTGACCTTTCAAGTTCTCATACTCTTCTTGTGTGTAATTCTGAAAGGCACCCAAACCATTTTCTGATTTTAAAACTTCAACATAAGAATTCACGTTCTCATTGGCCCTTGCTGCAACTTCTCCTCCAATGACCTCGACATATCTTGCAATGCAAACTGAATTTCGCACTTCATCGGGATCAAAGGGGAATTCATCCCACTCTGGTTCTTTATCATACCTTGGTGACATCACGCCCGGATCCCAAATGTGAAAAGTTCAATTGTAATGATCAACAAGAAAGAAAGAAATCATGCTCCTCTTGGATTGTTGACTCTTTGAATGAATCACTTCCCATTCCACTTAAACTGAAATCTTCATCTATAGCTTCCTCCATGGGCGTAGTTTGATATTCAAACCCACTACCACCCAAGTCACTATAATTGTATTGAAATAAAGAATCATCAAAGCTGGCTGCTTTGAATATTTTATCATTCTATTCTTCAATGGAACTATCATGAGTAGATGTGTTGCTGATTTTATCATTAGCATCCACATACAAACCAAGGAAGTCTTCTTGGTCACTTGTCATAAATTCTTCATATGGAATCCTTTGGGAAGTCGAGTCAGCAACAAGTAGAGAATTATCCCTCACCAAATCTTCAACATGATTCGATCTGAACTCAACCGAATCATCATAAGCATTATCAACATTAAAGTGGTCATAGGCTGATTCAATGACACCACTAGTATTTCCTTCAATTTGTTCTTCTTTAGCAAACTCAACCCGCACATTGGTACTAATGAAATCTTTTGTGAAGTCAATTGTCTCAAGATCTCCATCGGCTGAATCCTCATCGAGACTCAAGACTGCTGTTATGCTCTTTTTACCAAAACAATCTTCAATATTTCCCATCTCATGCAAGGCTATGGGTGTATTTTGGGACTCTAACTTAATCTCCTCATTTGCCAAGGTATCTTCGTCAAGCGCCCTATCATTTTGAGGCAAAATGTGCACCTTGCTTGTGCCATCTTCGACACTAGTTGACTGATTTTTCTTTTCAATTTGCTTACATGTGGGCTGCAACCCACAAACCAATACTTTTGCTTCTTCCTTGATTCTTCAACCATGGCAAGTTCTACTTCTTTTTTAAGTTTTTTCATAATGTAGTTGACCACACCCAATTTCCCAGGTTTCTTAATCAACACACAATTTAAGTAGCAGTCAAAAGAAACACCTTTCTTAAACTCATCTAACATATTCTGATATTCCTCATGGAGTATGGAAGCCTCATGTTCACATTGCCTCTTGTACTGACATTCTTCATTAAACCTTATCCCAGCAATGGAAGGTGACCTTGCCAAACTTCTTTCCTCTTCAGAATCCATAATCACATCTGTCTTCTCGTAGATCCTGGACTTCAGAAAACATAACATCTTTGGAACTACTGAAAACTAAAGCTAAACTCAATTTTGACCTCTGGTGTAGAATTTGTTTTCTCTGTCACTCATCTGACAGCTGAGCTCTGATTGTCACAAGATGGCAGGATATTGGCTCTGATACCACTGAAATGTGCTAGTCATTTTTTTCTTGGAATTTTCACAACACAACCAGCACTAAGCCAACTAATTAGTGTTAGCTCTCCAAAATAATAAGCAAACTGAAAAACACTCAACACCAAGAATGTGCCCTAAAACCCGATGTGGGTGAGGGGCTAGCATATGATGGAGGTAAATGCTAAATAACTGAAAGTAAATTACAGCTGAAAGTAAAGAGACGGTGAACCAGCCATGAAAGATTTCCGCACTTCCACTAATTCGGTGGGGGGAAGAGATTACAAAACAAACTAATTCATTTGCTGCGGCGAGCATCCACTTGTGAGTGGGAATTCACCACTTTTCAGTGGGTACAAATGAAAGATTATTAAGTTCTTTTTTCACACTAGTGGTAAACCATCCAGGGGTTACAAATGTGAGAAATTAAGCACACGTAAGCAGTAAAGAATGACTGAAACAGTACTACTGTTATCAATCTTACAATGTAAAGAACTACTGCAAATTACAAGTGATCAAAATTAGAATTGAAGCAAAAGAAATAGATCTCCCACTCTAGAATCTCTCAAATATTGAAGTAATGAACTGAAATCAAAGACTGAAATGAATCTGATATAAAATCTGCAAACTAAAAGTTTGAACCAGCAAACAACTACTCACCAAAAATGACAAATCTCTTACCACACTTCAAAAACTCGAACCAAACTAAAAGTGCTTCACTTCAAGAGCTAGGCGACCATGAAACTATCAATTCCCAACCTTCAAACTCAGCAAAGACAACCAGCACAATTTCCAAGGCAATAAATGAATGGTACGGCCCTAGGAGAGGGTCGACCTCACTTATTAAATCAGCCACTTCATAATAAATTCTGAAATTGTATCCAGAGGGACGCCTCAAGCATACTAATTGAAAGAATCGATACCCATATGCAAATAAAAATCACCCTTGAAGCTGTATACAAATTCGACTTTCAGCCATGAGTGAACCAGCAACACCAAAATCTAATAAACTCCAAAATTCTTCAACTATTAAGCTCAATCTGCTAGTCTAGATGAGAAGCAGCCTGGGAAACCAACTAGGTGTTATGTTTCAAACACGAAATTGGACTAGAACTAGGAGGTAAGCATTCCTTGAAATGAAAATCAAGTAGTTATTCCGACAACATAACAATAGCATAAACATTGGATACCAAAAGCTGGAGCAAACACTCTCTTAAATAGAATTCTCAGATGACCTTTCACCTTCCACCTTTTCCCTCCAAGAAAGGATGCCTATTCTCTTTTTGAAATATTTTACTTTTCAAAATATTTAATTCTCCCTTAATATGGCATCCAAATCCCAAGGCATATTAAAACAATATAAAAAATCAATTATTCCCTCCATGAGGCGTCCACCCTTTATGACCACCTTTTAAAACAACTTCAAGTCATTAAACTAGGCCAAGGGGCCCAAATATGAAATATAACATTAATGACTTAAAATAACTTGTTTCACCCAAAATGAACCTCAAAATGCTGAAAACCAAATATGCTCCAAACTGCATTGCCTGAAATGGAAATTGAATTGACTGTTGATGCTACTGCCCAAGATAGCACTGCCAAAAATAGAGCTTACTAAAAATAGTAAACTTTGAAAAGTTGTCCAATGCTTTTGCATGACATATCACTGCGAAACTCTCTGAAAACCCAGAACTCCACCAGACATGCATCAGAAACTCATACATGCAAACCTTCAAGAATGGATCAAAAACCTCCTATAAAATAGGAAACCCTAATTTGCACTTTTGATCAACCTACGGATTTCCGAAAATAGGCTATCAGTCACAGAAGAGCGTATGGCCAAAATGGGGACATTACATTATAAACCCTCCAAAATGCTTCACCACTATCCTAGGTTCCATTCAATAATCCAATCATATAGCTTGCCTCTAGAATTCAAATATGTAGTCCCTCGTAAATTGTTCTCACTCCATCCAAAACTATTACCACCTCATGAACTTCTCTTCTAAGTTGTTAATACTCAAATGGATAGAATTGTGAACACTCATTTAGTCATCATCAGCTTCTTGCCCATCCTCAAGGCATCTATACCACCACTCCATCATGTCAAGGTTTGGTTATCAAATTAAACCTCATAGGGTTATACTTCCAAAAAAATCACCTTAACAAGCAAACATGGTGTTGCCCTATTTGAATCCCCTTCTTTGGTTGGCTCCAAGAACTCTTCTAATGCGCTTCTTCCATTAGCTCCATACAGCATCAGACAAGCATTCCAACCATCATGCATGCCACTGATTGAATAACGGAATTTGCAACGATATCTTGCGATTGTACCAAATCACTAGTATTAATTTCTAACCTTGAAAATTGTGCCATGCACATCTCCATGTACTTCCATTATTGAAACCAATGTTGTCCACTTTCTTGCTACATATCTGTTTCATAAGGCTCTAATTACCCTTCAACTCAATCTTTCCTCTAGGAAGTCAATGATAGACATCTTTCAAGCTCTCACAAACCATGAGACCTTCCTCTAATATCCATGTAATTTGTAATTGCATGGCTTAGTTGCAACTATTCACAAAGATGCTTCCACTTGGTACTAGAACTTGGCTCATCTGCAGTTGATACTTCTGTATTTTTCTAATCAGAACTTGAAACAGCAACCTGTTCACCTTCATCAACCTCCATGTGAGGCTCCTGAGACTTATAGGACCAAGTATCTTCATCAAATTTCAGATCTTAGCTAACTACTATCTTCTATTGTAATAAAATATAGACCTTGTACACCTTGGAGGATTTACTGTATCTCACAAACACTCTCTTCGAGTTGGAGGGTTCAAGCTCCATCCTCTTCTCGTCTAACACATGAATGAAAATATGACTCTCAAACACTCCAAAATTAGAAATATCAAGTTTCTCTCCTATGAAAGCATCCTTTGGAATGCTGTCCTTAAGACCCTGTGAGCACACCCATTCAACACATAAATAGCACAACTACATGCCTTTGCTGAAATAAAAAAGGGTAAATCTAATCACAGATCATGACCTTTGTTGTCTCTATAATAGACCGATTCTTCCTCTCAAAACCCCCATTTTGTTGAGGGTTGTAAGGCACAATTAGCTCTGTCTAAATCCCCAAATCCTTACCAAAGGCAGCAAAGTCCTTGAAAGTCAACTCCATTGTCAAACCTCGAAACCTCTATCTTCCCACCTATCTAATTATCCTCAAGAGCTTTGAACTGTTGGAACTAGCCATCATCTTTGGTCTTCACAAAGTAAATCCAGGTTTTCCTAAAAGAATGTTCAATAGAAGGAACCAAATAAATTACCAACCAATGAAGATTTTAACAAAAGTCCACCCACATTTGAATGAATCAAATCAAGTATCAAACCTGATTTGTACTCGCTATTAAGGAAAACAATATTTGTGTGCTTTTCAAGTGCACAAGCCTAGCACACTCTTGTCTTCTCTATCTAGAATTTTGGTAATCACTAAACCATGTCTTTTAAGGGAGGTCATGCTCCATAGCGCAAGTGACCAAGTTTTTTGTGCCAAAGCTCACACTCTCACAATCATGCAACAAGGCTCCATTTTGATTAAAACAAGAAGCAACCTATAAAGGCCATTCTCTCACATACCTTTCGCCAAAACTCAACCAAGATCTTAGCTACAATCTTTGATAATGACTTGTTGATCATCAAACTCAACCACACACCTAAGTTTTGTCATTGTTGACATTGAAAGCAAGTTCTTTGTTAACACAAGAACGCATAAGAGATCATGAAGGTCAAGAACACCACTTGTCATGCAGAAGGAAACAAATCCTAACCCTATAACTGAATATGTGGCATCATCACCAAGCTCCCCTTGTACACTTGCCTTTTGTTCCTAGAGTCTATTTTTTTATGCTCCACTATCCACATACCACCCTACACCAAAAATGATGTTAGTAGATAGGCACAACACCATGGAGAAGGCTTTCCCAAGCTTGGATGAAAGCGAATCCACTGTTGCAGCTTCTTCACTCCTTGCAAAATGCTTTTGCTACTACTACTATCGCTTGCCCTTCGTCTTCTTCCCAAGACACTAAGAAACATAGTGGACATCCTTCTTGAATTTGAAACACTTGATATGACTCAAGTCTTTCTTCACTTGTTGAAAAGAACTAGAATCTTCCTTTTTCCTTTTTTGACCATTTTCTCAAGCTCTCCTTTCTTACCACCTTTCTCTATCTTCCAAAAGAGAGCTAAGTTCTAACTTTCTTCCACTCTAGCAAAAATAACCTCCAAACTAGTCTACTCCTAAATAAAATCATCCAAAGCTTCTCAAAAGTGAGAGGCTTCTCATGAGCGCAAACACCTCAAATAAACAAATCCGAAGATGGGGAGGATCAATTTATAGTGATGGGCACCAACTCATCAATCCCCCTCAATAGCAGCAAGCTGATCTCAAAGCTCAGTAATCTCAAAAGGTGATTGGCCATAGTGTTCGTATCATTCATGCATGTGGCATTGAGCATGTTCTTTAGTAGCATCCTTCTAGAAATGTTCATAGTTTCGTAAAGGTCGATCAAAGCATCATACATTTCATTTGCCATCGATTTCTCTACAACGTAAGGGGTCAAGTGGTCCTTCACCAAATCTAGGATGATTTACTTTGCCTTAGGTAGCTTTTTGATATGTTTGAACTTTGGCCAACTGAACAAGGTTGGTAGGAGCTACAACCTTTGTCTCCAAAAAACTCCAAAGATCAACCTTCTTCAATAGCATATGCAATCTACACTTCCGAGGTGTAAAGTTGGAAGTGATCTCTAGATGGTCACATTCCCTGAGACAAAGACTAATCATACTTGCAGCTCCTGAACACACTAAAACCAAACAAATCAACCAGGAATAATTCAGATTTACACCCTCTCATAGGTTTAGATTGCTTCAGTCATTGAAACAAGCATTTGTTAGCGTAGGTTTTTTACTTTCCTTAATGTTAGGAGTACTTTTTTCCTACACATATTATTTAAGCTTGCTTAGGCTGATTAGATGTTGTTAATATGAGGACACGTGGCAGAATACATCAGCTACATGTGTCACTCTCTCCCACACGTGGGTAGTTGAGTTATACATTCTCTTTTGGCTTGTTGTGCCACCTCTCATAACCACTGTTATGTCTTTACCTGAGTAGGTTATGGGGTAGTTGGGTTACACACCCTCTTTTGGCTTTATGTGTGACCTCGCATAACCTCTATTTTGTCCTTACCTGATGAGGTTATTCCTCTTGTTTTGGCATTTACCAAGTAGGTAAAAACCCCCACCTTTTATGGGTAGTAGGAGTTAATGCACCTCTTGGATGTCTATGCCCTTATTTTGCTATATATATAGCACTCTCCTCTCTCCTTCACAAGTTTGGTGACTCATTCGGTGAGAGTGACGAGAGTATTCTCAAATTCTCTTGCATTGTCTCTTCTTTTCTCTCTTTTCAGATTCTATCTCCACTCTGCTATTTTGATCTTCGATCATCTGTCACTTGGAGTTGTGTGTGATCTATGACCGACATTAGATCCTGGCTCGATTCTCGCTTCTCGAGGAATCTAACAAGCACATCATACCAGCTGAAATCCCCCAACGGCTCCCTCCCAAAAGTAGCATCCCACTCCTTACAGAGATATAGAACATTTCAGATTACATGATCTAATACTACGTTAATTTTCAGACCGTGGTAAGCAGATTCTACACTCAAAAAAATTAATCCTAAAAGTAGGTAGCTTAAAACACAAAAACTTCAATCAAAACAATAATCTCTGACTATGCTAATCTACAAACATGTGCTGCTGCAAAGTGAATAGTGAATAGACATGATTGAACTTAAAACCTGCAATTATATTCTCATTAAATTTGAAAAAAACACACTGCCTTGGAATTAGATTTCAGAAAAGAGGCTCTATATGCATCGTGATTAAAAATAGAATATGTGCCCTTTAAATAGCCAAGTGCTCTAAGATTCTAAGAGAAACTAGAAGAAATGCCAAGTCAAGCTCCAAGTTAAGTTTACAACTTCTTGGAGTGACACTCAGATTGACTGATCAATCAACTTGTCCGACTAGTCAATCAATCTAGTCTAACAAATAATAACTCACAATCTAAGTATTTGAGACTAAGTTACATCCACAAAACACTAAATCTCAAATAGTTGACAGGTGTTAATTTCAAAGAAGACTCCCTATGTTGCTGGGTTTTATTCTCCTATATAACTACATCCTCTCCATGTTGATTTCTTAGCTGCACACAGGTCCAGATCTGCTGCTGTCACTGTTGTGCTATCACCATGAGAATACTGACTGAGAAACTCAAGGTGAAAATTCTAACAGGTTAATGGTCTTTGGAAAAAAGTTTGTGCAAATTGGAAGCTTCAAAGCTTGCCAGATGAGGCTATTGTGAGATGAAATGATTACTTAAACTAAATAAACAACCGTAATGAAAGTGCAAACCAACAAATGATTACTTAAACTAAATAAACAACCGTACATAAGTTTCTAGAAATGCATTGGAATTTTTACAAAAAAAGCAGAACCTTTGTCATCACAAGTTGAGTGTACCACTTGAATCATCGTATCATTCATTTCAGCTCCATTTACACAACATAGAAACATCAAATTTATAGAAAGAAATATATTATAAGCCCTTACGGTCAAAATGATGGAACAAATTATGTTTGTTTTCAACACTGAAAGAAAGAAAGTATAGAAATTATATCAATGTCCACATATGACCAAAAGTAGGCCAATGGGACTCAAGAGTACACTAGTTTACAAAGAAAGTTCTAGGAGGAGAATTTAAGAGAGGCTGCACAATGGGGAAGAACCAAAAACAAAATATAGAACAGCAGGGGACCACCAACATAGGTGGTCAAGAAACCAATACAAATAGCCAAGTAGGGAAAGCTTGAACCCTAAAGAGCATAAGTTGAGTACTAGAGAAAGAAGGTCTCGTCAAGTATCACAATACGAACCACAAATGGAGGAGCCATTGGTGTCATCGTCGATCATTGTGACGGGGCTGATAAAAGATCTAATAGTGCTCATTGGAGAGTGTCTAAGGCGAGGAGAGCCAAACAAAGAATTTCCCTTAGAATCACACCTAACATCCAAGGTTGAAGTAACTCCAATATTAGTGAAGAAGCTCATAATATGTGTGTGTCCCCATGGTTGGGGTGGTCAGCGAGGAGTAGACATATGTCATTGACAAGGAGTTGAACCACGCTGCCAAGAAGAAGTAGAAACACAGTGATGAAGGGGAACGTGTTGAGGTAGAAGTTGTGAGAGACATCGTTTCACAAGCTTGCCTTTGTCGATCTATGAAGTAGTGGTATCTAAAGACCGTTTAAAGCTATCAATCTCATAAACAAGAAGGATGTGATCAACCTCAAGGCTCTAGGATCCCTAGAGACCCCATTCAAGGATCTATGCCCAAGAGTGACGAACTCCTCGGGATGAAGGGCCAAGCAAAGCTAGTCCAAATATCTAAAGAAATTAGAGAGATTGTTGCCTAAGTCCCTATAGAGGCAATAATATCTCCCTTGGATCTCAAGGTAAATCGGCAATTTGAGGATGAAATGCTCCTCGGACTCCACCTCCTAGAGGAAGCAACGACAACTAATCTAGTCTAGGCGAAGCATATGATGATCCATCTTAACACACAAGTGGGAATACACCCTCAATTGGCCAAGGAAAAGCCTCAAGCCCTAAGAACAATGGCATTAGATATACTGAGGACAACCTAAGATAGCATCTTCCACCTATAAGAAATGTTCTATGTAAAAAGCAAGCTTCGAGTTGAGTTGAATAGGAGGGGAGATTCAAGTTACATGGATGTATAGTCTATAGATGTTCCTCCTAGTAGTGCTAGTGATGTTCTCCTTCAAAGGAAGGAGCCATGTAGGAGCAACCAAAGAATATATGAAAGGAGGGAGCCTATCAATAAAGATATTGAAATAAAGGAGCAGCCTAATCTCAAAGTACCAACAATGATGTGACTTAACAGAACCCCATGAAGCAATCAGCTCAAAAGAACGAAGTGCTAATTATGGATACCTATCATGACCATAACTTGAATTTCCCATGGATCTAAGTTTGTAGATGTAGAGAGTAAGCCAAAAGATAGTCTCGAGATGTAATGCCTAGGCATCAAACTCACCTAAACTCCAAGGAACAATTTGCTTGCAATGGATCATGTGCCTACAACATGAGAGTCTAGACCTACTCAATACAATCCCAATAAATGAATCCCAAGCTAGGCCCCCAACCCTCAAATCCATATATGATAGTAGGCTTGGTGATGGTAAACAGATGCATCTTAGAAGGGATGCAAGTGGATTTGGAAACATTGATGCTCCAAAACAGAGAGAGAAGCATAACTCTTGCAAAGACATGAATGAGAAGCAAGCTTCATGCTAAGGAGGGATTAGAAAAATAGACCCCCAAGTATGTGTAAGTTAAAGAAATCTCTGAAGCTACTACCTTGCAGAAGAACTAAAATTTGGAAAGAAAACATTTAGAGATGTTAAATAATCACACAAAGGTAGCCCACAAGTTGGCAAAATTTACAAAAGCAATCAAATGAGTGAGGAGAACATCATCTACATAAAATAGAATGGCTATAACCACCTCATGTCAAATGCAACCAACACCCCTATGAGTATGCTGCCAAAGAATCACCTCCAACTCATCAAGGTAAATGCTAAAGAGGATTGAGGTAAGGGGAAACTCGTGTTTGACCCCAATGGTACTCCTCACAAAGTCAGAAGTATGGAACTACCCAATAACTGTCTCATAAAGCCTCCAAGCTGCAGTAATGAGAGAATCAAAAATACCAGCATTGTGCATCCTCTAGAAAAGCAAGTGTCTCAAAACAAAGTCAAAGGCCATCTTAAAATCTATGAAACAACAAAAGATTATGGAAGACCGATGATGAGTCTCCTCCATAATACCTCAAAGGGTAAAGATGTGGTCAATGATCTAATAATCTCTCCTAAAGTTGGCTTGCCCCTGAGTTCTAAAATTACCTCTCTAAGTGCTCAAAAAACTGCATGTCCAACACTGGGGCATTAAGTTTGGCAAATGTATATCCAATCATGATAATCCTATAGTTACCAAGATAGGCATGATCTTCAAATTTATGAATAGGATGAATTATATGCTAAGACCAAGATTGCAAAAAGCTAGAACAAACCACCTCATTAAAGAGTTTTGCCAAGGAGGGGGCCAAAGGATCCACATCATATTTAATGAATTCAGCTTGAAGGCCTCCACAATATGCTGATTTGCTTGTACATAACTTCATAATAGCCCTCTAGATTGTACATGGAGAAAATGGTAGAAGATGTTAGTGAGGTGGGAACCATGATAGTAGGTTGGTTGGGTACATCGTAAAGAGAGCTAGCATAGGAAACCCATGCATTGGAGCTAATGTTAGGAGGCTATATTTTTAGTTTTTCTAGGAAGAAGAGTGCGCCAAAAGATCTTGGAGGAATGGTAAAGATCAGCAAGGAGAGCAAGTCATTGAGAAGTTAGAAACTCATGTTTCCTGCAGCAGAAAAGACAATGATACTCCCTACAAATGGAGGATATGGAAGGAGAGTTGTGTGATAGGGAAAACCAAAGCCTTTGATGAAGAGATCTGCAATCATCATCAAACCACCAGTTTATAGGACAAGACCCATGGAGGGAAGGAGGCCTAGGGCATTGCATAGTGTGGGGACAAGACTCAAGGGCAGCATCCCAAAGGGATAGATGAAGGAATTCATACATGGAATTGGTGCTAGGAAGATAGAGGGGATATAATCTACACAAAAAAAGAGAGAGATGGCATGAATAGAAAGTATACAATCATCAACAAAGTGGATAGTGATGTGTCTAGCGTTTAGGTATGTGGTGGGGGAGTTGGGTGACACGTGAAAGGAATGAGAATAAACTAAAGGGTGAAGGTCAAGGCAGCATGGTCAGCAAGTGGGAGCATGGGGGAAATAAGGAAACCATGGATGTGGGGGATGAGGGATCCACAAGTAAGAACATAGTCCACAATGCTTGCACCAACTCCATGAGGAAAGCAAGTGAACCTATCAAAGTCGGGGAAGAAAGAGAACATGTTGAGAATGAGAAAGCTTTGAGATTCCCCTAATTGGAGGTGTCTCCCATAGGCCATAGCAGCAATATTCCCATCAATAGAAACTCAATGTCAAACAAACTCCTACGGATCCATCTCATGTAGACATAAATGATCCTTTGTAAGATCATGAATGGGTGTCTAGTGGGTCCCAATACAAGCATTAAAGTCACCCAAAATAGTGATATCACTAGATATGGAATATTTGGAAATATCAAGACAAAGGTCCACATATCCCTCCCCATCAATGTGAATGACAAATGGAGATGAGACAAGGCAAAGTAGCACACAGCAATGAAGACATCTCAACAAGGAAGAGGCCCCCCATGAAACTAGAGCCACATGTATCTAGAGTGCACATCAAAGGCTATCAATGAAACTCTCCAACTAAGGTTATTACAAATGAGGTAAGCCACCCCTCCTAAACCATGAATACTACCAAATCTACGAGTCTCATGACAAAAAGCCAAGACCCAAAAATAACTAGTGACAAGAGGGAGAGCCTGTGCAAGGCTCTCGTGGATCTCAATGAGAAAAAGGAGGTCTTGGGAAGCAATAACATCCTGAAAAGTCCCTAGAGAAGACCATACAGCACTATTGCAATTCCAACAAGTAAAGGGGATGCCATTGCCACCCACTGAGACCCATGGACCTCATCATGTTGACAATCTATAGCACGACCACCTAAGAGGGGGAAAATCATGAATGACAATCCTATAATCCCTAATAACAGCCCAATTGTTTTCCTTCTTGGTAGAAACAACCTAAAACAAGCTTTTTTAAGCTCTCCCACCTAGGATCGTGTGAGGCCTACATCAACCAAAGCAATTGCAAATGCTCTCTTACAATCTTAAATTGAAAGACAAGGCTATTGTCTAGAAGTATCCAAGCATTATTGAGGGAGATATCATTCAAGTTTAAAGATTCAAGAAAGAATGTGTGACTTGCCTATAAAGGATCGATTGGTTTAGAGAGGCCACAACCACAAAGGTTTTGTGCTTTGGTTTAAGAAACTAAGCCAAGGTACAACTAATATGGATAGGCAACATTTATCAACATACCAACACATATTAGAAGCAAAAATCTATCATATGTGTACTAATAAAACTTGTATATTCTTTGAAGAAACATGGCTAAGAGAAAGAAAGTTCACAATGCATCTTGTACAAAGATAGCTCAATATCCCTTAACATACATCCTAACACGTAGAATGAAAGATGACACTTGCAAAATCAATTCAAATTCCAAACTTGATATCTTTATATTTTTCAAGAAACTTTGATGAGATTGTTTTAGGGCTGCAACACTTGCATCTCAAAATATATGTTTGTGGATGAGAAAAGAAATGAAATCTAATCCTAAAATACTTCACCTTTAATAAAGTCATGATACTACTTATCCATCTCTCTCTAAACCCAAATTTTCTATTAAAAAAAAATATATGTTCCATAGGACATGTCCCTACCCTGAAACTGACGTCTCCGTCAAACATTACATTTCCCAAATGGTAGGACATGAAGGAAAGTTTGCTTGTTCCCAATTTCCCAAATTTTTCCAAAATATGTTATACAGCTTAAAATGTAAGGAAACATTTGCAATAGAACAAGGGAACCCTTCACTCTCAAGGACAGCCAAGGATGTCTAAGGCATCACCCAACTATCTAACATAAGGGGGAAATTTTAAACATGTCACTTGGGTCGCAATCATTCATGTCACAGTGGTAAAGTTATAGAGCACATAGACAGCACAACAGATCATTAAAGATTGCTAGAAGTGAGGTCTGAGGTCTAAAGGTTGCATGGGTTCTTGGGTTGCAAGCAAAAGAAAGGCATTTGAATACATTCCAAAATCACAAGATTTTTTTAAGGAGTCATAGCCAGAAAACCATGAATTTGGATGAAACTCACTTAGGACATTGGCAATAGGGCACCATTTACATAATCATGAGGGATTTTTGAATAGGATTTGTAGAAGAAAATCACAAGTTGCAAATGCTCGCAAACATAGTCATTATCTAGAGCACGGCATGGATTAAAGTTGTGCTTTTTTCCATAATAAAGATTTTTACCAATCACATGGGAAGAAAACAAGGTTTGTATGACTTGTGCAGTCATGGGAACCTAAGCATGCATCCAATTGTAGACATGAAAATTGCAAACACATTTCAAGCCAAATTGAGAGCTTTTCTTAGTCACGAGAACATTTACAGGTATTTCACTATCTCCAATATGCATGGTTAAACTTATATATATATATATATATATATATATATATATATATGTAGCAGGTTTGCAGGATACACCACCTCCCCCTCCACAAGCACAATGCCTAAGCACCTGTCATGGATTCGGGTAGGTACAGTGCAAATACAACTTGCATACTATACTCGCCTATGCCCTAAATTTTTTGGGTCTCCAACCATGCTAGATTCACAAGGATTTGGGTTTGTAAGAAAATCATCCCCTATTTGTAGTGAGTCAGCTAAAACAAATTTTAAAAATTGAAATCTCAAGTTATGAGATGGCTAAAACAAATAGGAAATTATTAAAAACATTGGTTCAATTTTGTACAAATAATGTTGAACCAAGAGTAGGGTTCAATGTTCACAAATTGCAGCAATTTCCAGCATTTCTTTCATGACCTACTTCCACCACAATGATCAAGAACTCCAAAAACAAGAGAATAGTGATGACATTTTTTATATTTGAATTTTTATTTGACGATGAAACTGTAACCAAATATAAACATTTCTGAATATGTATCAATTATGTATCTGTATTGCTTCTAAAATAATGAAAATATCTTCTAATAACTTGTCATATGGATATAGTGTGTGTGTGTGTGTGTGTGTGTGTGTGTGTTTTATGAATGTCGTATCCAGCCGTATCCATATTCCTATCCATACAACATTGATATATAGTGATATATATATGAATTTCTTAAATCCCAATATATATTCATACTACCATCCCCATTTCATCCCCAAAAACTGGTCCCCAAAATGTCATCCCCAAAAACTGTCCTATGTCATCCCATCATCCAAATCTCCGAAACACCATGGAATAGACAAAAAAAAATAGAATTGTTTTTTTTTTCATTTTCAAAGGTTGGACACTGTTGGGAATGCCCACCATTCCTCAATCAATCAAGGATGCATAAACATCCCCCAAGCCATCTCAGGGATGACTGGGCATCAGCCAAAAAAAATTGGGGTGCCCAACTATCCAGGTGAGCTGTCTTGACATCTCCAAGTCTACTTGGGGAAAGCTAGGCATCACTTTTCTTTTACCCTTAAATACAAGATTTTCAGGTAGAGCTCAAGGATTGCAAGGTTTTGGGCCAAGGGTCTCTGGAGATGCATCCACCATGTTCCACTAGTATCTTGCTTTCAAAATAAATTGTACCAATGGAGTCTTCATTGGTCCTCAATTATTTTTCCCTAAACGTGTATATTATTATCTCTCTATATATATATTTTATAATCAAAGCATACTAACTATTATATTCCACACATCTTAGATTTGTAGGAAAATTGTATGCATTACATTTCTTATATTATTTACACAGGGTCCTGTTGGTGTGCATTTTAATACTCACCAAACACAGAATAAAATGCCCAAGGACACTTTATCCTCTCTTGAAAAGTTACTACGTATGCTAAGACTGCAAAGAAGATCGTATAGCAACTCCAAGGTTTCTTTCGTCAGGTCATGACACGTGGATAAGATCAATGGGCGTTGTGATATGCTGGTATCACAAAGGGACTTACTTTAGAATTTGTTCACAAGCTAAAGGACTTAGATGGTTTTATCATTGAATGCTCTTTCCATCGGGTATTTCAGATTTCCAAAAAAAATGCAAAAAGATGAGGGTTTAGAAGTCTAAACTACGCCTAAGAACTCAAGAGACGGCAATGATTGGATGAAACTGGAATAACCACACTTTGTTTCGCCTCCTGGGACAGCTACGCAAAGTGGGTGCAATCTTCAACGGAGGTGATAATAATTTTCATGTTTGAACTAATAATTATTCAAACTGAAGTTAACCTTCCACAATTTTAAGAGCTCAGGCTAACTTTACGCATTGGATACAAATCATCTATCCAAAGAAAGTATGAGCTGAATTTCATCAATCACCGCTATCAGATCTTTCATTCACTAACAAACATTCAAATGGAAATGCTAAATTAACTTTAATCTAAGTGTTGAAGGAGAATATGTAACCTTGCACACCACTTGAAAATAAAAGTGATTCTAAGCAAATCATGCACAAGAGCTTTTATTAATGGAAATGGTATAACGCAACAATCTCATACTACTCACTTCACAAATTGAAAATGAGTGTACGCAAGTTTATATAGAGTTTCAGAAATAAAAGAGTGGCCCAAATTAAAATAAGCCAACGGCCAAGATTAAAACAATTAAACCCTAATTAGGGTTTCCCAATTAACATCAGTGAACAATGAGTTGACAAAGAGTGAGGTGGCGCCTGGAGCTACTTTCAAGGGAGTGCATCCCTATCCTCCCGGGTTGTCGTGTGTTCGATGAATCCGGACACAATTAAGACAACCTCCTCCATAGTGACCTGTGGAAGCATGCCGATCTTGAACTCCAGCCCATCCAAGCCATCAGCGCACCTGGCAAAGATGTCCTCCCATTCCGGCTCAATCCTTACAAAGGCCTCCCGGATGGCTAAGAAGTTCACCATTCTAACCCAGTTCTGTCTTAGGATAGGCCCCGTGATAGAAAATAAGTTTTCCTGAACTTTATTCTTCAATCCCTCCAACTGTAAATCATTTTCTCGTATGACCTCTTTGTCTAACAGGTCGGCAGTCATGTTGAAGATTTTATTCCGAATCCCCTAAACCTGTACTTCCACTTTGATTCCATCATCCTTGACCCTTTCCAAGACCTCACTTCGTGTCGTCAAAGCCTAGTACCAACTATAGAAATCATAAGCCGCGCTTGCCGCTATGATGCCTTCATCAATCAGTTCCTACTTTGGGACTCCTTTAAGAACTCTAAGGCATAGAATTATTCTTTCCTGCATATCTGGGAGACCATCCCACATTTCTACCAAGGCAGCCAATCTAGAAAGCAATGAGGTGGCCTGACCATAGACCAATGTCAACCTTTCCAGGAAGGTATCTGCTTTTGTGCCCTTAGCCACTATCCATTCTTTAGCCTCTCTGGCCGTGACCATATCTTCTTCTACGTCCTTAGCTGCTTCCTGTGAAGGATTCAGGAGAGGAGTTGTTGTATGATCTTGATCAAGCGGCTTGGTCAAATGTTGTATGTACTCTTTCAGGCGCTCAATCTCCTGCTGGCAGTCCTTCCTCTTTGCCACCTCTTTTGCCAACCTCGACTTGATGGTGGACATTGAATTGTCCAAATCTTCAACTTCTTGGCCCTTTGTGGTTGGCCCCAAGTCATTGGTGGTGATAGCATATTCATATGGAGCTATATCCTCCCGTGACTTGTCCACCGTTGGCACTGCAATCTGTACAGACCAATTGCCAGCTTCATCTCTCTGTATAGTGGAATATTTCTTAGCCAGCTTCTTGACTAAAACTTGTTCAAGTCTGGCTAAGAAATCCACAGCATCATCCTCTTCCTGCGCTTCAACTGGTACTTGTATTTTCATTCTTTCCTTCAACCAGTCAGGGATTGTGAGTTGTTCTATGCCATCCTCTTCCGGTACACTTTTTCCGTTTGGAGCATCCAAAATTCCTTAAAGGGCTGAAATCATTCCTTCCTGAAAAATCATCATTTTGGGTGCCCATCTCATCATCTGATCCAAGTATTTTCGTGCCTGAAAGGATGGCGGCTCATCATTATCCAGCTGAGGCTCCATATCCTCCTCGGGAATCGGGGAAGGTTTCCCAATGTTGGCCAATGAATCATCAAGGGTGGCCAATATCTCGTCAATGTTTCTGGACGTGGCAGAGCGTGAAGGCTCTATCCTTGCTTGTTTCTGAACAGGCTCCTTATCCACAACTACCTCTTTCCTTTTCCTGGAAGTAGTGGCTTCCATCAACTCCATGCCATGGGATGCTTCCGCATTTGAAGAGTAAGATTCCATTTTGCTTAACCTGTCATAGGTAAGCGTCACCTTCATTCGCCTCAGCTCCTGGATCTGTTGATCGACCCACCATTGAGAGTACTTGATGACTGGTCTCATCAAGGTGTTCAAATCCGCATGTTCGGGTTCTGACCATCTTACAACAGGCAGGGGCAAGCTCTAGTCAAAGCACGGTTGTACTTGCTTTCCATCATCATCAAGCTGATCAGGCACTCGGCAAAGTTCAGTTGCCCTGATCAGGCTAACCGGCAGTCTAGACCACAGTCTTCATCTGACCTCGTATTCGTCTACAGCGTCTGCCCATAAGTCCTCCAATTCGACCCTATGTCTGTACTTTCTCCCATCCACAGTCTTGATATGATGGTGTGGGTCAAAGTTATCTCTAGACTAATAAGTAGTGAATGGGTACCGTTGTATCTCCAGCCTGGCACTCTCAGCTACCTATGCCGACGGACATGTTTCCAGCATGTTCCCTATGAAAAAGGGGAAAGTGATTGCCGCCTTCTGTTTTGTTCTCTGGAAGCTCTGATACTCCTCTAATTGCCTCAACACCTCAAGCAAGACCATCTTGTTAGTAGGAAAGATAGGCAATCTATATGGATTCCCAGTGAATCCTTGGATTCTAATGTACATGTACCTTGGATACTGGATGAACCAAGACCCGTATTTGCGGATCAAACTCTTGGCTTCGTGAGTCAGTCGTTGGTGCGTTCCTCCTTGAAGTATTCTTGTTATATACATGAGGAAAGCGTCATGTGCCCGTCTAAAATGGGCTTTCTCACTCAGCTGCAGCTGTGGATAGCAGTCGTAGGACTTGAGCTCATTCTCTCCATTGCCAACCACGCCTTTGCAAATCAAACCTGCATACCTGTATGTCCTAGCCAACATGTAGATGACGTAGGAGCTCATATAAAATGTCTTTGTCTTTTCTAGATTGACCAGCTGCTCGTGGAGGCTATTGCTTATCATCCGAGACCAATTGAACATTTTTACCCCCTCAATGATGTCCTCGATAAAGTAGTACATCCAAGTCTCGAAAGGCGCGCCCTAAGGATTGCCAACTATTATGTTCAGCAAGACGATGATGTCCCGTAATCTTCTTTGAAGTCTATGCGCAATAACTTCTTGGGCATCTTCTTGGCAGAAGCTCTTGGTTTTTCCAGCCATGACTTATTAATATTTGCAGTATAGAGATCCAGCTTTTCATCATATAATCTTTTCGCATCCTCCGTAGTTCTGTAGGAAGTTCTATGATATGTAGGGATGCCGAACGCTTCTTGTATGGCTAACTCTCCAAGGTGAGCTAGTATCCTTCCGTCAGGCGCAACAATTTGCCTGTCTTGTGCATTATAGTGAAGGGCGCACTCTACCATCAATTCAGCACATTCAATTGTTGGTAGGAATCCGGCAGCTTGAACAATTTCGTTTCTCATCATCCGTTTGGCAATGGGTGTTGGAAAAAATCCATTGTGCCCGTACATCCTCTTTTTAAATTCATTGAAGTCGACGTGCCCGAAGTTGGTGTCCGTGACATTCTTCCACTTTGAATTGATTTTGGACTCCGGTTGCAGCCCCTTACTAGTGAACTTCATCCGTGCTTGTCTGGATGGTTCTCCCCGAGTGGTCCTCAACCTGCAAGTACAAAAATAATTAACATTAAAATAAGAACTTTAAAAATTTGGTTATTCTGGGATGTTATTTGATAAATTTATACTTTCAGCTTGTTTAAAATATGAATTTCTATGAAAAAACAAGCTGAAAGTGAAGAAATTCGCTAAGTATCTGATAAATCTTGTGCCGGAATGACTACAGAAGATTTAGAAAAGAATAGAAGAGCTTTGCCAATTGATTTCCAAACCTCCGAGAATATCCTTTGGCTGCGAATTAACTCTAACTTCTGAAAATCCAATCCAAGAGGTGCACCAATTTGCTGAGAAGTGCGACTTTCAGCCAAAAAATAATTTATTTCTTCAAAAATCACACCTCCAGTTTAAGATTATCTCTTCTACTGAGGAAAATCAACGTTGTTCTCACTATCTCTTCTTTCAAAAATTATCTCTTGCAGATTTGAGAGAGCTAAACTTCTTCTCAATTGAATTTGTGAAGAAATGAGTTGCTGAAACTCATTATATGGCTGAGAAGTGTGATTTTCCTCAATAACTGCTTTCTTTTCTCTTGAGTTTTCTCAAGTTTAGAAATGTTTTCTTCTCTTCGTTTGGCAAGTTTCTAATTCTTTTCGAAATCATTGAGACAAGTTTCTAATTTCATCTTGGCGCCACCTCTGTCTGAAATCTTCAGATTTCTTTCTTTTCTTTTTTTAAATTTTGCCTAAGTTTGGAAAATATTAAATTAATCATTAAAATTAATTTTCCAACCCGTTTAATCCTTGAATCACGGCAAAATTTACTTTCGTCTAAGGCAAATCAATTATTTCTCGTTTTCTCTAGACATCAAACATTTTAATTAAAATTCCCTAAGTGTCGAAAAATAATTAAAAATGTCCAAATATTAAATTACCAACCCGTTAAATATTTCCAACCCATTAAAATATTGATACTTGGCCAAATTTATTTATCCATGGCTTGAATATTTAATTTTCCAATCATTTGATTATTCCGTCTAGCCAAGACATACTTCATGATTTCTCTGCCAATTTTCAACTTCCTGGGCGGACTTCAGGCTTCTCTAGACATCCACACTTAGTCAAAAATTCCATTTTTTTCTATCCTTCTGGGTTGGGCGAACTTGGAGGCTTCTCTGCCATTTTGTAATTTTATCCATGCCTTAGAAATTTCTTCAGGCTGAGTTGGGCGGACTTCATGTTTGCCTTGCCATTCATCCTTCCTCTCTAGGTGTATTCTTCACCAATGCCTTAGAAAAATTTCCTTTCCCAAAGTTGGGCGGACTTGGGCTTCTCCTTGACATGGGCGCACTTTGACTTTGACTTGTCCAAGGGTGGACTTGAGCCCCTCTTTGACATGGGAGGACTTCACACCCCTCCTTGCCATGGGCGGACTTGGAGGTTCTTCTCACCATCCACCTCTCCCTCTCTAGGGCGGACTTCATGTCTCCTCTTCCAAAGGTGGACTTGGAGCTTCTCTTGCTTATGGCGAACTTGGAGCTTCTCCTTCCAAGGGCAGACTTGGAGGCTTGCCTTTCCAAGACATGGCGGACTTCACTCTTGGCCTGCCAGTGCGGACTTCATGCTTAGTTTGTCATTCCTTCTCATGGGTGAATTTCTTCAACTTGTCACTTTTCATCAATTTTTTACCTTTTACCTGTTGATTTCTCTCAATCTGGAGGCATGTTGACTTCATGATCAGTGGGACCTCAAAATAGAAACTTTCTAAAAGTAGAAAAAGCAAAAAGCATCCCTAAAAAATAGGAACTCCAAAATGGCCTAAAAATGCGAAAAATCAAAAAAGCAAAAAGCAAAAAAGCAGAATCCCTAAAAAATAGGAAGTGTCAGAAATGACCGAAAGCACAGGCGATCCTCGTCTTCCGGACCTTCCGAGCCCTTCCATGACTTTTAGGCACACAAATGGGTTCAAAAACTTAAGTTGGCCGGAGTGACTCTCAAAAACAACTCAATTTCTGAACTCCAAAATAGCAACGCAGAGGGCGAAACCAAAAACTTGGGGGTCCCCATTTGCAATGGGGCGATGTGTGAAACAGGTCACAACAGGTCCCATTAATGATGAAAAAAATTGGAAAGAGAAGTGGATGATATGCTTCACTTGCAGTGCTTTTTGAAGTGTAAATTTCCTCATATGTATTTTAAGATGAATTATTTTTGTCTTTTGTATTGTCTCCATAGCAATTTTAGGTGACATTATTCCTTCAGATGGCATATCTAAAGAAAAAGACAAGCAAGAGGGAAAGGAAAGGCCTAAATGAGATGTACTGAGTTAACTGAGTTAACGAATGAGGATTGAGAAGTAAATTTTATAAAAATTCAATTTTGTTTATGTACCTTTGGGAACATTGCAGCTACACTTCCATGACACATTCGTATTTTAAAATCTGAGGTTGGGATTCCAATTCTAACTACCACTTGCTTCTGGTAGTTATTCCCAATCATAATGCAAAGAATAGTTGCACTTCATTTTAACCTTGAGTATTATATAGTATAGATTTCAACTAGTCTTTGACAGCATACAATATTAAAATATTAAATGTAATATTAATGGTCATCTTAGCTTTAGTTAGTTTTTAGTAACTTTTGTTACGCTTTAGTTGTTTTAGTATATTTCAGTTTTCTGCTTTAGTTAGCTTATGTTAACGATAGTTTCTTTTTAGAAACATCGTCTTGTAAATTTCTTTATAAGGAGTTTTTGTCTCCTTTCGTAATCACACAGTCATAAATATCAATTATCTTTTCATGGTATCAAGGCTTAGGCTCGACCTCAGAGATTTTTTTTTGCTGATTTTTAAAAAAATCGAAGAAATTTTTTTTAAAAGAATTTGTGAGCCAATTTTTTGTGAAGATTTTGTGAAAAAATTCAAGGAAAAATTATGAAGAATGAATTTTTGTCGATTTCTTATGATTTTTGTGCAAATTTTTTTTTGCTACAAATCGTGCCAATGCAGTGTTAAAATCACGACTTTTATTTCTGATTTTGTGGCCATGTCAACATTTTTTTGAACGCTTGTTTTCTGAGAACAAATCGAACCTTCTTTTCCACATCTGTTCCTTCTTAAAATCGCATCTGGAAGCAAATCATGGGGGCTTATGAATCATGTGTACCTGTTTTTTTGGAGTTTGTGGGCAGATTTGATAGCTTTTTGACTAGTTTTTCCTAATAAAAATCATATTTTTCATGGCAGTCTGAAGGGTTGTTTTTTGAGCCAGTTTTTGACAGAATTTTTTTAGGAAAAATAAAAATTTGTGCAAAGAGTTTTTTTCGAAAAAAAAAATTGCTAAAAAAGTTTTGAAATAGAAAAATTTTGCTAATGTTTTTGAAGATTTTTTGCTAATAAAGTTTTTGAAATTTTTATTGCTAATGTTTTTGAAGATTTTTTGAAAAAAAAAAAACTTACTTTTTCAGAATTTTCGAAGGTTTTTCTGAAAAGTCTTACAATTTCTGAGCCTCTTTTTTAGACAATTTTTGAAAAATCGTGGATTGATCGTCCAGAGTTTGTGCCAGCTAATCACAAAATTACCTCATTTTTGGAAAATGGGAGGGATGGCTGCTTTGTCCAACATCATGTTGGAACATACGCAGAGGTTCAATGAAAAATTCTACTACCTGGAAGCAGCAGAAGCTCATTGTTTTTCAGTGCTGGTGTCTTGATTTGATTGTTCTGCGGGAAAGGATTAGTAATTGCAAGGCGATTAGGCTTCTCCAGTTATCAGTCACCGATAATATGTTTCCAGAAGATTATGGGTAGACTAAGTTTATATTTGTATGATGACCATTAAGGGAGGGTATTAAAATATTAAATGTAATATTAATGGTCATCTTAGCTTTAGTTAGTTTTTAGTAACTTTAGTTACGCTTTAGTTGTTTTAGTATATTTCAGTTTTCCGCTTTAGTTAGCTTATGTTTTAACAATGGTTTTTTTTTAGAAACATCGCCTTCTAAATTTCTTTATAAGGAGCTTTTGTCTCCTTTTGTAATCACACAATCATTAATATCAATTATCTTTTCATACAAGATATCCCAAAGCTTAAAATGTGCTAATCTTTATAAAGTTTGCCATATGGCTACAGATATAAGAGACTTCTGCAATGAACATGAAAAGAACTCCTTTGGCAAAAGATTTTGATATAGTATGTCTTCTGGTGTTTCCTAAATAAATGGAAAACTTTTGAAGATAATTTTTTAGAAAGGTTTTGACCCGATAAAATTGTCGCACAATTAAAGTAGTTTAATTCTTCTTAACCTATAAGCTGTTTCTAGTGGCTTCTGATCATAAGTACAATCTACACTTTGATCCAACCAGACTAGCCTGCGTCAGAGAGGAACACAATGTATCATCCAAGCACATCAGTAGCAGATGATAGAACTTTTGTGTTACCAGCAATTCAGTCTTATATCATAAATTCTGATAACTGAAACATATGGCTTAGCAATCAGTGCTTAAAGCATCATATGCTACTCCTCTAAAACCATCATAAAACTTATAGGTATTACCCACAAATGTACATGGATTTAAATCAAATTTTGTAACAGCAAAACCATCTCAAGACCCCAAAATGCTTCATTTAGTTCCTTTAGGTTATAACTAAAAACTCTGCATAAATCATACTGTATGATTTCTAAATTGAAAAATCAACCTTTCTTGATGCCTCGGCTAAGATCTGGTGAAAAGTTAAGAAGCAACTCGACCCAAGAGCTCCATACAAGATTGCTATAGGACTCCTCTTGTTTGATTCCGGATAAATATGATCGAAATCAAAAACTTCAGGCTCTTCTGTCAAATCTTCCAAACTGCCATTAAAAGAAAATATTCTCAATCAACTTTTTAAGATGACATATGGAATCTCAGACCCATAATATCCTGAAAAGGTGTTATATACAGTTCACCTCGACAACTATATAGTTCTGTCATTTATTGCATTGAACATTTAATTCCTTTCTTCTTTCAATTTTCAAATTATCTAAAACATAACGGCACATGACTTACGCCTTTGGAATGCTAAGCCAGGCAGATAACTCAGAAACATCAAACAAAATAGTTGATCCAAGATCGACCCAGCAGCATTTCCCATCAGGAGCAGTTGGGTTCCTGTTCAATTCCCATCTATCAAATTCTTTTTCCATGTCAGAGTAAGAAATATTTTTGCTGCCTTGATGCTCTTTCTGTGCCACAAAAAATGATGATATTGATTCCTGCGCTAACTGCCGGTAAAGCACCAATTTTGGAGAAGCTGATCGAAGAATAAGAGAGAATTCAAAAAATGATCCCAATGCCCTGCTTAGAAGAAAGCTTCCATGTTTCAGAATCTCTTGGAAGCAATCTTTTGCATTTGTCACTGCTAGATGATGATCAGATTCAAGCCAGAGTCTCACAAATTCCCAGTAGAAGTCCTTTCGTTCCTTTGCCAGCAATTCACTGTAAACAACAACACAAGGTATTGGATCATCAATAACATATATAAGACTGCAAATTGAAATAGAAGCAATAAAAAAAAGTTAAGAGCTACAAACATAATCTTGATATGGTTTTTTTGCTTTCATTAGACTCATATAATCTTTTTTAAAGCCTCTTAGATCTTCTTGCATTTCTATTAACCTCTGCAGGATAAGCCTTGCTTTCCCTTAATATTTGCAAGACAAAGACAGATGTAAAATGAGTGTCTAAAAATCATACTATTCTGAACAGTAAATAGAAATTGTTTAGTGGGCATACTTCTTCTGACAAATCCAACAAATGGTAAACTTTCCTCTAGGGAAGATCCTCTGCAGCTACATGCAATTATTCTGCAGCTAACATGTGATCATAACATATCACCAATCATTTCAATTGATCTCCATCAGTCCGTCTAGTTTACCTTCTTAGGATATTCCCCACTGCTTAAATACAATTAAGTACGAATCTGTTAGGTTCACTTTCAGAACCTCTTTTGTTTATGGATTTAATAAAGGAGATATTTTATCAAGCTCTGCTTCAAGAATATGCTCACACCAGAGGTGAAGGTGTCTTGGATGTTAAAGTGAAGTCCAGATGCACTGAGGTCTCAATGCTAAAAGCTGTTAGTTTTATGATCAGAGATAGTGCACAGAAAATTAATTCAAAATTGACACAAGAACACAGCCAATACCTTGGGAAAACCCTCCAACCTGAGGGAGAAAAACCCAGCCAAAATATCTCTTATATATTGAATCAAAAGATAAGAGCAGAAATCTGCTTACAACTCAGGCACAACACAATGCCTAAAAGATACAATGAACAGCACCTCTCCTAGATGCAAAGATACAAATAATATGTTTCTCCTTGAATCGATCTGCTGCTACAAAATTCGATCTGCTGCTCAGATCGCACTTCTCCTTGAATGCTACAAATGAACTTGATAATAAATGAATGAGATTTCACAAGTATATATACACATGCAAATGGAAGGACGTAACCCTTCACAAAGGAAGTCGGCCTTAAGAAGAAAGACATCTTTTCTAGAAGGCGCGACTTTCTAGATAGGTCGGCTCCCTTAATTAAATAAACATAATTTATTTAAGGCTTTTTAATATTTATCTTTTGATTATTATTTAATGAAGCACCTCTTCATTATCATATATATAAATTTAAATGGCCTTAGCTATTATTTAAATTTATTTCTCAATTCGATCTGGAAGTATTCATCACGTGGCTACATTTAAACATCAACACTCCCTCTCAGCTAGGGAGGAATACTTCCACCTGTGCAAGACATATCACCTCATAGTGATGTTAATCAACATGGCTACATTCATGTGAGAAAAGAGCTTATCACCTCATCGTGATATCAACCATCATGGCTACCTCCATAGATGGTATGTACAAGTGCTCATCACTATGTGATGTTGTCACCTCACCGTGACGTTCACCATGGCTCTCCCAAAGGGTGAAACACAAGTACAAGAAGAATCATCACGGACTCCCTCACGTGATGTTGTCATGGAGTCACACACATGACATCCACCATGGCTCTCCCAGAGGGTGGAAACAAGGGCTTTCACCTCAAATCTCAAAGAGAAATGCATTATCAAGGGCTTGCACCTCAAATCTCAAAGAGAAATGCATTATCAAGGGCTTGCACCTCAAATCTATCTCAATAGAGAAATGCATTAACAGAGGATCACTGATACTGAGACTCCTTCTCAGCTAGGGCTTGATTCTCCACCATACCAAGCTTATCTCGAAAGTACACAAACTTTATCCTGGAGAGGGGCTTGGTGAGAATGTCTGTCGTCTGCTCATCAATGTTGATATACCTCAACTGTATAGCTTTCCTCAATACCATATCTCTGATATAATGGTATTTGATCTCAACATGTTTAGTTTTGTCATGGAACACAAGATTGACAGAAAGCTTCACACAGCTCTGGTTATCACAATGAATGATAGTAGGCTCCATTGATTGTCCAAACAATCCTGCAAGGAGATTTTGAAGCCACACTGCTTCACGAGCTGCCACACAAGCTGCAATATACTCTGCCTTTGTTGTACTCAATGCCACTGAAGACTGCTTCCTGCTGCACCAGGATATCATAGCAAACCCCAAACTGAAGCAACAGCCAGAGGTACTCTTCCAATCAGTGACACACCCTGCCCAATCAAAATCAATAAAACCATGCAGCTTCAAATCCACACCTAAAGAATATCTCAACCCATATCCAACTGTGCCACGCAAGTATCTCAGGATATGTTTTGCTGCAACAAGATGTATTTGCCTTGGTTCACACATGAACTGACTAAGTGCACTCACTGCATAGGCATAGCAGATATCCGGTCTAGTGTTAACTAGATACATCAATGAACCAATCAACTGCCTATACATCGTGGGATCCACCAAATCTGAGCTAGCTGCAACCTCTTTCAACTTATGTAAGTTGGTCTCCATAGGCGTAGACATAGGTTTGCAATCAATCATACAAAACCTCTTCAGAATGTCAATGGTATACTTCCCTTGACTTAGAATCATCTCATCTGGCTTTTCCCAAACTTTTAAGCCAAGAAAGTAATGCATGAGACCAAGATTCTTCATTTCAAACTCAGAAGCTAGCTCCTTCTTACATTTGAGAATGAGGTGTTCTTCTCCAGTGATAATTAGATCATCAACATACAGAACCAAAATCAAAGCTTCACCATTAATTACTTTGAAGTAGAGGTTAGAATCTGCATCATTCTTTGAGAAACCCAAGCTTAACAGGTAACGATCAATCCTTTCGTACCAAGCACGAGGAGCCTGCTTAAGACCATATAAGGCCTTCTTCAGCCTGCAAATATGAGACTCCTTCCCATGTACCTCAAATCCATCAAGTTGCTCAATGTAAACCTCTTCCTCTATTACACCATTCAAAAAGGTTGTCTTTACATCCATTTGGTGAATCTTCCATCCTCTGGATGCAGCAATAGTAATAATGGTTCTAACAGAAGTATATCGAGCCACTGGAGCAAAGGTTTCTTCATAGTCAACTCCCTCTTTTTGTGAAAACCCCCTAGCCACGAATCTGGCCTTGTACTTCTCAATGCTCCCATCAGCCGCATACTTGATCTTGAAGAGCCATTTAGAAGACACCACAGATTTGCCTTCGGGTCTAAGAACGATGTCCCAAACATCATTCTTAAGTATGGATTGATACTCTTCAGTCATAGCATCTTTCCAAACATGTTGACTAGAAGCTTCCTCAACACTGGAAGGCTCTAACTCAATAATTTGACTCATCAAGGCTACATAACTGAAGAACTTATTAGGTCTCTTACTTTCTCTGAAAGTTCCTCTTGGGGCTGCAAAACTTTTTGCCTCGTGCATTATTTTCCTAGCCCAAAGAGGTCTTTTCCTTCCAACCACAATATCTGTTGGCCCATCAGTAGGTTCCAAGGGCTCGACTGGATCATCGTCTCCTTTAGGTTCTAGAGCCTCCTTCTGATTCTCAAGAACATGGTCAACTTCCATATCCTGAGGAGGCTCTTCATCATCGATCTCCATATTAGTGCCCTTGGATCTTCTGAATGCAACATCTTCCTCAAATGTGACATCTCTACTGATCTCAATTGTCTTCTGACCCGGAATGAAGACTCTATAGGCTTTTGATGTCTCACTATAGCCTACCAAAATTCCCTTCTTGCCAGAAGGTTCCAACTTTGTCCTCTTTTCCTTTGGTATATGAACATACACTAGACATCCAAAGATCCTCAAATGACTTACTTCAGGCTTCACCCCTGAGAATGCTTCTTCAAGAGTTATATTCTCCAGGATCCTGTGAAGACTTCTATTCTGAACATAGACAGCAGTCTTGGATGCTTCAGCACAAAGAGATATTTGCAGTTCTTGGTCATGAATCATGGCTTTGACTGCTTCCATAATGGATCTGATCTTTCTCTCCGCAACACCGTTCTGTTGAGGATTATAAGGAACATTGAACTCCCTCTTAATCCCCGCTTCAATGCAAAAGTTGCGGAAGATAACAGAAGTGTACTCTCCTCCATTATCAGATCTCAAGACCTTGATCCCCTTTCCGGACAAATTCTCCACCTGAGCTTTGAATTCTTTGAATCTCTCTAATATCTCCTCAGATTCTTTAGATTTCAAGAAATAAATCCAAGTCTTTCTAGAGCAGTCATCAATAAAAATAATGTAATACAAGAAACCACTCGAAGAAGCAACAAACATTGGACCACATAAATCAGAATGAATGAAATCTAAAATACATTTGGATCTACTTTCACTATTATGGAATGGACCTTTTGTATTCTTACCCAAATCGCAGCCATTGCAGGTTCCTTCATGCTTCTGGTTGAATTTAGTAAGGTCGGTGACCATCTTCTCCATAATAGGTAGAGCTTGAAAGTGAAGGTGAGCCAATCTTCGATGCCAAAGATCACAAAAACTTGAGGAATCATGCACTAGAGCCTGAAAAGGGCGAGTGCATAGCCTATAGAGACACCCATGTCTAACTCCAATCACCCGAGCAATCTTGATGTTGGAGTTCTTCGCCCATATAAGAACTTTGACTTTTGAAAAAGCAACTTGGTAACCCTTGTCTTCCAAAGCTAAGATGGAAACAAGGTTTCTCTTGGTGCCTGGAACAAATAGCACATCATCCAATTGCAAGGAAGCACCAGAATCCAAGTGAAGAGATCAGGTCCCAACTCCTTTTACAGAATAACTAGCATCATCCCCAATAATGACTTGTTCACTAGAATCTTTCTCCACCAAATCAGATAGATGCTCCCTAAATCCGGTGATGTGACAAGAGGCACCACTATCAATCAGCCAAGTGTTGGTGTCGGTAGTTACATTGCTTGACAAGGCTGAATAAAATAGGTATTCACATGAATCCTTCTGCAGAGAGACTTCATCAACATTTGCAATGGCAACCTATTGCCTAGGCTTGGTAGGACATTCCTTTGCAAAGTGACCATACTTGTCACATCGGAAACATTGGACCTTGGAGAGGTCCCTCTTCTTCTTGAATGCGGGGCCACCATCAGCTCCTTTATCTCTATTTCTCTTGAAATACCCTTTCTTCCCATCTTTCCCTTTCTTCAATGAGGATTGAGTGGCAAGAACATGAATGTCTTCATTAATGGAGTTTTGCCCAATACCTCTTGCAGCCAACCTAGACTCTTCTTGAATACAGTCTGCCCTCAATCGATCAAACTTGGGAAGTTTCGATCTTGCACTAATTCCATGAATGTAAGACTCCCACGACGAAGGAAGACCATTAAGAGCCAACATGGTCAAGTCCTTGCTATCAACAACATGCCCAATAGACGAGAGCTGATCTCTCAACTCTGTTATTCTCATGAAGTAGGCAATAACAGATTCACCTTTCACCATCTTCAAATGATGGAGTTGTTGCTTCAATGCAAGTGCCCGGCTTGTGTTATTGATTTCGTACATCTCCTCCAAAGACTTGAACATCTCTCTTGCCATCTTTAGCTTGGAGACAATAGGAACAATATGATCCTTTACGGAATCAACTAACATCTTCTTCGCCTTAATATCTTTCTTTTTCCATAGAGCCCTCTCTTCCTCATCCATAGGCTCGGGGGCAGAGCTCTCCACAAATTCTGCCAATTCGCTTTCCTCCAAGGTGAGCATGATCCTGAATCTCCACGAAGTAAAATTTGATGCTCCCTCAAGCCTATCCTCAATCTTGAGACCATTCACCATCTTGACGGAGAGATGAAGATGAATAAGGACGAGAAATAAATTGACAGTGTCGCTGTGATACACAAATCTGATCAAGATCTTCTTCAAACCTGCTCTGATACCATGTTAGTTTTATGATCAGATATAGCGCACAAAAAATTAATTCAAAATTGACACAAGAACACAGCCAATACCTTGGGAAAACCCTCCGACCCGAGGGAGAAAAACCTAGCCAAAATATCTCTTATATATTGAATCAAAAGATAAGAGCAGAAATCTGCTTACAACTCAGGCACAACACAATGCCTAAAAGATACAATGAACAGCACCTCTCCTAGATGCAAAGATACAAATAATATGTTTCTCCTTGAATCGATCTGCTGCTACAAAATTCAATCTGCTGCTCAGATCGCACTTCTCCTTGAATGCTACGAATGAACTTGATAATAAATGAATGAGATTTCACAAGTATATATACACATGCAAATGAAAGGACGTAACCCTTCACAAAGGAAGTCGGCCTTAAGAAGAAAGATGTCTTTTCTAGATGGCGCGACTTTCTAGATAGGTCGGCTCCCTTAATTAAATAAACATAATTTATTTAAGGCTTTTAATATTTATCTTTTAATTGTTATTTAATGAAGCACCTCTTCATTATCATATATATAAATTTAAATGGCCTTAGCTATTATTTAAATTTATTTCTCAATTCGATCTAGAAGTATTCATCACGTGGCTGCATTTAAACATCAACAAAAGCAACCCAGATGTTTGTGTGGCCAATGTTGTGGGTTTTGGCACCATTAAAGACTTAGCCAAACTTCACACTTAAGCACCAATTACTGCCCTCCAAAAAAACAATTCCCATCATGGACATGTCCAAACCAATTGAAGAGACTTTTGTTGACATTGAATCATGGTAAACCAATTTGCCTGAGCAGACAACCATCCTACTTTGGCAATGCTGGTAGCAGAGAGACCTGTTACTAGTGTGCTTGAGCATGTATGCAACAATCTGATCTCGCATGGTGGGAATCTTACAACCCAGATCAAACTTGGCATTGAAGACCAGCTGGAATACAAGATAAAGCAGATGATCAAACCAATAAGCATTATCTCCAACCTGCTCAATGTTAGTATAAGAACCATATTGGACAAGCCTGAGTTTCTTTTGAAATCTTTTGAAATGATCCTTTTCAATATGCAGCTAAACTTTGTCGCCAATTTCAAACTCGTGTGCAACACACTGCTAGTAATGGCACTGCTTATACTCTCCAAAGTTTGATCAAACATATTGTGAACTTGGTGTTGAAAGCTTTGTGTCTAACTTGCAAGCAAAGTCAAAATCTTTCTTCACATAAGCAGTCTTTGAATTTAGCAGTGTTACATATGCTGTATGAATTGGCAAAAGAGGAAAAAACCCTAAAACTACATATAAACCAAGTTGGTAGAGTTGTGTCAAGCCATCTTTGAATTTGGCAGCACCAGGTAAGCTGCAGCAATTGGCACAAGAGGACAAGATCCTGGACAAACTCCATATGGACTGAGGTAAGACTTCATCGCAAGTGCATAGAAGCTTAATGCCATAATGTATAGAATTGTCAATTTTTGTCCAGCTAATAGTATGTGGATGGAAAGTTGTGGACATATTCAGCATCGTATCCATGAAGGACATATATGCCTTCAAAAAGAGAGTGTGTGTCTTAAATGACTGACTCCAAGAAGGTTGCAATGAATTTGGAAATGCATAAAGAAAAAATTGATGGTATCCTGTGCTCAAACAGTCTTCAGGTGCAGAACTATGATAATCATCTTGGGAACCAACTGCCCATAATACACAATCATGGTTGTGCTTGGTAACAGAAAGCAGACACTATTACAATGTGGTCAAAATACTCAGGTTATCATAAAACAGGAAAAGATATGTACAGGCCTTGCTTCCTGTTTGGCAGTTTTGCAATGGCACATGCTGTACATAAGCAAAAGTATTGTGTAGCCACAATGTGTAGAATTGACCAGTAAAAATTAAAGTAAATACTGATAGAATTTTCAATTTTGTCAGTGCCAAGTGAGCTACCCAAAGCAGCTTTTGGTGTTTGTCCTGTTAGACATAAAGGTGTTCAAGAGAATAAATGAGAACATCCTGGAGATTGTGATTGGCAATGAATTTGCCTGTATATAAAGCATCGCAAGGCAAGTTGCAACAAATATTTCTCTCTTCAGAAAATACTGCCATCCCCTATCCATGGAACTATTGCCTTTTTCTTTGCTAGATGAAAGTCATGTTAACTAGAATTACATGTTCTAAGCAAAGAAAATATATAACAAGCTTTGGGAATTGAAAAAAACTTGACATGCATTACTTTCTTTCAAAAACATTTTTAGATCATCTCTTATGGTTGCGACGTTAACACATTCTTAGAACAAATATCCAGGAATAGTGCACTGCAAGTCTAATTAACCTTAACTTTCTAGTCTCTATCTACACCTTGGCAAGGCCCAGTTTACCACCAAACTCACCCATGTGATCAGAACCCAACTGGCACAAATTTGGGTATGGTCATCGAAATGGCATGTCAGCCACTAAAAAACCATCTAAACCTATACCTTAAGTTGAAGCTTACTGTACAGTGTACGGAACAATGGCATCTTGATTCATCAATTATTTCAAGCAACATAATTTTTTCCAAATGTCTTGACAAGACAAGTGTTTTCCAACTAAATCATTTGTATGGAATTCAAGTTTCCGCAATATGGATGATTAGAAAGACATTTTCAGGAATGAAATAATAGAGCAGCAATTTAGATCGGCATTTCAGGCAACTCTTTATGACCTGCGACCAGGATGAATGACATTTAGCTTACAATCATAATTCCTTATATCATTGTTCTCAAATACTGGCACACAGAGAGGGGCCCCAAATATCAATTCACTCTATCTTTCTTGTCTAATTTTCATCCTGAACCAATTTTAATAATTACAATGGATTGTCAAACAGGGAAAATTTTGTAAGGGTGTTTTTAGTTCATCGATCAAAAACTAGGAAAATCTTTGAAGTTTGAAAATCTACGAAATGTATGTCCTGTAGGTGAATTCAAAGAAACAACAATGTATATTTTTACAAATTCAAAAACTTTATACACATCTTAGAAGAAAACTGGAGTAATGGCTTTTCAAAACTTTTCTAATTGGCTAACCTAGTTCCTGCAAATTTTGTGAAAAAATTAACTAATCGGCAAAAACGAGCCATTTGAATATCCGCACAGTGACTTCCAGAAAACTCTCACGCGATAAAAAATTGTGATTTGTCACTCAAGCACATAAAAAAGAATAGCCTGGTGCGAAAGTTTTAAAAGTCTCTAAGCTAATTGTGCGTCAATTAAATATTTATTAGAGAATTTATGCTTCTGCGATCCATAAATTAAATGGAAAGACTTCACATGAACTGCAATATTCCTTTTGTCAAAACTTATCCCGGAGTCTTTTTCTTTAAATCATTGTTATTTAATAAATTTGCTCGCATACCTGAATCACTTCACTCTACGCTAAGGGTCATTTGGTCACATGATAAATGATAAGAAATGATACATACCCTGCCTCCAAAAGTAGCGGAGTGCCCGACCATTTTGCCCGCAGAGACACCTGCACATTCTTTGGCTGTGGATGCCTGGACTCCGCCACACCGCAAACTCCAATGAGGATCGCTAAAATAATCAGAAATGCAGAAACCTTAGATTGCCCCATAAATTTCATAAAACCCTGCATTTTGCCTAAACCTTACGGCTTCCCGGGGCAAACTGTCGACCCTGTCAGTGTCCTAGATCGCGCATAACGGCATTGAAAGATCATCAAATGATCAAAATAGGGTTTACAGTATGACAAACCGTGAAGATCCAGAAAGCAGATGTTCTTATTAGTCCACTAAACATCAAGGCTGATCAGAAATCGAGAAGACTTTTCAGCTTGACCTGACTTTTCTTAGCGGAGCACACAAGTCATTGTTCGTACTCGGTTTAGTGTTGTATTTTGGGCAACGATTAAGCTTGATTTCAGTGTAATGGTAAAATTAGCATATCTATGCTAATTTCTATGCAGTTTAGTGTCCGATGGGAATGTCTTTGCCTAAGAGCTCTATTTCTATTATTTTGCCTTTCATTTTATTCATATTTTGTTTTAATATAAATAGTTTTTTAGATTATTATTTTAAGATGTGAGATTGATTCAATTAATCTTAAGATTAATAATCTTTTAAATTTCAGATTTTTAATTTGAATTTAAATTTTGTGTTTTTTTAACTAATGGTTATAAATCAATTTAGTATACATTTCATGCAACATGTTGTTATATAATAATATTTAAAAATATTTAATGTGTATTTAATTGTATATAGTGGATTATTAAAACATACTTCAATTGTAAAGGATGATAAAATAATCAAATTTGCATCATTATCTTACAGCCTACTTGCATGTTTGTGAATTTTATCTTCAATCTTTTTTGTTGTTATTAATTTAGTCTATCAAGGGGTTTGACCTAAGAGAACCCATTCACCTATTGAGTTAGCAAGTTTCTTAGAAAGTTTCTCCTTACATCACCCTCACAAATTCAAACATCTTGAAGCAAACAAATTTTCTACCATAACTTATGTCAAATCAATTCTATGTGGTTCAAATCAAGTTCATGCAACATATCAAGTTCGTGGCAATTAGGGTTGAACTCATATGGCTCAAGATTAAATTATATTATTTTTTGTGATTGTATACATTAAACTTAGATACACACGCTTGTTGAGATTGATCAAATAGAAATGATGACTCACTATTATGGACATGACAAGAGTTGGTATAGTGGCAAGATAACAATATGATTGATTAGATTGTCTTCTTTTATGAAGTGTCAAAGATATATGATAGGTAGAAGAAGAAGTTATGTCAAAATTATAAGTGCCTAGCAATCCTAGCAATGATCTAATCATGCTTTCCTATATATACATATTTTTGAATGATTAGAAGCATCTATAATTATCTTGAGAATTACTCTAGCATTTAAGAAAATTTGTGACCAAATTAAAGCTTCAAATCCTCTCGTTCCAATTTCTAATCTTATCATATAGTCATTGGGCACTTTACATCATTCAATCAAGATTTGTCTTAAGAATTACTCCAACATCCGAGCAAATTTATGACCAAATCAAAGCTTTATAGCTTCCAATTCTAGTCTATCTCACAACCATTATGTTAATTTTTCAATATTCAATCTAGATGTATCTTGATAATTCCTCCAAAATCTAGACAACTTTGTGGCCAAATGAAAGCTTCAAAGCTTCCAATATTAATCTATTATACAATCATTTTGATTCTTTTTCATCATTTCATCTAGCTTATAGTTTTCTCCCATTCTACTATCAAAGTCAATCTAGAATTTGATGGAAGAAAGGATATCATATAGTCGGGAATAGTGTGGCTTTAAACCTTAGATCATTTAGGAGATTGCATTTTGGTATTTGTATTTTCTCCTTTTCTCTGTTTGTGAGAGATTGAATTTGCATATGTACATGGGTACCTAACATGGCCTCATAGTCGAGACTCATCTTTGTGTAATTTGTATAATACTATTGTTGACATTTTTGTCACCATTTTATATTTGTTTTTCTCAAAAGGTTATTAAGATAAAAATAAGGAGAAGCTTCATTATTTTTTAAGAAAAATTAAATGTCAAGAGAGAAGAATGCATTTCGGTGCGAAAAGAGGAGGGAAGAAGTAAAGTTTTCTTTTCCTTTTGGAGAGTTTTCACACATGTAGCATGAATTTAGGGTTTTGTTGTGGCATTGACGAGGCTACATCTCCAAAACATGGTACAGGATAAGCATTTGATACCTGGAGTTTCTCCACATCCCATGAAGTTTGTTGCAAATTTGAGAAGCTACACACCACGTTGCAGTTATTAAGTAAAGGGAGAGACATGTTTCAAGGAGAAAGAATGAGTTATGAGATTTTTTATGAGTCTTCTTCTCGTGTGTTGTCAGGTATGCCTTTAGAAATGCCATATGTTGCTAGAAAGTATGTCCTTGTCCAGTTTTTCAAGTTAACATAAAGTTTGAAGTTTCAAAGTTATGCGCTTGTCTTTTTGAGAGGTTCTTGTTATTCAAAGGGGGGAAATAGGGTAGAAAGCTTAGCCTATACTAGACAAGATGATGCTTTACCTTTTGAAAGGGTTGTGTATACATAATAAAAGGGACAAGCTTGTCATAGAAAGAATAGGTTCAAAATGTGAAAAGGAATGACATACTTGAAGACATTATTGAGTATATAGTCATATTGCATGAGGAAATAAGAATGCAGTGGATAGGGTCACAATCCTTGTAAATATTTTAAACCATAAGATCTCTGAATGAATAGTCATGAAGGTTAAAAAGAATGGTGACTAGTTTCTTATGAAGTACACAATACAGTACCTATTGATGGCAGTGACCTTGCATGGTTAGAGTAGATGGTGAGGATTACAGTTTTCAAATAATCAAAGCATACATGGATATAAGGGTTAAATCAAGTAAAATATTAAAAAAACTTATGATGATAGTCCTCATACAAGGAAGAGGTTTTTGTGATGATATTGTATGTTTCATTGTGTTACTGCTCTATTATTTTGAAAGAGAAAGATATTCAAAATTAAGAAGAGAGTCTTAGAGGGAAGAGGGGATTTCATGACAATAGGTAAAAGGTATGACTATCATTTTCCACATAGTGGTTTATAGATAGCAACCACAAAGGTTGGAAGGCCATGATAACCCTGTTTTCAAAGTTTTATGTGCACGAAGCACTATGAATGAGTAAAGTATGCACAATAATTAAAGAGTAATGATCTCCTAAGGTGGTCATCTCAAATAAGCACAACTAGCAAGTTAGACAATGTGCAGTCCTAAGGTCTTATGGAGCATGATTGTCCTATTGGTCAAACTAGAGGGTGGTGCTTCAAGGATGCACATGTTCTTGTGAATGTTTGTGTGGAAAGGATGCAAGGATAATGGTTTTCAAGAAGATAGCCATAAATGGAGACAATGATCTTAATAAAAATATAGCACCATTCATAATATTGTCTTTTTGAGATCAAAGTGATGCCATTGTTGTTGCTTCCTTTGTTAATTCACATTTTATATTCACAATCATGTTAACAGTGAGGGGAAGTCTAGGTAGAGGCACAAGGTCTTTGCCTTGAATGATCCATACACGATGCCTTTCATGTTGACAAAGTATGTCTCAACTTCCAATTTGAAGCCTTAGGAATTCAAGACTTGGCAAAAAATTGAAATTCTCAGCCTTTACCACCATACCGTGCCTGGCTTATTTCTACCTTTACCGCTTTACCGTGGTGCTCTGGTCTGCCCCTAGCGGTACCGCAGTGACTCGCTTGGGGGTTATCGCCTTACCCCGTGCGGTGAGTTTACTCGCCACCGCGGTCACGGTAGGCGACTTGTTGCCTACCTTTCCGGTCACCGCCTTACCATGGTCGGTGAAGACCTTCATCACGGTGGTCGCGGTGAAGCCGCTAGCGGTGGTCTTGCCGGTTACTGCCATACCACGAGCAGTGGATCCTCTCACCGCGGTGGCCGCGGTGAGACCACCTGCGATTTGACTGGCAGTTATCGCCTTACCGCGGGCGATGGGTCCTCTCACCGCAATGGCCGCGGTGAGACCGCCAGTGGCTTGCCCAGTGGCTTACCGCCACACCGCTGGTCGACTCGAACCTGGCAGGAGTAGCGCAGTGTAGGACTTGGCTGAGCTTGGCTAAGCTCACAGCCATACCGCAAGATGACTTGGTCTGGGCTGCGATAGTGTGGTAGATAGCGAGGTGTGCTCAGACCTACTCACCGCCATACCGTGGCTGAGTCGTGTGGACTCGGCGGTGGCACAATGGAGACAAGGAGAGCTCAGATGAGCTCGGACCGAGTTTGAACTAGTTGGACTCAAATTCAAAGAGCGACAACGAATGGCAGAAGGACACGTGGCAATTTGACAGATTGTTGATTGGCCAAAAGCCAAAAACAATAAAGGCAGTAATTGCAAGCTTGTTCGACTGATGACAGGAACCCGATTATGGCAAAGAATTAAATGCCTAGGTGGCTCAATGAAATCAGATCAGATCAATGGCCAACTGGAAGTCTGATGCATGAACCTGAAGCCGTGGGATTGGTTGAAAGTGTAAATGCGATGAAGACTTGTACAGTCAATGTGAAGTTGACGGATATGTAAATGTTAGTTGGCAAGTCGATGTGAGAGAAAAAAGGATTCTTATTGTATACTTTGAAGGAAGTATTGTAACAGTGAGAAAATAATTAGAGTGTTGTTGTGAGTTGATCAAAGAGTAAAGACTGAAGAATTTGTATGTAATCTTTTATTGTTGTAATACAAATTGTCTTTTCTTGGTGTGGTGGGTTTTTTACCTGAAACGGTTTTCCCACGTAAATATTGTGTCATCCATGAATGCTTATATTTTGTTATCTTTTTTTTATGTTGCATGTATCCATCTCAGTAGTTTTAGAAGCTATTAGAACTCATTTTTGCTCTTCTCCTTTGTTATATTAGTGTTAAGGGAATGTATTCCGCACTATTGGGTCATTAGATCCATCCATGTTTTCCCTTCAAGTGGTATCAAAGCCTGGCTCGTTGTGTTATCCTTGAGAGAAAGTTGTGTTATCCTTGAGAGAAAGCTCAATTTTTTGTGCTAATATTGTTTCAGTGGGAGTCTTGCATTGTTGAAACTTGTTTCTATTTGAGATGGCGAGTACATCAGGTAGAGTAGATATTGAAAATTTTAATGGCAGCAACTTTGAGTTATGGAAACTCAAATTGGAAGACTTGCTGGTGGATAGAGACCTCTGGTTAGCAGTGTCTAGAACTAAGCCACAAAGTACGACGCAAGAGGCTTAGGATCTTGTTGATAGAAAAGCAAGAGGCCTGATAAGACTAAGTCTAGCCGATTTTGTACTCCTGAACATCCATGAGGAGCAGTTTGCACCTTCATTGTGGAAGAAGCTTGGTGATATTTATCAAGGAAATTCTTTGGTAAATAAGTTATTCCTGAGGAATAAGTTGTACTCCTTGAAAATGGAAGAAGGTGCATCTGTTGCAGACCATCTGAACTCGTTTAACATGAGTGTTACTCGCTGGCGTCTGTAGGTGTACAGACTGAGGAGGAGGACCGTTGCATGCTCCTGTTGTGTTCATTACCTAACAGTTGGGATCATCTGGTGATGGCTATTGGAAGCACAACCACTGCATTCAAGATGGATGACGTGGTTGTTTCGCTTATATCTGAAGAAATGCGAAGGAAATCTTCTGAGATGGCCAAAGAGGCTCTTGTTGTTCGAGGTAGACCAAAGGAGAAAGGAAAGAAGAAAGACAAGAAGTCGAAATACAAATCTGCAAGGAGATCAAAATCTCCTAGTAAAACTTTCAAGGTGAGATGCTGGAACTGTGGGCAACCTGGTCATATCCAGAAGGATTGTAAGGAGAAAAAGAATGCTTCAGACAATGAATCTTCTCAAAGTGATGCAGACGCCTTCATTACAGTAGCCTTGACAACCCAGGCATCAGATGATGTTTGGTTGGTTGACTCAGGTGTGTCCTTTCACATGACATCCAATAGAGAATGGTTCTCTAAATACGAGAAGTATGATAGTGGAAAGGTGTACTTGGCAAGTGACTCAATGTTGGAGATAGTTGGCAGAGGAAGAGTCATAATTCAGTTTCCTGACAGGAGAGTCAAAGGTATTGGTGGTGTACTGCATATACCAGGTCTGGCTCGAAATCTTCTTTCTGTCAGTAAGTTAAATGATGCTGGTGTAGATGTTTATTTCTCTAGTAGAGGATGTAAAATGGCTAGAGGTGCAATGGTGTTAGCTAAGGATGTTTGTACTGCCACTCTGTATAAGTTGGATGCATGACCTATTCAATGTAACAATGTCTTTGTAAAGTCATGTAAATCTATCCCTGTAGAGAAAGATGAAGACACTTCTCTGTCTGCAAATGCTTTGGAGGTAAAACTCTCACCTGAGAAGACTATGCTGTGGCATCATAGACTAGGTCACATAGATGAAAAAGGTTTAAAAACTTTGAAGAATAAAAATCTTGTAGAAGGGCTTGATGATTGTAACCTTGAGTTCGAATTTTGCGAACATTGTATCTATGGAAAACAACATTGTGTTTCATTTTACTCTAGTCCTCATAAATCTTCTAGTATACTGGAATATGTTCATTCAAATGTGTTTGATCCAATTAATGTTCCTTCGTTGTCGAAGTCTAGATATTATGTTTCTTTTATTGATGACTGTTTGAGAAGGGCATTTGTATAATTCCTTAAAAGTAAATCAGAAGTGTTCAGTTGGTTTAAAGAATTTAAATCTTTGGTAGAGAATTAGACAGGAAGGAAAATTAAATGTTTGAGGACAGACAATGGCGGTGAATTTTGTTCTGTAGATTTTGAAAGGTATTGCACTGATCATGGAATTAAAAGGCATAAGACAACGCCTTACACTCCACAATAGAATGGAGTTGCTGAAAGGTTGAACAAGACGTTGATGGAAAAGGCAAGGAGTATGTTGAGCAGTGTTGGTATGGAGCAGAAGTTATGGGATGAGGTTGTGGCTACAACATGTTATCTGGTAAACTAATCTCCTTGTTCTGCTCTTGTTGATAAGACACCTTTGGAAGCATGGTCTGGTAAGAATCCCTCTCTGAGGCATGTTCGTGTCTTTGGCTATGAGGCATATGTTTATGTGCCAAATGAAAAGAGATCAAAATTGGATAACAAGGTTGTCAAATGTATTCTCATCAACTATGGAGTTGGTGTGAAGGGATACAAGCTTTGGAACCCTGTTATTGAAAAGGTTATGTACAACAGAAGTGTGATATTTCATGAGCTGAAACCTTCAGTAAGTGATCAACAGTTTGAGACAGATCAGAGTGACAAGAAAAAGGATGCAGTTGAGATTCCCCAAACTCCAAAAAGGGAAGAGCTTCATGGTGTACCTGAGACTGAGGAGAGTTCAAGTAGCTCTGAAAGTTCTGATGATGAAGAACCACAACCTCAGCCTGTAAAAAGGTCTACACGAGAAAAAAGGCAACTTGAAAGGTATGGTTTCTCTATGTTAGATTTGAACTATGCCTATGCTTTAATTACTAGCAACGATGAGCCTAGGACTGTAAAAGAAGCAATCAGCATGTCTGATTCGAATTCTTGGCTGGAAGCCATGAATGAAGAGATGGATTCATTGAAGAAGAATGAAACTTGGGATTTGGCACCACTGCCTAAAGGGCGAAAGCCTGTTGGTTGTAAGTGGATATTCAAAAAGAATATAGGCCTTGATGGCAGTGTTGAGAAGTATAAGGCAAGGTTGGTTGCAAAGGGATTTTCCCAAATTGAGGGAATTGATTATGGAGAGATTTTTTCCCTTGTAGCAAAGATGACATCTATCAAATTTATGTTGTCATTGGCAGCTATGTATGATTTTGAAATTGAATAGATGGATGTGAAGACAGCGTTTCTCCATGGTGAGCTGGAAGAAGAAATTTATATGTCTGAGCCTGAGCATTTCATTGTGAAAGGTAAACAAAATCTAGTTTGTAAGTTAAATAAATCTCTGTATGGTTTGAAGTAGTCTCCTAGGATGTGGTACCAGAAATTTGACACATTTGTGTTGTCTATGGGATTTGTAAGATCAAAATCTGATCATTGTGTTTATCATAAAACTGAGAATAATCATGTGCTTGTTATTACAGTGTATGTGGATGATATGTTATTCATAGGAAATAGCAAGACTATGATTTCTGATCTTAAATCTCAGCTGTCTGCAAAGTTCGAAATGAAAGATCTTGGTGCAGCTAGGTATATCTAGGAATGGAGATAACCAGGGACAGAACAAGCAAAAAGCTTTAGGTAAGTCAGAGTAAGTATGTGAACACCGTTCTAGAGAGATTTGGTATGAACGATTGCAAGCAGCTAGTTGTTCCGGTCATGCAGGGAATGAAACTATTTGTTGAAGACTGTCCAAAATCTGCTACTGAGATGGAGGACATGACCAGTGTGCCCTATGCGAGTGCTATTGGCAGTTTGATGTATATAATGGTCTGTACAAGACCATACATTACCCAAGCAGTCGGAGTTCTAAGACATTTTATGGCAAATCCGGGAAGATCACATTGGGATGTTATGAAGAGAGTGTTCAGGTATTTGAAGGGGACTTCAGATTATGCTTTGTGTTACCATGGTAGTTTGGTTGCATCATAGAGGACTCTCAACATTTAGGGATATGTTGATTCTGATTGGGCAGGGGAAATTGATAGCAGAAGATCCACCAATGGATATACGTTCATGCTTAATGGTGGAGCAATCAGTTGGATGAGCAAGCAATAGGTTGTAGTTGCTTTATCCATGACAGAGGTAGAGTACATGGCTGCAACTCACACCTGCAAGGAAGCAGTTTGGCTGAGGCGTTTGTGTTTAGACATTGGTTTTAATGCAGGGTAGATTACTATTCACTTTGACAGTTAGAGTGCCATTTGTTTGGCAAAGAACTTGACTTTCCATGCCAGGACGAAGCACATTGATGTGTAGTTTCACTTCGTGAGAGACATGGTGGAAGATGGAAGAGTCTATCTTGAAAAGGTCGACACTTTGAAGAATGTTGCAGATGCTTTGACAAAGCCCGTGAGCACAGACAAGTTCAGATGGTGTGCAAAATCTATGGGCCTTGGGGCCTATGACCGTCAGTAATTTTTCAGAGTCTGGAGGAAGCTGGAAGTTTTCGCCAAGTGGGAGCTTGTTGAGAAAGTATGTCTCAACTTCTAGTTTGAAGCCTCAAGAATTCAAGACTTGGAAAAAAATTGAAGTTCTCAGCCTTTACCGCACCTAGCTTATTTCTGCCTTTACCGCTTTACCACAGCGGTCTAGTCTGCCCCTGGCGGTACCGCGGTGACTGGCTTGGTGGTTACCGCCTTACCGTGCGTGGTGAGTAAACTCACTATGATGGTCACGGTAGATGACTTGTTGCCTGCCTCGTCGGTCACTGCCTTACTGCAGTTAGCGAAGACCTTCACCGCAGTGGCCATGGTGAAACCACCAGTGGTGGTCTTGGTGGTTACCTCCATATCGTGGGTGGTGGGTCCTCTCATTGCGGTGGCTACGGTGAGACCGCCTGCAGTCTGAGTAGCGGTTACTTCTTTACCGCAGGGTGGCTTGGCCGCCCCCGCGGTAGCGCGGTGTGACCGCTAGTGGCTTGCCCAGTGGCTTACCATCACACCGCAGGTCAACTCGGACCTGGTAGCGATAGTGCGATTTAGGACTTGGGTGATCTTGGCTGAGCTCACCGCCATATCGTGAGATGACTTGGTCTGGGCTGCGATAGATGGCGAGGTGAGCTCGAACGTGCTCACTGCCATACCGCGGCTGGGTCATGTGGACTCGGTGGTGGCACGGTGGAGACAAGGAGAGCTTAGATGAGCTTGGACCGATTCTGACCGAGTTGGACTCAGAGTCAAAGAGTGATAGCAAATGGCAGAAGGACACATGGTAGTTTGACAGATTGTTGATTGGCCAAAAGCCAAAAACAGTAAAGGTAGTAATTGCAGGCTTGTTCGATTGATGACACGAACCCGATTATGGCAAAGAATTAAATGCCTAGGTGGCTCGATGAAATCAGATCAGATCGATGGCATACTAGAAGTCTGATGCATGAACCTGAAGCCTTGGGATAGGTTGAAAGTGTAAATGTGATGATGACTTGTATAGTCAATGTGAAGTTGATGGATATGTAAATGTAAGTTGGCAAGTCGATGTGAGAGAAAAAAGGATTCTTATTGTATACTTTGAAGGAAGTATTGTAACAATGAGAAAATAATCAGAATGCTGTTGTGAGCTGATCATAGAGTAAAGACTGAAGAATTTGTATGTAATCTTTTATTGTTGTAATACAAATTGTCTTTGCTTGGTGTGGTGGGTTTTTTACCTAAAAAGGTTTTCCCATGTAAATACTGTGTCATTTGTGAATGTTTATATTTTGTTATCTTTTTTTTATGTTGCATGTATTCATCTCAGTAGTTTTAGAAGCTATTAGAACTCATTTTTGCTCTTCTCCTCTGTTGTATTAGTGTTAAGGGAATGTATTCCGCACTATTGGGTCATTAGATCTATCCCTATTTTCCCTTCATTTCAGCTACCTTTTTGATGGATCAAATGCCAAGTTAATAGGATAGTCCTTAGGATTATAGATGATAGTACACAATGCCAGACATTGCAAGGGATGGTCATTATGCAAATGACCCACAAGCATAGTCCTTCAAGTTAAAGATGACAAAGTAAAAAAAATCACAAGGACAGTCTCATAGATCTTAAGGGGTTACAATATAAACCCTGTACATATTCCATGTCTATCCAAGAATGTTGTGCTAGTGTTAAATTTTCTACCAGTGACACAAGAATGGAAGATACCTTAACAGAGGTATGATAGGGCTGATAGTATATATTGATAGTCAAAAATGATGACAAGGAAAGTATAAAGACTTTTGGAAGTCACAAAAGTGTCTTATACTTCATAGCATGATTAGGTTCTTATACCAATGGCAAGGCTATGAATGAGAAAGGAGCAGGTTAAGAGCAAGATACAGTAAAAAAAGGAGTTGATAGTAGACTTTTGTTAATATTCATAGAGTGAAGAGTATTTGAGACCTATAAAAGGCTACAAAGGGCAAATTCTTAAGGTGATTTAGAGAAAATGATAACATGTGAAGTGATGCATACATCAATATAAATAGAAGATATCCCAAATCTATGTGATATTTCATTTTAAATTCATCAAGTCAACATGTGATAATGAATAATAACAAGGTTTTATGATGATAATGGACAAGTCATGACTTGGCAACCAAAGGACGGTCCATATTTAAACAAGAGAAAATGTCATGATGTACTTATTATAATGGGTACCATGGGTTGTTGAAAGTTGTTTGTGGTAGATGGAGAGTTTAATCAAGGAGCCAGTGAGGTTGTCAGTTCATTTAGAAGACATAGAATGGCATCTCATGAAACATAAGATGAATATGCATAATACAAGAGATGGTGAGAGCATGAAAAGATATCAAAATGAGTAAAGAGGTCTTCTACAAGTCTGCTACAGGACAAATAACATGATAATTACCAAAGAAACTGATTTATGTTAAAACATAACACAATGGTATTTTCAATACCATTTGCAAGACATGGAAAGTTTTAAGTTTATGTGGGTATGTTAAAAGATCACATTTCTCAATAGAGGGGATGGTTGTCTTTCAAGGAATTATTTATTATCCACTTGATAATTGTTCTTGGAGTGTTGTTTTGTGTCCAAATAAGTCTTTGTGTGAAGGCAATGCTTTTGAAGCATTATGGACCTGAAATCCATAGCCCAGATCCACAGATAGTGTTGAGTGACATGATGTTTCAAAGCATTTTTGACAGTGAGGTGAGAAGGTGGTCTTCACAGGTCAAGTATATGGATTTTTGAGTAGTAGAAATCTGAGTACAAATTAAATAGGCAAGGTAAGAGGTGGCAGCAATCAAGGTTTTTAATAGTCACAAACTATGCCATCATAGTCATACAAAATGATAAACCTAAGACTAAGATGGGAAACTATGTAAAGAGGAAGTTTTTGACCATGAGACGAACAATTATCAATGACCAACAATAGAAAATCTACAGTAGTAGTGGGAAACAACAAGTGGGAACATATTGAAAGGATAATGGGAAGCTAATCAATAAGAGGATTAAAGGTTATGCTAGACCCCAGGGGCAGTTTATAATGATAATGATGGATTGTGAGATCAAATGCAAGCTACAAGTTTGTCATGGCAGTTGCATGGAAAATTTAAGGCTGTTAAGGTACAATAGATATACTGGACAAAGGATTTGCATGCTTAACAATTGTGTGGCATATGATGCAAGTAGAGCATAATAATGGTACTTTCTGAAGATATTAAAACTACTATGACAATGGTATGTGAGGAAAATAAGTCAATCTAGGGACTATGTCAAAAATATGTATGCAATGATAGTGAGTGTGATAGTACAAGGTTAGTGAAGAGTTTTCCATGATATAGTGAGTGAAAAAGGAATCCTCCATAGTTGCTATCTATTGGTAGTGCCTCTAGCCAGTGCATATTGCCTAAATGAGATATGGTCATACAAAGAGGAAACGGTCCTATGAAAGGAATTCATGGGCTAACAAACATTTTAGAAGGTATCACAATACATACTAATCATGAAGGGAAGCATATAGATATGGATAGTCCTTGTAAAGGAGGCATGACTATATTTGCTTTGCCATAAGTTTCAATGAAGAGGACATTGCAAAAAAATAGTAACACTGGCATGAGACTAAAAGGGCAGGAAGGGGAAATATGATATGGCAATAGAAAGGATGATGACAATTCCAATCAAAGAGACAATGGACAGCTTAAACATAGTCACATTAATAAGATACAGTCATAGCCAATGCCTAAAGATTCATTAAAGTAAAACTCATCAAAAATCAAAGAACAACATTTAAATGAAATGATTGTATTAGAAGGAAGAAGAGCAAGAACCTAGTGGAAGAAATAAACACATATCAATATAAAATACATCAGACAAGCATAAATTTCAACCCCTAAAACTTCTCCTACACCCTCCTAAAGTTTCTAACCTTTTCAACTCTTTTGCACATGTTTGAAAAGCCTAAAGATGAGGTGGCAATAGTTGGCATATTTATTAACTAGTTGAATGTTAGTTGTAGGCATCTACGGAAGTGTTTAAGAGAAGTTGAGAGCATATATGATTTGATTAAGGAGCTTCTTCAATGGGAAAATTCTAGAGAATAGCAGAATTATCTTTTCTTCTACGCCACTTTAAAGCTGTTAGATTCAACGAAAGAAAAAGCAGTGTTCAAGTACCTATGTGGGGATGAAATATTCAACTCAAGAAGAAGTAGTCATTTAATTACCTTTAAGATGTTGTCCTACATTATCTCCAATGTAGGATGGTTAAAAAAAGCAAGCTAAGCTCTTTTTAGTTAGTTATTCTCACTTTTGGAAAAGTATTGTAAGTTGCAAAAAGCTTCTTTCTATCTTTTGGTGCATTGTAACTCAAAAAAATTAATTTCTTGCTCATCTTGGAGCCATGTATTGTAACCTATAAAGGTTATTTCTAGCAAAAAATAGGCATTGTAACTCATTTTCAAATTTGTATGTTGGTTGTAAGCATTTTTCACCAATAAAACAAACTATTTTTACCTTCTCAAAGTTGTTTCATTGTGCAAGCTTCAAAATGGTTGATGCGATCTTGTGG